>CM052552.1:23301964-23316364 GCA_028533065.1 Trachops cirrhosus
TTGTGCGTATAGTGACTATTAAATGACACATAAAATGCTTATTATATATTGTTTGGAAATATAAAGATTACTTATCACTGTATATATATCTTCTCACCTGTGGAAACAATATAGATGCCTACAACCAAAAAGAAAATCTGTTAATGTGGTAGGTATCTCAGAGAGGCAAGATTATACTTATATTATCCATGGTAAATTTTGTTTTACAAATTTTTGACAATAGTCATACAATTGTTCTTATTAAAAAAACAAGTATTTAGAACAGACCGTGACAAAGTGCTACAGACTATAAATACGAGTTATCAGTATTTAACCACTATTTATTATTATGGTGTTTGATGTCCAGCAGATGGAGCTGCATCCCTTAACATTCAGCTTAAACTCTGGAAATATTAAAAACAAATGAAAAACATTTTCATTTATTTTGTTTTGTTTGAAGGATATCCCTTTAATCCTCCCCAAGGTTTTATAAAGCGTGTGCTTTTTAAAAACAAGAAGGATTACATTTAAAATCTGTTTTAAGAATTTTGTGAAACCCCTTTGAGATAATTGGAGACACTCTGGGGTGTCACAAAAAGTAGGGCTGTGTAGTGCATTTGGGGAACTAGAAACTTGAGAGATTAGCTGGCTGCATGGGGCCACACACGGAGATGGGACAAAGCCAGGAAACACAAGCTGAGGGTCCTGTTCACTGGGCTTCATTTGCTGAATAAAGGCAGGGTAGGAAATTGAATTTTGATGTGTAAGTGCACAAGGTTAGTATTTCAACATAATTTCGGAACTGATGTTTTCATTGGTCCTCATCACACATTCAGGTGGTGATTAAAAACACTGGTTTTGGAGTTAGAAAGACCAGAATTCCAAGCCTAATACCACAACTTCCTAGCTGTGTGACTTTGGACAAGTCACTTGACCTCTCTGTGCCTTATCTTTCTCATTTGTAAAATAGGGATAGTAAAAAAAAAACTACTAGGGTTGTTGTGAGAGTCAAAAGAGATAATGCACGTAAAAGTGCTTGGCATAGAGCCTGGCACATGGTAAGTGCAAAGTAAATGTTAGCTGTGATTATCATCCATTCATTTATTCAACACACATTTTGGAATACTGTGCCAGATGTGGCCTCTGTACTGTTGAGAGAGAAAACCGAGACAGTCCTGCCCTCTAGGAGTTTAGGGAAGGAATACCATGTGGAAGCAGCAATATGAGAAAACTTGGAACCAGGATTCCTGAGTCTCTATCTGACCCTGATTTATTTTAAACATCAGATAAATTACTTAATAGCTGTTTTCCTCTTGGTAAAACAAGGGGCTTGGACAATATGATCTTTAAAATATCTACCATTTTGCTTGCTTGTTTGTTCTGTTGAAAGAAGCAAGAAAAATATAACCAGAGACACTGAAATAAAGAACAAACTGACAGTAACCAGAGAGGAGGTGGGAGGGGATAATGGGGAAGGAAGGGGAAAGGACACACGCACAAAGCCAAAGGGGGTAGGTTCAAGGATGGGAGGCACAGATGGGGGGCAGGGGTGCATAGTGGGGTGAAAATAGAGACAACTGTACTTGAACAACAAGACAAAAATAAATAAATAAAATATCTTCCAGCTCTGAAACGTTCTATGACTCCGTTTCAAAGAACATTACTGAATGAGATCAAATCAAATTTATTGTCTTTCAAATATATTCACATTATGCAGTCTCTTTTCCGGAGGTGCAAAATTCTCATAATAAGGTAAAGGTCCAAGGGCAGAATGATTACAGCAGAGGATGGATATACGATACCCCTCTTTGAGAGGTTGGAGTAGAGAAAAATTAATCTTCAAAAAAATATGGAAATAGTATCTTACAAAATATTTTATTTATGGCTAATTTAATTACCAAAGAATACAAATAGTTCATTTCCATTTTCACAAACTTTATGGGGCATCAAATGCCTTTGGTATTTTCAAATTACAATAAAATGATATTCCATTATTTATTTACAGTCAATTGGTATGTGCATGCATGTGTATGTATGAGCATGTCTGTGTTTGGGGATGGGTTTGGTGTTGCTCTCTTGATTTTATATACCTAAATCAATAATTGGCAAACTTTTCTTAAAGGACCCAAAAGCAAATATTTTAGGCTTTGTGGGCCTTCCTGCAGAAGCAGCAGCTTCTGCTGCTTCTCCTCCTCCTTTGTCTCCTCCTTCTCCTTCTTATAACCATTTAATAACATAAAAACCATTCTCAAGTCCCATGGTCTACAGAAATAGACTGATGGTTAAATTTGGCCTGCAGGACATAGTGTGCTGACCCCCATCTTAAACCAAATTTTCAGGCTCCTATCACTACTGGTTTGGTTTCATAGAATCTCTCTATTTTCACCCCATCCCACCTCACTCAGGGCTCAGGCTCTTTCTCTTCCAGTTCTCACCTGGTTTTGCACCCTCCCTGCTTCCCATCTAATTTCCTTCCCTCTCATTCCAATGACACCCTGGCTACCAGAGCAGCTCCAGCAGAAAGCATCACCCCTGAACCAACTCCTGGTGCTGATCTAGTCCAACAGACTGCATGCTCTGTGGACAGGGATTCCTCAACACATCTGTCCCATGAAGCAGTTTGCCAGGTTTCCTGGGTCCAGCTCCCTAACCAGGCAACAGCATGGACTTAGTCTCCACCTAGAACCAAGCTTTTCATTGTTCAGCAAATACTTACCGGGCATAAGTTTTGTGCTTGGCATTATACTCTAGACTCTGAACCCAGCAAAGAAAAGCCTGGCTATGGTTGTGACCCTCATGGATCTTATACAACATAATGGGGCCGGGAGACATGGAAGTATTTCTGTGTGATAATGCCAGAAGTTTAATGTAATATTGCAAGAAGTACAAGGTGTTATGGGAGCACAGAGGAGGGCACCTAACCCAGACATGGAGGTCAGGGGAGGTGGAACCCAGAGGAAATGATACTTAACTCTGGTTTCTACATAGAAGAGACATATGCAGTTCTGTATTAGAGCTGACCAGAACAGTAGGCACCCTAATCTCCTTAGCAAATGGGTCTCGAGTTGTGCTTAGATCTTTGCTAATAATAATCCTGCCCAATCTAACTTATCTATCCCTTTGGCTTGTGCTCTGGTTTCAGTCCTACTTCCTAGGCTTCCTACTTCCTAGGCACTCAGTGCTACTTCCTAGGTTTCTTGGTTCCCAGAAACACTATCCTAACAGCCCCCAGCCATGCCCCCACATCTAGAACACTGACCCTCATGTAATCCTGAAGGTCCACCTCTTCCAGGTAAAGCATTTTTGTTAAAGTGACCGCAATTGAGCAGCCAATTGGCAAGAACATCTTTCTCAGCTTTCAATAATTAATATCGATACCAGTAATTACTCTTTTCAGATATTACACATTTTGGCTTTTTCAGTGTGCTGTGTTGATTATAAAGGAGAAAAGAGTAGTAGAGCATCCAAGTTTAAACAGATATTTTCTACACTGAACATTTTAAGTTTAAATTCTGAGTATCCAAGAAAATTGGTCAGAAAGCGTCCTCTTACTCTTCATTAACTACAAAATGAATAAAAAGATCTCCTCCTTTTGTGCCCCACCCCTGCAGGGGCTTCTTGGGAGGTATGTCAGCCTATTCATATGTTAATTTTGTAGAGCCCTCAATCTTTTCACAGAGGCCCTGTACAATGAGAGGGGAGCCTGCATATTTCAAAAGAGCAGCATATGCTCCTTAAGGTGAACGTGCAATATAACACTGCAGGGGAAATACAGTGCATTATTCTTTTCCCCTTTGCTGAGAGAGTTTACAAGCAACATTTGGAAATGCATGGCATTTTTCTATATAGATACTGAATTTGACAATTAACCATGATTTTTTTTAATTGAGAGTTTCACGTCTTCTAAACTACTTTCCTTTTATGTAAATAAAAAAAATAGGACAAAAGAACATTTCACTTTCTGGAAAAGCCTCAGAAATACCTTCCCCTGAAGCTGTTGAACTGTTCTCTTAAAAATAAATTCTGCTCAGAAAAAATCCTGAGCTGGCAGGGAAATGGACAATGTATATAACAATATCGGAAATCTTTCTCGCACTCTCTTTTTTTCATTATTATGCCTAATGTGTCCTATCACAAGAATGTTTAATGTTTAGGCTATAATTTCAGATATGCGAATGATTCATTAGTTGAATATTTGATAATCATATTTCAAAAAACTTCTGAAAGACATTAATTACTTCTTCTAGAATTGTATTCTAGTGCTTAGTAATGGCAAACACTGTGTATTAATTTCACATGTATTAGAAATAACGATTAAAGTAAAACCTATTTGATATAATGACCATTAGTTCAGAGATGTTGAACGATGCCTCATGGTTTAAGATGAATAATAATGGCCCATTTTTCATTAGGCAGATGTTCCATCTTATTGTAAAAAGAAGTTACGTCATTGAAATAGAAAATGTAAAAGAATTAGAATATACCATATCACTAAGCCTGATTAGCCAATTGAACAATTAATGTCTGAAAAGCATTAGCATTTGCAATGAACTCTGAGCTGTTTTTATCATGTTTTCTATGTTATCAATTTTGAAGAAAATGTTATACAGAAAAATTTTAAAATTAGAAACCATAATAGCATGGTTTATGGTTACATAGAATATGAAATGATGCAGTGTCAAACCACAGTTCTGTAAAAATAAAAAGAAAAGTTTTTAAATTTGAAAAGCAACTGTTAACAGTATAACAGTAGCTGTCTCCTGGGTGGGTTACTGGGCAGCTGGGCAGCAGAAGTGTGGAGACTATTTTAGACTTTTCACTGTTCTTTTAACCTTTTGCCTTGTGTACCACATGCATATATACTGATTTTATTAAATCATTTCATTATAAAAATTGTAACAACAACTCATAACTATATATTAAAGTGGAGAGGTAGCATTAGAGGCACCAGCACAGGCTTTAGATAGACACACAAACCCTACACTCTATTACTCACAGGAGGAGTTCATTTCCCAGTCCTGCCGCTTTCTAGTTATGAGACCTTGAGCAGATTGCTTGCCTCATGGGCATGATTGGGGGATTTAAATGGGATTTAGTATGGCATCTGGCATATGGTAGGTGCTTGATAAATGTTGCCTATCGCTGCACATCATACTAAAGCAGTTTTATCTAATGTAATTATCCCCTAACATCTACTACTCTTCCCAGTATCAGCATTAGAATCATAGCTTCTCTGTGGTAAATTTTTAAAAAGTTAGTATTTATGTGTGCTTGTTTCTTGTTTTGTTTTTAGTTGTAGCTCACCACATTCCACTGGGAAAGAAATGAAACAGATTAAGTCCTTTCTCTCTCTCTCCCTCCCTGTCTTCTTCCCTTCCTGCCACAAACTTTTCCCGGGTATCTATTAAGTGCCAGGCACTGTGCTAAGTGCTTAGTGCATTAAAAACCTTCGAACTCATCTGTTCTAATTTTTCTTTTTAAAAAAGATCTTTAAAATTTACTTTTAGAGACAGAGGATGGGAAGGAGAAAGAGAGTGACTGCAAATAAGGGAGGAGGTGCCTTTCCAGGTGGCTGCCATTGGGGTAGGTCCTGGGTAGGGCCAAGAAGGGGCAGCAGAGAACTGGCCTATTAATGAGCTAGGGGAACCCAGGGTTGGGGCAAGTACAAGGGAGACCTCTGAGCTGAAGTGTGTGGGATTGTCAGCCAAATGCGTAGATGAGATGCTAAGACAGTAAGGGGCCTATTGACAGGGTTGCAAGGTCATGAGGATACAGTTGCAAACAAGGAAACTTCCTGAGGGCAAATCTACCAACCCCAGTGTCAGAGCCCACCCCATTGAATGGAATGACTATGAGCTTGGTTGGGGTCAAACAAACATTGGCGTGAAATGAGGCTCTGGCTTAGGCAAGTTAACATCTCTGTTAACTTCCTATATATACTCCATGTATACATGGTTTCCTCATGTATAAAAGGGGAATGATAATAATACTTACCTCATAGAGTTATAATACAATTCTGGCATATAATGAAAAATTAAAAACTATATAATAACAACAACTACCTGCTTCTCTTCAAAAGAAAACACTTGATGAAATGAGAATTTGAGGAGTCACTAAGTAGAACCTTCAGAACAGGAAGGCCGATGGTCTTTCCTGCTCCCCTTTGGAATTTCACATTTGGGCAATAGAATCATACTACTAAATTGCTTCTATTCCTGATGTTTTCTAGGATCATTTAAAAGTCCAAATATAATTTGCTCAATTATCACCAAAAAGCATGTAAATATTCATAGAGTCCAAATACCTATGTCCAAACGTTGTCTCCCAGACTGTCATTTACACCTGGAATTGCCACAAGAACTCCTTTGAACTTTAGATCCGTATTTGTGGTTTGGAATATAGGCTCAGCCTTCTCAGAGGAGAGAGAAAAGCTCTAACGAGGATCAACTGGGGATTTTGAATGGGAAGAACTTTTTGAGTACAACCTCTTATGGACGCCTGGGGCCTGTGTTTGAGGAACTATCAGGATTTCTTCCCCCTCCAAACATATCAATACAAAGTTCTGGGACATTTTTAGGAGTTGGGTATTTGATGAACTGAGATAGGTGTGGACTTCAGCTAGAAAGTTCCAGTACTTTCTTTCTAGGAAAATAAACAATTCCTGGGGGGTGCAAATTCAAGTGCAGTTTATTCTTTGAAGTGTGCTAGTTATCAGAGTGGCAATTAGGACATTGCATTTGCTTAATGATAACAAGATAAATGATCTATTATTTACTTCACCAAAGACTATATGATGGGATAGTCAGAAATGGTCCTTTAAAAAGTTTACACTGTCTAGATTTTTTTTTACTCCTAAAATATGCTGAGAGAGAGAAAGAGAGAGAATATCATATTTTATTTTTAAAAATTCAATATGATCCAAGAGCTTAGAGAATTTTAAATCTTTTCATTTGTCACCACCTCTTTGAATCTGTGATACTCTGTCTAGGCATCTATCAGAGCAATTTTAAAATGTATTTAAATGATTATTTATATGCCTGGCTGCCACAATTGCTGAGATCCTTGAGGGCAGAAGCTAGGTTTCTTTCATCTTCCTGATCTTAGGGTCCCATGCTGAGCCTGACATATAGCACCCATTCATAAAATGTTACATGAAAGCATACATGACATAAGGACACAAAATATTTCTAGTTCTGTAGGATAAAACAAACTATTCATCTAATAGCAAAATTGCATATTATGTTTATTTTTATTTTACAATTTGTTTTATTTTCCCATGTACACTTATTTATACCAAATGGTTAGTTACTTTGTTTTTAATTTTTTTAATGTTGTATTGTTTATGCTATTACAGTTGTCCCATTTCCCCCCTTTGCCGTCCTCCACTCAGCCTGCCCCCAACTCCCACAGTCAATCCCCATATGTTGTGCATGTCCATGGGTCATTCCTGTATATTTTTTTAACTAATCCCTTCACCTTCTTTCAGTCAGTCCCCAACTCTCCCCTCCCCTTACAACTGTCAGTCTTTTCCATAATTCTATGCCTCTGGTTCTGCTCTGCTCATTAGTTTATTTCATTAATTAGATTTCTCTTGTAAGTGAGATAATATGGTATTTGTCTTTCACCAGCTGGCTGATTTCACTTAGCATAATAGTCTCCAGTTCCATCCATGCTGTTGCAAAAAGCTAGAATTCCTTCTTTTTTTCTGCTGCATAGTATTCCATTGTGTAAATGTACCATAGTTTTTTGATCTACTTATCTACTGATGGGCACTTAGGCTGTTTCCAAATCTTGTCTATTGTAAATAGCACTGCTATGAACATTGGGGTGCATAAATTCTTTTGAATTGGTGTTTTGGGATTCTTAGGGTATAATTCCAGCAGTGGAATCAGTGGGTCAAAAGGCAGTTCTGTTTTTAATTTCCTGAGGAAACACCACACTGTTTTCCACAGTGGTTGCACCAGTCTGCATTCTTACCAACACAACACAATTCCTGTATTATTAAAATACCAATGGCATATTCCACAGATCTAGAACACATATTCCAAAAACTTATATGAAACCAAAAAAGACCCCCAAAAGCCACAGCAATATTGAGAAAGAAGAACAAAATTGGAGGGATCTCAAGGCCACTGTAATCAAAACAGCCTGGTATTGGCATAAGAACAGATGCAGAGATCAATGGAACAGAATAGAGAGCCCAGAAATAAACCTATGTCTCTATGGTCAATTGATATTTAACAGAGAGGTCATGAACATACAGTGGAGTATAGAAAGTCTCTTAAATAAATGGTGTTGGAAGAACTGGACTGCTACTTGTAAAAATAAATTAAAGTAGACCACCAACTCACACCATACACCAGGATAAACTCAAAATGGATAAAAGACTTAAATATAAATCATGATACCATAAAAATCCTAGTGGAAAACATAGGCCATAAAATTTCAGATATCTCACATAGCAATATTTTTGCTGATATATCTCTTAGGGCAAGGGAAATAAAGGAAAAATTAAAAAAATGGGACTACATAAAACTAAAAAGCTTCTGTACAGCTAAAGAAACCATCATCAAAATGAAAAGGGAATCAGTTGTATGGGAAAACATACCGTAATTTTTTCGGACTATAAGATGCACTCGCCCCCAAATTTGGGAGGAAATGGGGGTGCATCTTATAGTCCAAATGTATCTTACCTGGCTTGCTGTGTGTATGTGGGGCGGGGGGTGGTGGTGGAGTGGGGTCACAGGAGGCAGGAACAGTGTTGCCACTGCATTTTCCTCCCAAATTTGTGGGGGAAATGGTGTGTCTTATAGACCGAAAAATATGGTATTTGCCAATGAAACATTGGACAAGGATTTAATCTCCAAAATATATAAAAACCTCATACAGAGTTCCAGCCAAGATGGAGGCGTAGGTAGAAACCCTTCACTTCCTCACACAACCAAAAGGAGGATAACAACCAGTCTAAAATCAATAAACAACCAATAGCACCAGAAAATCAAACTGCATAGGACTCTGACAACCAAGGAATTAAAGAAAATATCAACCAGAACAACCAGACACGTAAGGCAGACCTCGAAGGCCAACTCAGAAAAACTGCGGGGAGGTGCCTGAGGGGCGGGGCTGACTGCCAAGCTTGGCAGAGCTGCAAGGGAGGGACTGACTTAAGGCAAAAACTAAGACTCAGAGCTGACTGTGGGCTAAGCCTGGGGTTGACACGGTGGGAGATACTTCCAGTCTGACACGAGAGTCTGTTGGCAAGTGCGCTAGAGCCGAGCAGGCGAGCTGCATTACTCCCTCTCTGGCCCCACCCCCAAAGGCAGCACTGCAAAGAGGGTTGCCCTGCCTGGGTGAATACCTAAGGCCCCGCCTCTTATGACCTATCAGCTGCACCAAGATAAAGAAATATGGCCCAAATGAAAGAACACAGCAAAACCTCAGAAAGAGAACTAAGTGATGAGGAGATTGCCAACCCATCTGATGGAGAATTTAAAGCCCTGGTAATCAAAATGCTCACAGAACTGACTGAGCTTGGTCGAAAAATGAAAGAACAAATGAAAGATACCCAAAATGAAATAAAGCAAAATATTCAGGGAACCAACAGTGACAAGAAGGAAACCAGGATTCAAAGCAACGATTTGGAACAAAAGGAAGAAATAAACATCCAACTAGATCAGAACGAAGAAATTAGAATCCAAAAAATGAAGAGAGACTGAGGATTCCATGGGACAACCTGAAACATCCCAATATTTGAATTATAGGGGTGTAAGAAGGAGAAGAACAACAACAACAAATTGAAAACTTATTTGTACAAATAATGAAGGTAAAATTCCCCAATCTGGCGAAGGAAGTAGACTTCCATGAAGTCCAGGAAGCCCAGAGAGTCCCAAAGAAGTTGGACCCAAAGAGAAACACACCAAGGCACATCATCATTAAGTTACCCAAAATTAAAGACAAACAGAAAATCCTAAAAGCAGCAAGAAAAGGAGACAGTCACCTACAAAGGAGTTCCCATAAGGCTATCAACTGATTTCTCAAAAGAAACCTTACAGGCAAGAAGTGGCTAGAAAGAAGTATTCCAAGTCATGAAAGGCAAGGACCTACATCCCAGATTGCTCTATCCAGCAAAGCTTTCATTTAGAATGGAAGGGCAGATAAAGTGCTTCCCAGATAAGGTCAAGTTAAAGGAGTTCATCATCACCAGGCCCTTATTATATGAAACATGACAGGGACTTATCTAAGAAAAAGAAGATAAAATATATGAACAATAAAATGACAACAAACTCACAACTATTAACAAATGAACCCAAAAGAAAAGAAAAACAACAAAAACTAAGCAAACAATCAGAACAGGGACAGAATCAGAGAAATGGACATCACACAGAGGGAGTTCAGTGGGGAGGAGCAAGGGAGGAATAGGGGGGTAAAGATACAGGGAAGAAGAAGCATAATTAGTAGGCATAAAATAGATGGGGAGAGATAAAAATGGTACAGGAAACAGGACTCAAAGAACTTATATGTACACCCCATGGACATGAACTAAGGAGGATGATGCTGGAGGGTTGGGGAGCAGGGTGGATGGGGATAAAGGGGGAAAATTGGGAAAACTGTAATAGCATAATCAATAAAAATACTTTAAAAAAACTCATACAACTCAACACCAGGAGAAAAAACAATCCAATTAAAAAATGGGCAAAAACCCTGGCTGGTGTGGTTCAGTGGATTGAGCACCGTCCTGCGAACCAAAGGGTTGCTGGATCGATTCCCAGTCAGGGCACATGCCTGGGTTGTGGGCCAGGTCAGGTCCCCAGTAGATGGCGCATGAGAGCCAACCACATATTGATGTTTCTCTGCCTCTCTCCCTCTCTTCCCCTCTGTCTAAAATAAATAAATAAAATCTTTTTTAAAAATGGGCAAAAGACCTGAATAGAAACTTCTCCAAGGTGGACATACAGATAGCCCACAGACATAGGAAAAGACAATCAATGTTATCAGCCATCAGAGAGATGCATATCATGTTTAATTTTAGGTAGGCCACTTATAATTTTTTCTGCGATTGATCAGATATTACAAAGACTACCAACTTTATCCCACAGCAAATCTGTTTAAACTCTAATCTCTTACACAGCATGGCATCTGATTGTAACCAGAGATCTTCATCTGTGGTGTTGCCTTTTTGTCAAAGGGCAGCCAGAGGCAAAATTTTGAGCTGGATGAAGTCCATCTTCTGTATCACCAATTTCCCCTTTTATTAGCCTTTAAACATGCTCTCCTATCAATAAGAATTTATGGATTAAATACAGAAAATTTTCAAATATACTTTTTCCATTTGACACTATGGTTTGTTGCCTACTTAGCTAAATATATAATTTCAGCTTCTCCTAAGACTATCCATGTACTTAATTTACTTAAGTATTCATTTTAAGTAAAGTGCTCAGTGTGTACATGAATTTGTATTTTGGAGGTGTTTTATCTATCTACAAAGAAAAATTAGGAATCATTTCATTATAAAATGCTCCTAGAAGTCTGAATTGTGTTTATTTTTTGAAAAAACTGTCATGTTAGACTAGTGTGCATGGAAGTAATTAAAATATTATTATAGTTTAAAAGTTCATGATAAGACATAGTTTGTTTTTATTGAGTGATCTATCCCCTATCCCAAGGCAAGCATGAATAAAATTAGGTTAAATGTAAAGAAAATATATTCAGCACTTACTATGTACCCAGTGTTTTACTAGACATCATAGCAAAAGATACAGAAGTCATGGAAACAAGCCTAATCACCCAAAACTTTTAGGGAGATACATGACAAAAGACTAACTGTAGGTGTTAAATTGTTGGGTGCAGATTTTAAGTGCTGCAGGAGGTTGGAGGGAAGAGGATATTGATGATGGAGCAGTGTTCTAGGAAGTCTTCCCAAAGGAAATAGAGTTGGAGCTGAATCCTCAAAGATGGAAGAATTTAATAAGAAAAAGGGCAAGAGGAGGATATTACCAGGAAGGAGGTCAAGGTGAACAAATACCAGGAAACAGGAGTGAGTTGTTCACACCTGCAGCATGACAAAATAACTGCCCCATAACCGAGTACAGTGGTACCTTGGTACTCATTGTTAATTTGTTCTGGAACACGTAACAAGTGCAGAAACTGACGAGTACCGAACAATGAAGCATTTTCTCTTGCAGGGCCGCGCAATGACTCATACAAGTCCCAGCACGTGCAGTGAGTCCTGAGCAAGCGCTGAGTGCTGAAACATTTTTTTCTCATCAAAAGTGCAACGAATACAGGGTTTGACAAGTTCTGAAGCCAACAAGTACCAAGGTATGACTGTACCTCTTTGCTAGTTCGAAGTCAAGACCTGTTGAAAAGGAAGGCTGGATAGGTAGGTGAGTGGCAAGCATCCTGGCTGAGTAATGATATGTTTCTCAGCTCTTCTTACTCCTGATTTGTATTGTACTTTTGCGCTATCTGTATTCAGATGGTAGAGGAAGATGAGTGTGGTGGCTATAAAGTTCTTGACTACAATAAATTGCCTTGTGAGAACCAGCTGATTCTCCCAACTAACTACTGCTGTAAGCTTGTTGAATCTCAAAGGTCATACTGCCTGGAGCTTGAGTTTGGATACGTGGCAGGGACCAGATTATACAGAGTTCAATACCCTATCAATAGAGTTTAGATGACAACAACAAATTTCATGATGCTTTACACCTTACCACAGTACTCCCATGTCATTTGTCTCCTTTTGTCTTCAGAAGAATCCTGTAAGGTAGTCAAGAAAAATATTTGTATTCCTGTTTTTAAGATGGGGAAGTTGATCTCTTAGGTTCTCGGTAGATTGCCTTTTACTGGCTCACACACCTGTTGAAAGAGGCCAACATGTAAACAAATAATTTTAATTAGCACTATAGTTACTTGAAACTCATAAAATTGGTGGGATTCCTGGGCTGAGGTATGTGGAGATATGAGGTGGGCATAGGAGGAGCAATATTTGCATAGATTTGCAGTGCATAGTGCTAGGACAGCCAAGCTAAGAGGTAACATCCTGGGGAGATGCCAACCCAAGGCCAACCATGCCAATTCAAACAGGCTAGGCAGAGAGTGAGAATCTGGATGTGAGCCAATGGGACCAAAACCAAGAAAACCAGGCAAGAGAAGGAAGGTTTAATTAGGAAAATGGAGGCAGAACGTGGAAATACTCTCTGAGCTCTTGAGGGCAGCTGCAATAGCCATTTAAATGATCATTGGTTGTTTGTGGTGAGGTGTCATTAAAAATTAAAGATTCTGATGGAGCCTAGACACCAGCATCCCCTCAGACCCCACGTCCTGCCCTGCTGATGTAGCTGGTATTTCCGTACATTTGCTGGCAGAAAGTCATCGATGTGCCCTAGAGAATACATACCTTTTCAGAGTTGAACAATCTAGCCTCACACAAATTTCCAGAAAGGCCTGAGGTGGTTGTGGGGGGAATCCATGTTGTGTTCTGTTGATGTGAACTCCAGAAACCCAGGCATTTCTAAAGTGACCTTCTAAAAAAAATACATATTTGCATAGCTATCATGGCTGGGCACTCATGTCCACCATCCTCTATATCTATGTGAATTTCTAAGCCTACTGGCTGAATTAATGGTGCAACAAAGAAAGCAACTTTATTAGTGAATTTAGGCTCATGGGTGTGCCAGAGCATTTGTTGAGTTCTACCTCATGCTGCAATTTTGTCTTCACTCTTATAACAGAGTGCTTTCCATTGAGAGCTCCATGTATAGGTCCCTGTCTTTGGATTAAAGTAATGATAGTTTCAGGGACTCAAGGTGATTTCATGAACCCAGCTCTGATTCATAGATATGAGGCAACCCAGTTAGAAGAACCAGTAACCCATAACAGCACCCTCATTGAGATGGGTGTGTATCTAGCATCCTAAAAGTTGTGCTATCCATAACACATTGTGTTTGCTTCCCTTGGGCCTTTGGATTCTTCTGACTTGAGTCCCATGAAATCACCTTTCTATATAAAACTTAGGTCCTGTATTTTTTTTTATTTTATTTTAATCATTGTTCAAGTACAGTTTTCTGTCCTTTATTCCCATTCCAGCCCACCCACCCATCCCTTCTCTCCTCCCTCCCATTTCCAAACCCCTAGTTTTTGTCCATGTGTCCTTTACATTTCTTTCTGTAGAACCTTCCCATTCTCCCCTGAAATTCCCTCCCCTCGCCCCTCTGGTCACTGTCAACCTGTCTTCTAATTCAGTGTCTTTAGCTATGTTTTGCTTGTTTGTTTGTTTTCTTGTTTAGGTTCCTGTTAAAGACAAGATGATATGGTATTTGTCTTTCACTGCCGGGCTTATTTTGCTTAGCATAATGCTTTCCAGCTCCATCCATGCTGTTGCAAAGGGTAGGAGCCCCTTCTTTCTTTCTGCTGCATAGAATT
>CM052552.1:23316864-23346947 GCA_028533065.1 Trachops cirrhosus
GAGTTTTTTGATTACTGCTTCAATTTCATTTGCTGTTATTGGTCTGTCCAGGCTTTCTGCTTCTTCTTCATTGAGTTTTGGAAGATTATATTTTTCTAGGAATTTGTCCATTTCACCTAGGTTTTCAAATTTCTTGGCATACAGTTCTTCATAGTAATTTCTCACAATCCTGTGCATTTCTGTGGTATCAGTTGTAATCTCTCCTCTTTCATTTCAAGTCATCTATTTTATGCCACTTTTTTTTGCCAGCCACATCTCTGGTGCCTCTGCCAAATCCTATTTCATGTAATAGCCTCAAGCCAGGGGTCCTAGGCAAACCCCTGCTTCATGACAAAGTGTTTCAAGTGTGAAAGGAAAAATAGCATGTCCTCATCTCCACTGTGATTGTGCAATTTATCTTGGGTCAAGGTGGCCTTGGACCCACCCAGCAAGTTCATTCCAACTCCGATGCCTGGCAAGGATTCCTCAGTTTCTCCATCACACCTGAGGGTGAACGGCTGCTCCCACTGAGCCTTGACCTGTTGGACCAGCTCTGGGAGATTCAGGTCCTTAGACAATGAAGACCCTTCAATCTCATCCTTAGCAGCAGATGGTTAAACGGGGATGCTTCAAGGTCTTGGAGTCAGCAAGACTTCTTATTAGCCATAATGACCTTGTTGTTCTTCAACCATCCCAAGCTCATTCCCTCGCATGGGGCCCTTGCACTTGCTATTTACTTGATCAGAAATACTCTTTCCCTTCATCTTCATGTGGCTGGCTTCTTATTATATCATTCAGGTCTCTGCTATGAAGAGCCTTCTTTGACCACCTTCACTAATATCATCATCATCACTGTCTTTGCATTTATTCCACTTAACTTCTTTTCACAACAGTTACAGCTCCCCAATCTTACATACATATTTCTTTTTTGTTCTTTGTTTATGTCCTGACTATCTAATAGAATGTAAGTTCTATGAGGTCAGGAACTTTATCATTTATGAACTGTGTCTGGCACCCAAAACAGTGCCTGGCACATAGTAGGCATTCAGTAAATATTTTCTAAATGTATAATTATTATTACTCTTATCACTATTTTCATTACTGTTATCAACTGGATTAAAAAGAAGGTATCAAGGAAATAGAAGTCACAATAAAATTTTCCCTTTCACCACTGACTGCAGTCTCCCTGAGGACCATGAGAAAGAAAAAGGCAAAAACAAAAATTTAAGCCCCATGTGGTAGCTTCAGGATATCATATGCAGACTCATTGTGACTTAATTGTCTCTTCAGCCCTATAAACCAGCTAGTTCTATCATGCTTAATCCACCACTTCAGGTCCTCTGGAATTCACATAGCCCGTTTAACAAACTTATCTCCAAACTCAGCCCTTTCATAAAGCAGTCATTTCATGACTTAGCCTTGAATTAAACCTAGTTCTACAGTGAAGAGACCATAACCCCAACTGCTTCTTGAGCTAGCTGCAGGTCATGTTCCTACTTTTCATGGTACATCAGAGCCAGTTTCTCTTCATTGCCCAAAGCCACTTTCAGTCTATTTGTTTCGCCCTATTTGTTTCAGTCTATAAACAAAAACTTATGCCTATCAGTTTAACTGCCCTTTAGCCTTCCTTGTTGCTGTCATCTGTTGGTCTCCTCGATATTCCTCTGTATTCACCAATGACTTTGGTAGTAGACCCATGCTTCCCCTCTATCCCAAATCTTACCATGCATTCTGGGTGAAGTCAGCAGCCATGTGATCAACCCATCTGACACCATGAATTTGAAGCTCCTTAACTTTCACTTCAGCAACCTACATCTCCCAGCTCACCTTGGAACTTTTTGGGACCCAAAATTTATTCCAACTCTAAGACTACAACTTCAGACATTCCTCTCTGGCTATAACTTCCTCGCTTTAGTTTACTCATTCAGTTTCCCCTGCTGCCTCATCCCTCTGCTTCCTCTTATTTTTCCTTTCCTTTTCATCCATCTTACATAACATGGTCCATCACTGTAATTACTCTGTCAATACTCATCATGACCCTATTGCAAATATACCAAACTTATTTGTACATGAGTGGGTCTAGTGTGAGGTGAGTGAGCCTTTTCCACTACCTCTACTTCCTTCTCCACCCAAAAATGTAAGGAGGCTCTCACTGGCTGGTGCCAGTCCTACACATGCATGGCCCTGAGAATGAGTACCTCCTTAAATTTTGTGCTAGGGGAGGGGAAGTAATCTCAGGTTCCTTGGGAAGGAATCTCACTCACCTCACCCTACTGTCTAGGAAATTCCCAAACCTGGATGAGTTCAATTAAATTGCTGACTTTCTTTAGATATATACCTTTCCTGAGCTGGCTAAGCACTGCTGAAAAAACTCACACAAGGTAATTTTTTTCCATGGTAAATTTGGACCCAGGAATCCAGACAACATCAATAAATCTTGGGGCCAGATTACAGAGTGTCTTAGAGATTGGTGTGCATGGGCCTAGCAGTGACCCAGGAAAGTCCATTGTCATCAAGCCACCAGACCCACACTGACCTGAGAGAATGGGGCCACATACTGAGGTAATATTTGGATTGTGAGAATGAGGGACTGGGTGGAGCACACAGCAAAGATTGGGGGACTGAATATTATTCTGCTTTTGTGTCCGTTATTTTCCTTATTGTCTTTTGATTTGGTAACATTAACATTCCTAATTGCATGATAATGTCTGAAGTCAGATTTATAAACATACTGCACACCAGAAGTTGAATTTTATGAAATGTGCTGGAAACGAGATAACCACAAGGTCAGGTGCTTTGGTAGCAGAAACAGACCAGATTTTGTGCCAACTTTTCTATCTGTGGGACCTTGAGCAAATCCCAAAGTCTTTCTGTGTCTCAGCTTCATCTGTAAAAGGTGGAAAATAATGGCATCTACATCATAGAGTTGTTGGAAGGATTAAATGAAGTAATGTTTGGTGTGTGCTTGGTATGTAATGATTAGCTGCTGACCCCAACCCATAAAACCTCTAAGGTAGCTGGTCTACAGAACAAAGAAGACAGATCCACTGTGCCTTATCTGAAATCCTAGGGCCAAGGCATCATCCAAGAGGAAAACATTCATAAATTGGAACGCACTGAAGTTAGAATATGTGTTCTGTAAAAGCCCAAGCAAATAAGATAAAAAGACAGTCTAAAATCTTGGAGAAAATATTTGCAAATCATATATATGAAAAAGGACTAGGAACTCACAAAACTCAGCAGTGAAAACAAATAATTCAGTCATAAATTGGATAGAAGACAAGAATAGTCATTTCACCAAGGGGGATATTCAGGTGGCAAATAAGCATATGAAAAAATGTCCAACATGATTAGCTCAACATCATTATCAAGACAATGCAAATTAAAACCAAGAATGGGATATCCTACACCCCTACCTGAATGAGTAGAATAAAAAATAGTGAAAATCTGAACTGCTGGCAAGGATTGAGAAACTGGATGGGTTATGCATTGCTGGTGAGAACGTGGTAGAAATGTGAAGTAGTACAGCCATTCTGGAATACAGTTTGTCAGTTTTTGATAAAAATGATCATGCAACTACCATATGACCTACCAGTTTTACTCCTGGGCATTTGTTCCAGAAAATGAAGCCTTATGTTCATGTAAGAACTTGTACATGAATGTTCATAGCACCTTTATTTGTAATAGCGCAAGACTTGGAAACAGCTCAGATACCCTTTAATGGGTGAATGGTTAAATGAACTGTGGCACATCCACCATGGGATATGATCCAGCAATGAAAACAAATGAACTATTGGTACATGCAACGATCTGTATGATTTGCCAGGGAGTGATACAGAGTGAAAAGAGCCAGTCTCAAAAGATTATATACCCTATGATTTTGTTTATATAACATTCTTACAATGACAAAATTATAGAAATCACAGATTAGTCGTTGACAGGGATTAGGAATGAGGATTGAGGTCTGAGGAGGATGCACATGATTATAAAAGGGTAGCAAAAGGGATCCTTATGGTGAAGGGACAGTTCATTATCTTGACTATCTTGGTAGATACATGAACTTACAGATGTGATAAAATTACATAGAATTAAATGCACACACATGTATATGTGTGCACTCAAACACACACACGCAGAAATGAGTACAAATAAAACTGGGGAAATATGAATAAGAACAGTAGATCAGGGGGAGGAGGAGAATGGGGGAAAAGGTACAGGGAATAAGAAGCAGAATTGGTACAAAGTAGACAGGGGGAGGTTAAGAATAGTATAGGAAATGGAAAAGCCAAAGAATTTATATGTACAACCCATGGACATGAACTAATGGGAAGAATGCTGGTGCAGGGGGTGAAGGGTGGAGGGGGATAAGGGGAAGAAAAATGTGACAACTGTAATAGCATAATCAATAAAGTATACTTAAAATCAGTAGATCATATTAATATCAATATGTTGGTTATCCTCTTGTTCCCAAGATGTTACCCTTGTGGGAGCCTGAGTATAGGGTACATGAGGTCTCTCTCTATAATCTCTTACATCTGCGTATGAATCTATAATTATATCAATAAAGATTTCAGTAAAATACATTATAAATAGTGACAGATAACTTAATTATAGAAACAAATCTGAAAATTAAAAAACAAAAAGAAATGAGAGAGAACCTGTAAATCAGGTAGGTAAGTGGTAGAATTCCCTGGCCACCGTAGGTGTTTTGGCAGTTTCTGCCCAGAGTACTGTGTAAAGGAGTTTTATCTGAGAATGACTGCTATGTATTTGCCACCATTATAGGAAGGGTGTGTTTCTAACAATGATGGTGTGGCTTTGTAACAGCTGGAGCCAGGTAAGAGTTTGAGGCAGTGTGGCCTGGTTTGTACTGTACAAACCCCACCATTTTAGGCCACTCCCTGCAAGTCCAGTCAGCGTCCCATTAGTGAGTAGGCTTTCATCCTAGCTGGCTTCTTAAGGGGCGGGAACCATGGCTCTTCTAATACTAGCTAATACCCACCAAATACGTCCTAGTGCCCAGGCTTTGTGCTAAGCGTTTTATGTGAATTAATTTACTTAATCTTCATCAGGGCCCCATTGCTTACTTTTGAAAACCAGGCTTTCTGGTGCCCAGATGCCTCAACCCTAGCCTACAGGTATTGTGTTTTCCCATTAGGTCCTCAGTTGATTCCTAGTTCTTCCCAGAGCCCCTAAGAGATCCTTGGAATTGAGTCCTGAGCATCCCTTCCCCTCAAGTATCTCCCTCCTGTACCCCAGGATGGCTGGCCAGTTAGGAAGTAGCCAAGTGTGACTCTGCAGGGATTCTAGGCTCATTCCACCCACAGCATCCTGTGGTCACACAATAGTGTGGCAAGGCAGGGATCTTGGGTAACAATGGCTGATATCAATGGAGCATTTACTGGTGCCAGATACTGTGCTTAGCTGTGTTAGTGTGCCACTCTCATACTCTCCTTTTGTCCCCACCAGCATCTTGAGAAATTGGTAGGATTTCCATCCCTCTTTTTCTGATGAAGTGACCAAGGTAAAGTTGCCTAAGTGCATAGAGCTGGTCAGTGGAAAGCAGAGGTTTGCACCCAGGTCTGGCTGATACAAAAGGCCATGGTTACACTCAGGAGTCTGTCCAGGTCCTAGACAGGGGCTCAATAAATACTAGATGAGCAAATGAAAGGCCACTCAATAAAGCTCACCCTGTGGCAGTGCTAGTCGATCTCAGGGTCAGGTGCTGAAATGCAGTAGCAAATTAGTCAATGGGTGTGATCTCAGCTTATGCTTAAAAGGCCTGTGTCCTTGAAGGAGGCATCAAGGATGGAATTGTTAATGTCTGTTGAGCACCTGCTGTGCACCAAGTACTGGGCTAGGCAGGCTCAGGGCTATGTATCAAGGATGAATGAGACAAGGTCCCTGTTTTAGGAAACACTCAGTGTTGTTAGAAAGACCAATGTCGGTTGTGAACTTCACGGTGCATACTTTCTGTATCCATCTTGTGAGTACCCACTTCCCTCACCTTCTTGCCTCCAACTGCAATCCTAGTTGCCTGGTAAGTGTTTCCATTAACTACTGAATCAGAATCTCTGGGGGTGGACCCAGTAATCTGTGTTTTAATGAGCCCTCCAAATGATTCAGATGCCCACTCAAGTTTGAGAACCACTGATTGATATAAAGGACTTGGGATGTAACTGGTGCTTCATAAAGGGTCAAGATGTTCATTTAAAATGATTCAGATACTTTGTAGAACTGACTACTCAAGAAATTATGGTTCCTGAAGGAGGCGGAGTAGACCAGTATTAGTTTTATTTTAGCCAAGACCTTCTTGCAGTTAGCTCTGCAAGTCCCACATCCTGGACACCCTCTCAGTCCCAGGCAACTGATCATCCTCTTGGTAAAAGACAGTATAATGTAGGCCCATGTTTTCCCAGTGTTGTCAGAATGTCATGATTTGTCCTGGTTTTATAGATAGAAAAACTGTGACAGAGAGAGGTCCTACAGTCAGGAAGAAAGTGGTGGTGCCACAATTCAAATCCAAGCCTGTCTCTCTCTAAATCCTATGTTTTTAAGAGTATATATGAGAAAAATTTCTAACACTGTTGCTAAATTCTTGTCCCAGAAGCATAGCACGTAATTTTATTAGACAAATTCATTTATTTAATGCATGAAATTAGGCAAAGAAGAATATGTGCAACTGCATAAAAAGAATCACATTCTCATACTACTTGAACACACAGCAGTGGTAAAAAAAAATGGATTGTGGAAATGAATCCCAGCATTACTTGCAAAAAACATTCTGTACAGAAAAACTATACATTTTTGTGTATTTGCATATATAATAATAAAAGGTATATATATGACAACAGTATACAAAAATATGTTTTCCATATAAATCTACCAACCAGGCCTCATGAGCCTGCTTAATTTTTGTCAATCTGGTAGGCAGTCCTCATGTTATTTTTGGGTGCACATCTTTTTACCTAGTCTAGTGTATTCAGTTGGTCAGCAAAGCTAAGTTTAATTTGGAATAGAAAACTATTCCAAATGGGGCTCTCTTGGCTTAGTGTGAACTTTATTGAAGTAAAGTCCTGATATACTTTAGAAGCTTCTGAAGGCACAATCAGAGACACAAATGAAAAAGTCCCATCAAATTGGTGCCAGGTGGACCTCAGGATTGGAGAAGTCACTTTGTGAAGAAGCTTGCTGGACTTTTCTAAGCCTCCAATGCCATGTTCCTCCTCCAAGCTGCAGTTACACTTCTGGGGCTGGGCTGTATAGTGTTTAAGCCCATTAGGTTATCTAGGAGAACAAGTTTGGGAGGGTTTAGGCCCCCATACTCTATCCCTCAAGGGAATTTGTCTCTCTCCTCCCATCTCCTGAAAGAGGTGGTGAAGAGGAAGATTTGAGTTGTCACAGGAATAGGGGAGGGCAAATGAATTCAAAAGAATGAAGTTGCAGAGAGAAAAGAGTTGCAGTCATTGTTAATATAACAAGAATGGTTTGCATGATGTCAATGTAACCTGGCAGCCAAGGAGAGTGGACTGAGATGCACATGCGTGAGCAATGAGGACTTTACTGTTCTAGTCAGTGAGGGCAGTAGACGCCATTGAGTGAGCATGTGTACTGTGTGGGTGTCGCATTCAAAATCACTGAGCCAGTAGAGCAATGAATGTGCATCAACTTTTGTGTTAAGCTTGAATATTCCTCCGTGGAAACTATTTGGATGATTCAGAAGGCCACAGCTACGGGCAACTGGTGATTGGCAGCTTCATCACAACAACGCGCCTGCCCATGCATCACATCTCGTGCAGAGGTTTCTGGTGAAACCTCAAATCACCCAGGTGACTCAGCTCCCCTACAGCCCAGATTTGGTGCTCTGTGACCTCTGGCTTTTCCCAAAACTAAAGTCACCTTTGAAAGGGAAAAGATTTCAAATTGATGAGATTCAGGAAAATACGATGAGGCAGCTGATGGCAATTGGGAGAACTGTGTGAGGTCTCAAGGTGCCTACTTTGAAGGGGACTGAGGCATTATTGTCCTATGTACAAAGTTCTTGTAGTTTGTATCTTCAACAAATGTCTCTATTTTTCATATTACATGGCTGAATACCTTCTGGACAGACCTCATATAAATGTTATAAATGTAACAGACCATGCTAATAAGTCAAAATGGGAGCTGTACTCCTGGATAAAGCCCACAAAGAGTTTGTGACTGAGATGTGGGAAACAGAGGTGGAAAGAAAAATAGAAATGGAGATGAAGAGTTTAAATATATATTTGAGTCTACACACACACACATAAACACACACATATCTTAGACTTTGGTGGGAGGAAGGAAGATTTAGGAAAGATCTAGAGCACAGGTGGCAAACACAAGGCCCACGCTCTATATCCGGCCCTCCACCTTGTTCTATCTGGTCCGGAACCTAGTTTCTATCCGGTGGCAGCGCCGAGCTCTTGCTTAACTGTTCAGGAGTAGTTACATTTGTACAGTCCTAAATTACATTCGGCCCTTTGAAGGCAACTGCGAGGCTGTTGTGGCCCCCAGTGAAAATGAGTTTGACACCCCTGATCTAGAGACTGGAGGAAGCACCATCTCAGATGGCTAAAATTTAGAAAAAAGGAACGTTCTGCATGCCAGTCTTCAAGAAGGAAGCAGTCTGTGTGGGTTGTGGATTCCCTGTGCTGTGACTGTGATAACTTTCTGATATGATTGTCTACCTGGCTGATTTTTCCAAATGTGACTCTGGACAACTAGTACTGATTGGCACTTTGGCAAAGAGGATACCATAACATTTTTCCCTTTAGAAAATTTCCAACATTTTGAGCTGCAGTTTACATACAATGAGATTTATCCATTTTAAGTGTATAGTTGGATGAATTTTAGTAATTGTATAGAGTTGGGCAACCACCATCATAATCAAGTTACAGAACAGTTCCATAACCCTAAAAAACTTCCTTGTGCCCATTTATACTCTTCCAAGACCCCTGGCTTTGAGCATGCACTGATTTGCTTTCTGTCATTTACTCTTTTGTGTTTAACTTCTTTCACCTAGTAAAATATTTTTGAGGTTTACTCATGTTGCTGGGTCCATCAGTAATAGCTTCTTTCTTTTTTTAAAGATTTTATTTTTTTATTTAGATAGAGGGAAAGGGAGGGAGGAAGAGAGGGACAGAAACACGGATGTGTGAGAGATACATTGATTGACTGCGTCTTGCCCGCCCCCAAACGGGGACCTGGCCCGCAACCCAGGCATGTGCTCTGACTGGGAATCAAACTGGCGAACCTTTTGGTTCACAGACCGGCACTCAATCCACTGAGCCACACCAGCCAGGGCTATAGCTTATCTCTTTTAATTGCTGTTTGTTTATCTATTTAGCAGTGGATACACATTTGAATTGTTTCCAGTTTGGGACTATTATGAATAATGTTGCTAAAAACCTTTGAGTGTATGTCTTTTCTGCACATATATTTTCATTTTTTTTGGTTAGATACCTAGAAGTAGAATTGCTGAGTTGTATGTTAAGTGCATGTTTAGTTTTTTTGTGTGTGTATATACACACATGTATATACATACATACACACACATTATATACACACACACACACGTGTATATATACACACACCATACTGTTTTCTAAAGTGGTTGTAACCACTTTGGATTTCCACCAGCAATTTTTATGAGAGATCCTATGCTACACATCTTTTTTAATAAAGATTTTTATTTATTTATTTATTTTTAGACAGAGGGGAAGGGAGGGAGAAAGAGAGGGAGAGAAACATCAATGTGTTGTTGCCTCCCGCACACCCCCTACCTGGGACCTGGCCCACAACCCAGGCATGTACCTTGACTGGGGATCGAACTGGCAACCCTTTGGTTCATGGGCTGGTGCTCAATCCACTGAGCCATACCAGCTGGACCTATGCTTCACATCTTTGCCAACATGTGGTATTGTCACTCTTTTCACATTAGTCATTTGAGTAGCTGTATAGTGATATATCATTGTGTTTCAGGTTTGCATTTTCTTATGATCAATGATGTTGACTATCTTTCATGTGTTTATTGGCCATTTATATATTTTCTTTTGTCAAGTGTCTGTTCAAACATTTTATCAATTTTTAATTTGGTTGTCTTCTTGTTGAGTGACAGGACATATTTATGCAGGGTTTGGCAAAAGTAGGTTTATGTTTTTTGTATGGAAAATAATATAATAATTATTGAATTATTACAGTAATAATATTGTGTTATTAATAATTATTGAAATTAATAATAATTGTATTATTGTACAATATAATTATTGTATAATAATATTATATTATTGTAATAACACAAGAGTAAACTCTTCATGTACTCACAACTGTAAACCCACTTTTGCCTCACCCTGTATACTCTGGATACAGATACATGTATAGAAAATATTTTTTCTGCCCTGGCTGGCATGGCTCAGTGGATTGAGCGCGGGCTGCGAACCAAAGCATTGAAGGTTTGATTCCCAGTCAGGGCACATGCCTGGGTTGCGGGCCAGGTCCCCAGTGGGGACCACATGAGAGGCAATCACACATTGATGTTTCTCTCTCCTCCTTCCCTTCCCCTTAAAAAAGAAAAAAAATGTTTTTTCTCTCTGTCTGTGGCTTGCCTTTTTATTTTCTTAATGGTAACTTTTGAATTGCAGAAGTTTTAAATTTTGATGAAGTCCAATGTATCAGTTTTTTCCTTTAATTAGTTACAATGTTTGTGTCCTAAGAAATCTTTGCCTACTGAAAAGTTCCAAATTTTCCTTCTATCTTTTCTTCTAGAAGTTTCTTGGTTTTGGTTTGTACATTTAAGTTTATGAACCATTTTGAGTTGATGCTTTTGCCTGATGTGAGGTAAGGTTGAGTTTCATTCCCCTCCCCACAAATGGATATTGAGTTGTTTGGCACCATTTGTTTCAAAATCTGTCCTTATTTTTCCCTTGTTTGTTTGTTTTCCTTCTGTTTTCTCTTTATACTTATACTTTGTTGAGCTAAAGGTCTATTGTCTCCACCCATTAACCCTCTGGACATAGCTACTACTATTGCTTGAGAAATGGTGCCCAATTGTAAGGAATATGAGCAATTTATTTGTCCATGGCACTTGATAAAGCTTTGTGGGTGTGAAACTCATGCTGCCACATACTTCCAGTTTGTTAGAGCCTTAGAACTTTGGAAAGATGGAAAAATCTGGGGCTTAAGCAATAGAATTTGGAAGATATTGAAAAATTCTATATCAGTTCCAAAGTATGAGGTCTCAGACTCCAAGAAAGTACTTGAGTGAGGCTCCTGTAGCTGAGTGGAGCAGAATAGAAAAAAGTTTTATACAATATTTGAGTTATAAGTTTCACTTAGGGAACAGATAAAAAGAATTTTGTTGGTGCTTCATTTTTTCTAAGGGAATAGAAAACAGATTTAGAAAGTATTACAGGGTTCACTTTTAAAAAGTGATGTAGCCCTGGCTGGTGTGGTTCAGTTGGTTGGATCATTGGTCTGTGAACCAAAAAGTTGTGGGTTAGATTTCCAGTCAGGGCACATGCCTGGATTGTGGGTTGGAGCCCTGGTCGGGGTGCACAAGAGGCAACTGATCGATGTTTCTCTCACGTCAATGTTTCTCTCTCTCTCTCACTTCCTCTCTCTAAAAAATGTCCTTGGGTGAGGATAAAAAAATTTAAGAAGAGATGGTAAATTTGTTACATTTTCAAATACTATGGATGTTGTCTAGTATACAATAATCTGATTTCTAACTTTTAAAGTAATCACTGACTTTAAACATGCTTCTATGCATATACACTCTCATGGTTAATTTAATGCTTCAATAAGTTATGGTACAATCAGTGGTCATATGATAAAATATTATACAGACATCAAATAGATTTTGCTAATATATAGATGCATATGCACATATGTATATATTAAATGTATCTCTGAATCTATTGTACTGAAATATAATCAGGTGTAGACCTTTCTGTACAAAAGTGATATGGTATTATTTGTAATGAAAAATATAAAAATACAGTAATAAAAACGTTCATGGGTGGGAAACTGTTTAAATAAATATGGTATGTACACACAAGGGTACATCATGCTGCTGTTTAAAAGAATGAAGTAGATCTATATGTGAAGCTTTAAACAATCTCCAAATATATTAATATTAGAAAAAAGAAGTATGTAACAAGATCGTGTGAAGAGTATGCTCCTAGTTGTATGTATATATTTGTGTGTGTGTGCATATCTGAAAACATACATTAAAAATGTTAAGTGATTGACTTTGGCAAGGAAGATATGGGGTCTGTTGTGGAGGGAGATTTGCCTTCAACTTTACACACTTTTGCACTATTTGAAATTTGTGACCATATGCACATGTTGCTTTTTCAAATGAAAAATGCTTTCTTCTGAATATCTTATTACCTAGAATTGAGATCTATTTATATACTGTGTAGGGAGCTTGAATTTGGAAGATGGAAATTTATCAGTTCCCTATCTTCTTCGATCCTAATAATGTTGCGAACCTTTCACCAGTCTGATTCTGGATTTGAAGGAGGATAGTTTGGGAGTGGAAGGGCAAGAGAGAATACAGAGCTAGAGCCCTGGCTGGTGTGGCTCAGTGGATTGGACGCTGGCCTGCAAACCAAAGGGTCCCCAGTTTGATTCCCTGCCAGGGTACATGCCTGGGCTGTGGGCCAGGTCCCCAGTTGGGGGAATGTGAGAGGCAACCACACATTGCTATTTCTCTCCCTCACTTCCTCCTTCCCTTCCTCTCTCTTTAAATAAATAAAAATAATTTAAAAAAGAATATAGAGCTAGGAATAGCATCCTAGGGTGACTTGCAAGTTAAGAATACCTCAAGTAGAACCAAAGCACCTAGTAACTCCAGACCAATATGCAACATGCTAAACCATTCATCCTCACCTGTTTTTGAGGACCCCCAAGAATATTGGGTGTAATTTAGCTTGGTGGCTATTGAACTTATCCTCATCAGAATTACCTGCAGTGCTTTAAAACATCCTGTTTTTATTACAGAAATAATACCTGCATATAGTTTTTAAAAAATTTGAACAGTATAGAAAAAAAATAACTATCATGTGTAATAGCTAGTTTCCAGTCTCCAGAGGTAGACTGCTTTTAACTATTTCTAGTTTTGAGTTTTTCTGATGATTAGTATCATTACTCTAAATGATATGGTTTTTAAAAAATATTTTTTATTTCTAATTATAGTCAACATACAGTATATTAGTTTCGGGTGTACAACAGTGATTAAACATTTATATATAAATAAGTTTGTAATTCTATCTGTTTATCAATTTTAGACATGTTTATTTGACTATCTACGGAAACGAAGGAATTAGCATACTTATACCACCTCCTTAAGCTACTTCTGACTTTTCAAAAAATTTATTAGTTATGTCATTACAATATCCAGGACTTTTAGTGATTACCTTAATAACTTTAAATAATATACTTTAATCTCTATTTCTGGCTCCACTAATTTCAGACAATATTTATTTGTCTGAATACTTCAGACAACTTTGACACATTTCAAAGATACTTTCCTACACTTTCTCCCTCTTCTCTCTGTTTCTGACTTTTGTCAGCTCTAATATTACGTGTACATGGTCAAGGCTATAACAACTACTGCCTAGGTTCAAATCCCAGCTCCATCACTTGTTATTTGTGTAATCTGAGGTAAATTATTGAATGTCTCTGTGCCCTCAGTTTCCTCAACTGTTAAATGGAGATGACAACAGCTGTTGAAAGATTGAATTTCACTTAAATTGAAATAAATGTTTCAAAGCACTTAAAATAGCATTTGGTATATAATAATAGCTTTTGAAGTGTTAAACTAAAAAAATAACAAAATTAAAAGTAAAATAAAATCTGTTTTCCAACTCTAATTAAATCCTCAGTATGCTTTATCTATGGCTTGATTGTAAAAAAAACTAAAATGCAAAAGACACAAAGAAACATTTCACCAATGAGGATATATAGATGGTGAATAGGCATATAATATGTTTGGTATCATTAGTTATTAGGGAAATGCAAATTAAAACCATTATGAGAGATCACTCTGCATCTATCAGAAGAGCTAAAAATAGTGAGAATAACAAATGCTGATGAAGATGTTGTGAAGCTGGGTCATTCCTACATTGCTGATGGAAATGTGAAATGGTATAGCCACTCTGGAAAAAGAGTTTGGCAGTTTCTTTTAAAAATTAAACATGCAAGCACTATACATCCCAGTAATTGTACTCCTGAGCACTTATCCTAGAGAAATGAAGATTTAAGTTCACACAAAAACCTGTGAATTTTGCCGATCAGTTAGATTTGAGAACCCATCTAACTAATCCTTATAGTTGTATAACTGATATTGTTATTTGTAATAACAGATACTCTTTTTTGAGGATTTACTATGTTCCAGGCACTGTTTTATGAGTGAATACCTGGTTTCATAATTTTTACAACAAACCTGTGAGGTAGGATCTATTATTACCCCTATTTTAGAGAAACCTCAAGAATCAGAGAAATTGCATCACAGTACTTTCAAATTGCAGAGGCAGGATTACAACCCAGACTTGTCTACAATAAAATCTTGAATTTTAACTAGCAAACTATGTTAATTTTAAAATGGATAGATTCAAGAACCCCATGGAAAGGATCTAGAAGTGAAAGGACTTGATGTGCGAGCACAGGCAAAAGGACTGTACTGTCAACAATTTTATAGCTAAAACCTGGTGTTTTTTAATCAGTTAAATCAATTAAGCAAGGTCATTTCGTGAGATATCAGAAGTCTGAATAATGGATCATGGATCCAGTGGGAAGTATTAGCAATATCTCTTGAATCTAAATATTTTGGATATTACAGAAACAATTCACGAACCTCACGAATACATACCTTAAATGTTTTCCCATGTCAGCATCTCTAACAAAGGTTGTATTTATGGGTTATTTGTGACTTTCTCTTCCCCATTTTCTCTGACTCCCATTTAGATGGATAATTGGAGTTAGCTGTACTAGTTTCTGAGTATTAGATATAGAATGTCTAATTCAATTTGGTTAGAAGAAGTAGAGTAGCCTCCAAATGGCTTGATACTTTAGTAGCCAAATATTAGAATTATATAGTTTCCCATTGTTGAACTAGAGCCTTAATTTTTACAAATACCAAATATGACTCAAAACTATTCACATTTAAGAAGCATGTCCTAGTTGTTCATAATGTCCTCATATGTACTGATCTCCAAAATCTCTCAAGTCAAAAATACATTACATATAGTATACTACTATTTATATAAAAAGATGGGGGCATGCATATTTGTGTTTGGTGATAAATACATTAAAATCTCCAAAATGATACATAGGAAGAAAACAACAACAGAAAAACATGTCCTAGTTATGAGCACAAAAATAATGCTTAAAATCTAAATTTATATTGTTAACAAAATTCACAAAATCACTACACACACGTAACAGAATAGTGAATTTTGTGCTACATTATACCACTGTATGCTTTCATACGATATTGGTTGTTTTTCTTGTGTAATTAAAAAACCCAAACCAACTCTGCTAATTAAGCTCTCCCTGGCCTGGAGCTCCTTGGATCCCTGACAGTCCGTAGTTAAAGCCTAGTTTGTAGTTTTTGACAGCAAACCAAAACCCTCTTGTTTGCTTCAGGAAACCTGGCCAGTTGTAGTCCCTGGCATTACTTTGGGGTACCCTTTTCCTAAAAAGTCACCAATCCTCTTGACCATGACTTACAGATTTTTGTGCCAGATTTGTCTTGGTCAATTTTTTTGTAGACAAGTAGTAGTAGTAATGATGAAGTTACTGTTAGCTTGCTTTTAGTTTGTGACAGATTATCTTGGAAACAGGATTAAGATGGTATATTGAAATGATAAAATACGGGTAAAAGCAATTAAATCATATTACTTGAACTAATATATGTGTTTTGGAGTATATTTTAATTCTTCCATTTATTGCTTCTTAATTAGTCCATAACTCAGATTAACAACACCATAGACGAGTGAAATTTTATGAAATGAAAATGTTTAAAATGTATTTTTCTCTGATAATGGCAAGCGATGTGAATAGTACTCAGTAATTGTTTTGTTTTTTACAATTTTACTTATTTTGTTGACATGTCTGGAAACAGGGAAAGAGGCTGAGTCAGAAACCTTCATTACATTTATTATTCAATTCACCTCATCTCCCTTTATGTGACGCCTTACCAGAAAAGAATTTCTACCTGCCTGAGTTGACATTTGTAAGAAATCTTATAGTAATTTGATTTCACAAATAAGGTCCCTAAAGTAACTAGTTTTTATAACCCTTGCCCTCATAAGAAGCCCAATACGAAGCTCAAAGAGAAATCAGAAACCTTGCAAAAAATTAGAAATATTATTTCTTTCACCTATATGGTATATTGGTGTCACTTAACTAAAACTCCTCAGTTTGTGACCTTGAGAAACCTAGAAATTAAATAGGAGGAGTACAGTACTGACGGTCACCCCCTCCACCACTACCCAAAAAGGGGAGCAAATATTCAGCCAAACAGGTAAGTGTTTTTATGATTATGGCAGATGGTGATTGAAGCAAAGGCAATTCAAAAGGGGAGACACATGAAAGCAATAATTTTGAATGTTTGACATTTGTTTTGAAACTACCTTACTACCCTATACCCTTTACCATCTGTCTGCTATCCCTCCCAACACCAACCCCTGTCTTCCCACAGGGCTGCATTGTCTGCAGTTCCTGTTTCTCAGGGGCGGAGCTGTGGGAGGCAGCCATGGGTGCCATAATAGGCACCTGCGGCCAGCACAATGGGCTGTGGGTGCTTGTGGGAGAGACAGATTGATGTATTGTGCATGGGGGAGGAGGGCTGTCACTTGAATCCATGTGAACCCAGGCTTTAGGGGCAAGGGAGATTGACAGCTTTTGTAGGTTGCATTTCTTTTTCAAAGCTTGGCTTTAATAGACAGTAAGTTTGGGGCCCCAGGCTTTCACTCCCATAATTCTAACAGGGCAATCACCAGCATTCAGCATTTCTTTTTACCCCCCTTGTTACGCATTAAATGATTTCAGTAAAGGAATGTGCAGCATTAATTAGAATTTGTTAGCAGATACCAAGGGGAAAAGTTTCTTCACAACAACTATAGGAGGTGTCATTTGTACAAAGACTTTTTTGTTTTCCTTCCCCATTACATTATCACTGCAATATGTAAGGTAGTGATTCTTTTCATTTAAATTAAGTGGAAAGCTACTAAATCTTGTTTTATTCTCCAAAATGAATAAGGTCCTTAACACTTATCTTTTAACTTCTTTCATTTCCTAAGGTTGGTGTTTACTTTTGCTTTCAGTCCTACCCATTTACTGATCTGTGTGGTTGTGTATCCAGTTTTGTGTACCATTTAGCTCTTACAATTACAGGCAACCCACTACTGATATAAAAAGATTGTTTCAGGTGAAAATAGCTACCAATAATATTGAAAGTCCCTGATACATTGGGGCCCTTTTTGGTAATGGTAAATTGAGAAATGCCAAAAATTAGACTCCTCTAGGTTTGTGTCCTAACTTATTTTCTAAAATGATTTTTCCCTCTTTGATATTTAACCTTAGCCATGACATAAAATTTATAGAGGAATGAGGCAGTGGCCAAGGGATATTTTTTCCCCATATAAAACTCATTCCTAAACCAAGTCAGTATTTTTAAATATCAAAAGCCCCCTTATTCAGATAGCACACAGATAGCATCATTTACTTACAGCTAGTTGAAATGATCTTGTTTTTTTTGGGAGGGGGCGGTTGTTTTGTTTCTATTTTCTATTCCTGACATTTTAGACTTATTTGGGAACAATACTACTCTCAGATAGGGTATCTTGTAAACCTTGACTTTGCCATCTGAGGAACTGATAAAACATTAACATTTTTTGGCATGACTTTTCTAATATCTCTCCCATATAAAATCATTTTCTGTGTGGAAGAAGTTGGAGGCTAATTGAATTAGAATTTTCCCCTTTCAGTTGTTTTATTTAAATGTGTTAAGGGCAACAGTAAAAAATGTTGATTGTCTACCATTATTTCTCAGAGAGAACATATTCCCACACAGTTGTCTGGCTCTGTCTATTATAATAATTTGGGGCAATGGTTTTAAAAGTAGTGGGGTGATAATAATTAGGGTGTGCGACAGAAATTTCAGTGCTAGATTCAACATTTCACCATGCAGGGCATGAAAATTGCCGACCCAGGCTAGTCAGCTCTAAGTACTAATTAACTAATTAATCAGGTGCTGAAACCAACTGAATGGAGGATGCCAGACAGACGACTCAAGCCCAAGCAGAGGTTGTGCTCTTTTCAAAGACAGGGCGGTCTTTCTTCTTGGTTTTTAACCCAATCAAAAATGAGAGAAAATAGGATATGATATACTACTCAGTCATTTTAGTCCAAGCTTTTTACTTAGAGAAGATAAAATAAAAACATGATTTGCTGATAATAGCTGTGAGGCAGTATGTGCAGGGCAATACTCAAGGCTCTGGCAAACCTACTAACTCCTTGGCCACGAACTGCTTCAGGGCTGGTATATGTGGGTGCGTGTGGAGTGGGGGGAGGGAGCTCTGCCTTCTTGGAGTTTTCTTCTACAATTTTTTTTAACGTAGGAGAATGAGAAACTTATTTCTCCTTTGGGGCCGGTCTGAGGTCTTTTGCCTCATCCCTCCTTTATGTAAATGAGAAGAGTCCAATTACACATAAGGAAAAAGGGTTTAATGAATCGTGAAAAAGCCCAGTTTACAGAGAAAGGGCACAATCCCCTCTTCTTCTTCTTCTTATCTTTTATATTTAACTTAGAAACATGTATTTCTTTTAAGGAAGATGATAAAGGTTAATGATTATATCATTTTATTTTAGATACTAATTTTCATGCTTGGGAATTATTAAACAAACATAGCTTTCTTTATCTAAACTGTAAGCTTTCCAGAGATTTAGGAAATATTCCACAACAAATATTGTGATATTTTAAAAAAAACTTTTTTTCCTAAGTTAAAAATTCATTTCATGTTATTTCCTCTCATTTTTGATATTATTCTTAGCTCAGTGATAATTTTTCTTCTCTTAACACAGTTTTCTCTCGAATTGTCAGCACTTAAAAGGGATTACATTATTAGAAGGAGGCTGTTATTGAACCCAAGGAGAAAGACTTTAGTGTCACATACTGTTTCAGCTTAATTTTAGTATTATGATGTTTTAACTAGCTAGAATTTTAAGGGTATAGGAAGGGAATGAGAAGGTTTTTTTTTTTCTTTCCTAAAAGTACTGAATTTTACACTAGAGCAGAAAATGCTGTGTTTGGGATTTTTTTTAAATTTTCTTCATCTTGCAGTTTTCTGTAATTGAAAGTAGACCCCACAGAAATCCTCTAACCCATTCTTTTTAATGACAAAAAACCTTGCAAAAATATTATAGGGTAAAATCAATACCATTTCTGAGAGCGACTCTTAGAATTTGATAAGTGTGCAACTGCCCAGAAGATGTGCTCTGCTTGGGACAGCAGGAAAGTTCTAAATCAGGACTGGAAGTGCTTTCCAGAGACCTAATCCAACAACCTCGTTGGGCACTGGGGGAGGTCCAAGTGGGTGAGGGTGGGGGGGTACTAGAGGGAGGGGTTGCGTGATGTGATTTTTTTCTTTTTCCTCCACAAAATGCTGCCTCTATACACGGAACACAATTTTCTCGGGTGCCTGTTCTGTGGAGGGCATTGGTGGGATTCAGATGCCTGCTTATTCTCGGGGGCTGCGCTGTTCCACTCTATCTCGCTCCCGCACCTCCCTCCAACCCCCGCCGGCCTTCCCGGATCGGCGCCCTGGATGTGATTGACACCATGAAGTTGCCCCCATAATCCTCTCTGGCAACATAGGATGTAAAATTTGATCAGCTCATTGGATGAAGCCGACAAGTCTTAAAAATGTGTGAAAAGGGGGCCAAGCGGTAGGCAGGCGCCGCGTTGAGGCCAGCACTTTAGCCGGCCCCTCTCTAAGTTCTAGGTGCCGCAGCCGTGGAGGAAAGGGAATTAGGGCGGAACTGAGGGGCCGCGGCGGTGGCGGCGGCGGCAGCGGCTACCGAGACTGTGGCGGTAGCGACAGCGGCAGCTTCGGGGAGGCCGCAGCGCACTGGAGCGGGGAGTTCCTTAAGAGCGGGTCGGGAGGCCGGAAGGGGGCAACCAGGCGGCACAGGCGGCTTTGGAGTTATGTCCCGGACATAGCCTGGGGCGGACCCGGCGGGGCGGGGTCAGGGCGTGCACCCGGACCGCGGGAGGTGCGCACCAGAGCTTTTGGTCTCGGGCCCCTCAGTCTGCCCCTGCGCCGCCTGCGCACGCGGAGAGGGTGGTGTCCGCTTAAGGAGGAGGGCAGCTCTCGGAGCGGAAGGCGGAGGTAGGAGGCGAGCAGCCAGGAGAAGATGGAGGGACAGCTGAAAGAAGACGAGGCTGAGGTCGCAGAGCATTGGTTTTCTAAGTGGGAGCGTCAATGCCTGAACGCAGCCGAGCAGGAAGAGCAGCTGCTCACCGAGATGCAAGGCAAGGAGGCTGAGGAAGACGTGGAGGCAGAGGAGGCTGAGGAGGCTGAGGAGGCTGAGGAGGCTGAGGAGACCGAGGAGACGGAGGAGACCCAGGAGGATGAGGAAGCGGAGGAGGCGGAGGAGGATGAGGAGGACGAGGAGGACGAGGAAGATGAGGAGGCGGTGGGTCCTAAGATCGAGCAGCAGAAGCTGTGGCACCTCTTCCAGATCTCGGCCACCTCCGTGGCCCAGCTTTACAGGGGCTCGGGGTGCCCACAGCCCGAACACTCCATGTGGGACCCCTTCCAGAGTGCAGCCATGGCTGTGACCAGCCTCTATAAAGAGAGCGGGAAGGCCCACCAGCGAAGTTTTGACCTGGGCGTACAGGTTGGTTACCAACGTCGCATCAAAGATGTGCTGGATTGGGTGAAGAAGGGCCGAAGCACTATTCTCCGCGAAGATCTGATTAGCTTCCTGTGTGGTAAAGTGCCCCCAGCTCCTCCACCACTGCGTACCCCCAGGACTGCCCCAAAGCCTCCTGCCACTGCCTCCAGCCAAGCTGCGGCCACTGAATCCAGCTCCTCCGTAGACGTCGACTTGCGGCCCTTCCACGAGGCCATCGCCCTGCACGGCCTCAGTGGCGCCATGGCGACCATCAGTGTGCAGTCTGGCCCACCCAACTCCCCACCTCAAGCCAGCGGTGTTTCCAGCAGTGTCACTAGCGATGGTCTCCAGAGAAGTGCCATCCTTGAGGACGATTTGAACTCCAGCGATTCAGAAGATCTGGCCCTCCGCTTGGCCAGTGCGGGGACCCGCAAACGCACCTCGGCGCAGTGCGGTGATGGCGTCGCAAACTCCCCAACCCACAAGCGCCACCGAATGGTCTAGCTAACTTTGTTCACCAGTTGCCGTATTGCTTTAAACCTAACTTTACCTTGAACATGACTGTTGAAAGGATATGTGACGCCATCTCTTCTTTCTCTAAATTAAACAAAGGTTTCTATCGAGTTTGCCATAGAGACATTTTGAAACTACTCCAGAAGAGGCCTAATATGACTCTGACTTTAACAAAAATATAATACTATCAGAGAACAACTAGTTAGCAAGATCATTTAAAGCAGCAGTGTCCAGTTAGGGCTGGAGCCTGGTTTATCTTTGTCACCGTTATGTTCCTTAGCACCTAGCACAGTGTTGGTGCTCAATAAATGTTTGTTGAATGAATAAATGTGACCTTATTTTAAAAGTCTTAAAGGGAAACGACTAACAGTTTACTTGGTTATGGGATACTTTTATCCTTTATTGTTCATTTGCTTGTTTGCTTTAACTGTTTTGGCCAGTTCAATTACATTTTATCAAAATGTAAAACTAGACATCTTTGTGAAATCTGAAGTCTTTTATTTTTGCTCCACTGTGCCATACACCTAGTTTCTAGAAAGAAACTGTTCAAGTAATACCTATTAGTCTGTGAGGGGTTTTTTTATGCCCCTGTTTTAAAACAATTGTTTGTTTTAAAACAAAAAAATTGTTTTAAAACAATTGTTTTAAAACAAAAAAAATTGTTTTAAAACAATTGTTTTAAAAAATTAAAACAATTTTAATAGTTGATTATAATTGTGATTATATGATGTTGTAAAGTGGTGCTATGATGATTGGCCAGGTAAGACTTGATAGTGAGTCAGTTCAATCCTCTTTTTAGGAAAATTGAACCAACAAGTGAGATCCTAAGATCAATGGTGGTGGCATCTTGGTCCAGTGATGCTCCTTTTTCTTAGAAATGTATGAAGTACCTTCTTCTAGGGTTACATCTTTTTGTAATCTCTATTTTGAAGTGGAAGATAAAGTCAGAATGAACTGGGTTTTTCTTGAGGATACAGCAAGATATAACTAAAAGAGCATGGGCTTTTTATGAGAGGACCAACAGTAAAATACTAGCCCCACAAATTCACTGCATAATTTTGTACAAATCACTTAATATCCATTGACCTCAGTTTTTCTTCTATAAAATGTAACTATGAGTTTCCTAAGGTCATTGTGAAAATTAGATGAAGTTCATATTTCAAGTATCTAGCACAATGCTTGGCACCTAAAAGTACTCAATAAATGTTCTACCTTCTCTATAAATAAAAATAGTAGAACATTAAAATCCATTATATTTTGGAAAAAAGGAAAACAGATCAATTTAAAAAGCAGAATGTAGAATGTCTGTGTTTGAGCTTGAAACTACTGTTATGTAGTTAAAACTTGCCTAAATGTCCCAGATCTTGTTTAGCTCTGGAGTACACAGGATCGTCACTCTGGATATTTGAGTAGCCTTGGAATTCCTGAAATTGCCTGAGGGATACACCTTGTAACTAGAGTAATGAAAGATCTACCTCTTCTCCTATGAAAGAATATTGGGAGTGGAAAGGACTTGAAAGTGAAAGTCCTAGGGACACCTAAAGGGCTAAAGTGGTTCTGAATAGGGGTAAGGTGGAGTGATGAAAGAAGTAGGGTGGGTGGGGTGGAGATGGAGAGGTGGGAGTGAGGTTATAGAAGGGGTAGGGTTAGTGAAAACACCCAAATGTGTCCAGGCTCTCCCCAAACCAGCATATAACAGATACATGAGTAATATCTTGCTTTCAGGGTCACATCAGAGAATTGTTTCAATTTCATTAGCGCAGCCTTACGATAATACAACAAAATAAGAATAATTCCCTGATAGAATAAAAAGTTGCTATTGAGGCATTCCACAAGTGGTTACTTGTGGAAGCATTGTGCTAGACCCTGAGAAAGGATAAAAAAACAACAACAAAAGCAAACCTATTCTCAAAGAGCACATTCTGGCTTGGAAGGCAAATTAATGTACTAAAGAAAGCACTTTGATTGTATGAAAAGCACCCAAGGGCTACCTATGCAGAAGAACTCAGAGGATAGAGGCTTTCTTTACCAAGAAGATCACAGCTTCTAGAGGAGGTGGCATTTGAACTGTGACTAGAAAAATGGATAGAAAGGTAAAGCACATGGTGTATCAGCAAAAGAAGGATATCTAACAAAGTTTGAGAAGAGGAAAATGGTAAAGTGAGTTCAGAGAATCACAGGAGCTGGGTAGGGCAGGTAGGGGAGGCAGGGACTGCACTATAGAGCATTTCTAATGCCTGGCCCAGTACTTTAAATTCTACCCTGGGACTGGGGTGACACCACCCAATCTGTGCTTTAGGAAAATTAGTCTGGCAGGATGCCTAGTTGTCCATCAGCGAGACACTGGAACAGGGATAGCATTGGGTACCCCTGAAGGATGCTCTTTTCTGAGGACATTGCCATTTGGTTAGCCAGGGTTATGAAGATGTTCACCTTGACAGGGCTTTCTTTGGGAAGCCTTTGCTCACTCACACCCTACCTCACCTCAAACCACACCAGGTAGGAAGCATCACTAGTGTGTGTTCTGCCCTGTTTCTTAAAGGCTGACAAAGCCTTCAATTCCAGCTGCAGAATCTCCTAGAGGGCTAGTCTTTTTTTTTCACATTCAATATTTTATATTAGCTTCTGGTATATGTATAGTGGTTAGACGAGCACTTAAAGTATTGTCCCTGATATTTCCAGTACTCAACTGGCACATAGTTATTACAATAATTATTGACTATATTTCCTATGCCATATTTTACCTCTCTGTGACTATTCTTTAACTATCAATCTGTATTTATCAATCCCTTCACCATCTCAACCCAGTCCTCCACCACCACCTCCCATCTGGCAACCATCAGTCTGCTCTCTGTGTCAATGAGTCTACTTCTATTTTGTTTGTTCATTTATATTATTCTTCAGGTTCCACATATTAAGTGAAATCATAGGGTATTTGACTGACTGACTTCACTTAGCATACTACCCTGTAGGTCAATCCATGCTGTCGCAAATGATAGGATTTTGTTTTTTTATATGACTGAGTAATGTTCCATTGTATATATGTACAACCGCTTTTGAGGGGGGGCTCAGACTTCATAGATTATTTCCAGAACATTCTTTCATTCTGGATAAAGGTAGTGCATTTGAACTCATAAAACCAATTTTGAGAAAGAAGAACAAAGTAGGAGGGATCAAAATACCTGATATCAAATTATATTACAAGGCCACTATAATCAAAACAGTCTGGTACTGGCATAAGAACAGACACATAGATTAATGGAACAGAATAGAGAGCCCAGAAATAAACCCATGTCTCTATGGTCAATTAATATTTGACAAAGGGGGCAGGAGCATAAAATGGAGTGAAATAGCCTCTTCAATAAGTTGTGCTGGGAGATCTGGACAGCTACATGCAAAAAAATGAAACTAGACCACCACCTTACATTATATACCAAAGTAAACTCAAGATGGATTAAAGACTTAAACATAAGTCATGACACCATAAAAGTCCTAGAGGAGAATATAGGTAGTAAAATTTCAGATATCCCATACAGCAGTATCTTTGCCAATATATCTCCTAGGGCAAGGGATGTAAAGGAAAGAATAAATAAATGGAACTACATCAAATTTAAAAGCTTCTGCACGGCTAAAGAAACCATTAGCAAAATGAAAATGGAACCAACTGTATGGGAAAACATTTACCAATGATACCTCAGACAAGGGTTCGATCTCCAAAATATGTAAAGAACTTATACAACTCAACACCAGGAAGACAAACAGTCCAATTAAAAAATAGGCAAAGGACCTGAACAGACACTTCTGCAAGGAGGACATACAGAGGGCTCATAGACATATAAAAGGATGCTTAACATCACTAGCGATCAGAGAGATGCAAATTAAAACCACAGTGAGATACCACTACACACTAGGTCAGAATGGCTGTCATTAACAAATCAACAAACAAGTGTTGGTGAGGATGTGGGGGAAAAGGGAACCCTAATACATTGGTGGTGGGAATGCAGACTGGTGCAGCCACTGTGGAAAACAGTATGGAGTTTCCTCAAAAAACTAAAGATGGAACTGCCTTTTGACCCAGTGATCCCACTGCTGGGATTATGCCCTAAGAATCCTGAAACAACAATTCAAAAGAGCCTATGCACCCCAATGTTCATAGCAGCAAAATTTACAATAGCCAAGATTTGGAAACAGTCTAAGTGCCCATCAGTCGATGAATGGATAAAAGAACTGTGGTACATTTACACAATGGAACACTGTGCAGCAGAAAAATAGAAGGAATTTCTACCTTTTGTGACAGCATGTATGAAATTGTAGAGTATTATGCTAAGTGAAATAAGCCAAGTGACAAAAGACAAATGCTGTGTGATCTCACCTATAAGTGGAACCTAATGAACAAAACAAAGGAGCAAGATAGAACCATAGACATGGAAATAAGGAACAAACTGTCAGTGACCACAGGGGAAGGGTGTGAGGGATAATGGGGGGAAAGAAGGGGAAGGGTCTAGTCAAGTAACATATATAAAGGACCTGTGATAATGGACAACACGGTGGGAACTGACTGAGGGAGCCTGGAGGGTGGATAGGGCAGGGGACAGCAATGGGGTAAAAATTGGGACAACTGCAATTGACAACAGTAAAAGAATAAATGTTTGATTTTGATTTTTTATTTTTAAAAGGTTTTATTTATCTATCTTTAGAGAGGGGAAGGGAGGGAGAAAGAGAGGGAGAAAAACATCAATGTGTGGTTGCCTCTTCTGTCCACCACTGGGGAGGTTATATATATATATATATTTTTTTTTATATTTATATTTATATTTATATTTATATATTTATATAATTATAATATATATCCTGTCCAGATGAAAAATAGAAACATTGTACATAGGACAATGACACCTCAGTCCCCTTCAAAGTAGGCACCTTGGGACCTCACACAATTCTCCCAATCGTCATCAGCTGCCCCGTCGTATTTACCTGGATCTCATCAACAGTCTGCAATCTCACCTCTTTCAATGGTGATTTTAGTTTGGGGAAAAGCCAGAAATCACAGGGTGCCAAATCTGGGCTGTAGGGGGACTGAGTCACCTGGGTGATTTGATGTTTTGCAAAAAACTCCGCACAAGACGTGATGCTTGAGTGGGTGTGTTGTGATGAAGTTGCCAATCACCAGTTGCCCATAGCAGCAGCCTTCTGAATCATCCAAATGGTTTCCGTGGAGAAATGTTCAAGCTTAACATAAAATTTGATGCAGATTCATGGCTGTACTCACTCAGTCCTTTTAAATGTGATGGCCACGCAATTCACATGCTCACTCAGTGGCATCTACTGCCCCCACTGACTAGTACAGTGAAGATGTCATTCTTCATGCATGTGCATTCCAGTCCACTCTCCTTGGCTACCAGGTTACATAGATGTTGTGCAAACTGTTCTCATTGCATTAACAATGGCTAGACTTTTTTCCAGACAGACCTTGCAAACCCAGAAGTAGAAATGTTGGGTCATATGGTAGTTTTATTTTAAATTTTTTGAAGAACTTCCATACTGCTTTCCACAGAGGCTGCACCAATTTGCATTTCTACCAACAGTGCACAAGTGTTCCTCTTTCTCCACATCCTCACTAACACTTGTTGTTTGTTGATTTTGTGAGGATGCCCATTCTGACAGGTTTGAGGTGATATCTCATTGTGTTTTTCCATTTTGTTGAATTTATTGGGATGACTCTGGTCAACAAAATTATACAGGTCTCAGGTGAACTTGCTGTGGTTTTAATGTGCACTTCTCTGATGATTAGTGACAATGAGCATATTTTCCTATGTCTATTGGCCATCTGTATGTCCTCTTTGGGAAAGTGTCTAATCAAGGCCTTTGCCCATTTTTTAATCAGATTGCTTGCTTTTTGGCATTTGTTGTATGAGTTCTTTACAAATTTTGGGTTTTAACTCCTTATCAGTGTATTATTGGTGAATATGTTCTCCTAGTCAATTGGTTGTCTTTTTGTTTTGTTGATGTTTACTTTGCTGTGCAAAAACTTTTTAGTTTGATCAAGTCCCATTTGTTTATTTTTCTTTTGTTTCCCTTGCCTGAGGAGGTATATCATAAAAAATATTACTAAAAGAAGTATCTGAGATTTTATTCCCTATGTTTTCTCCTAGAAATGTTATGGTTCTGAGTTTTACATTGAAATCTTTCATTTATTTTGAGTTTATTCTTGTATATAGTGTAAGAAGGTGGTCTAGTTTTATTTTTTTGCGTGTGTCTGTCCAATTTTCTGAACACAATTTATTGAACAGATTGTCTTTAGCCCATTGTATGTTCTTGCTTCCTTTGTTAAGTATTAATTGACCATAGAAGCATGGGTTTATTTCTGGGCTCTTGATCATATTCCATTGACCTATATATCTGTTTTTTTAACAATACTATGTGAGTTTGATTACTGTGGCCTTGTAGTATAGTTTGATATCAGGTAGCATGATTCCTCCAACTTTGTTCTTTGTTCTCAAGATTGCTATGACTAATCATGGTTTTTTCTGGTTCCATATAAATTTTTGAATAATTTTTTCTACTTCTGTGAAATTTGCCATTGGTATTTTGATAGGAATTGTGTTGGGTGGTATGGACATGTTGGCAATGTTAATTTTTCCTATTAATGAGTATAGTATATGCTTCTATTTCTTGTATCTTCTTCATTTTCTTTATTCAATGTCTTTTAATTTTCTGGGTAGACGTCTTTTAGCTCCTTGGTTAAATTTATTCCTAGGTGTTTTGTTTATTTTGATGCACTTGTAAATGGGATTATGAGAAAGAGACAGAGAGAGAGAGACAGAGAGAAAGAGAGAGAGACAGAGAGAGAGAGACAGAGAGAGAGAGACAGAGAGAGAAACATCAATGGGAGAGAGAAACATTGATCAGTTGCCTCCTGCACATACCCCATCCAGGGATTGAACCTACAACTCAGGTATGTGCCCTGAAATTCCTGAAGTGGAATTTGCCTTATCAGAGTCTGACGCCTGCCAAGATTTCCTTTTTGATGTGCTACTTGTGGAGCTAGCTAGATCCTGCTCTGATGTGGTCTGGGACATTTTGGGAGGGACTCTGGTGCAGGTCAATGTCTGATGCTCTTGTGGCTGGCCTTGGGCTACTTGTTTGGAGCTGCAAAGCAATCTACAGTTTGTGTCTGCCTTTGCTGGTCCTGGTGTGTATGGGAATGGTCAAGATGTGCACCAAGGCTGGGGTATGTCAGCAAAAGTTCCAAGGTGCCCCAAGTACCGCTTTGCCTACCTCCTCCTGCGTGTTAGGCTTACTCACTGAAAGAAACTCTTTTGGTATGTGAGTTGCATAAGGTAGGTTCTCAGTGATTCACCAGGTAGGGACGAGAGGTGTTTACCAGATTAATGGAATTTAAACTTGATGCCAGTGCTAGGTCTGAGACCACTCTGAAAAAGTTGTAGGGTACACCAAGGCCAGCTGGGTGCCTTCAAACCTTTGTGTTGGGGTGAGGTCTCAGGGAATCATCAGAGGGAAACCAGCAGGGTTCATAAGGCCCAAATAGACCAAAATTTGGCCATGTAAATGGAGGGCTTTGCTCTAGTCTGGCTTTGAGGGGGGAAATGGCCTCCTCCCTAGAACCATACAAGTTAGTCTGTCCGCATTCTGGTCTGACCTCCTCAAGAGCCCTAGATAGCTCAGAAAGCTGGGCCACCGGGAATTGGGAGCATGGGGCTAGTAGGTGTCTTGTAGGGTACTGTGCTTGTCAGGCTCACAAAAGGGGGGAATTACCCCTACCCAAGAACCACACAACTTAGGCTCTGACTCCCCCTGAGTCTGCCTGGACCTTTATACCAGGGGTCCAGGTGGCTGACTCCTTTGCAGTGCTTGAACTCTGTGGGGGGTGGCAACTGGGAGTCAAGTGGATGGGCTGTTGCATTCCCTCAGGCTGATATTTGGAGAGGAGTGCTGGGACTTAAGAAAGGTGGCATCTGTGTGCAGTGTGGGAGACGGACTCAGTACAGGCATCATGGTGCCCTTCCATTCAGCTCTTTCCCCAGAGCTACACTACCCAGTCTGTCCTTAAATGACTTTATTCCACTCTGAGCGTCACTCTCTCCATTGGAGTGCAGGGTGAGTGGCTATGAACGAGATTTTGTGTGCTGACCCTTTAACAGTGTACCTGGGTTTCTAGCAGAGTTATGTTTCTCGGCAGACAGAATCTGCTGATCTTCCTAGCCAGATATTATGTGGACACCGCTTCTCAGCTCTGGTGCTGTGAGCTGGGGAGCCTGGCTTGGAGTTGAGACCCCATGTTCCTCAGGGGAGCCTTTGCTGCTGAGATATGCCTCTAAATTATTAGCCACCACATGTAGGTGTGGGGCCAGCGCTTTCCATACTCTGCAATTCCTAGCAGTGTCAATGTGGCTTCTTCTGTAAATCTTTGTTTATAAGATTTCTGTCACCTAACCTTCAGTTAGTTATTCAGGCTGATCTATATTTTAGCTGTAATTCCAGTTTGGTCCTGGGAGAAGTTGAGTATAACTTCCACCTAATCAGCCGCCATCTTGTATCCCTTGAGACATTTAATACAAATCTACTTCCTTTAACTTTTTTATTGTTTTCTTTTTTTCCATCCTCCCATGCGCCCCCCCCCCCATGTTTTTTGTTTCCAGCCTCTT
>CM052552.1:23347447-23367917 GCA_028533065.1 Trachops cirrhosus
ACCTCGACTAGGTTCCTGTTTTTCTTCCGAGGTTAATGGTGGACACTCTTTAAAGTAAAAAGATTTTTTCTACCTCGACTAGGTTCCTGTTTTTCTTTTTTTTTCTCCCTTCCCTGACATTTGTAATTGTTGGAACCCCTATTTGGCTGATTAGCTAATTATAGGGGGAGGAAGGGTGGGAGGGAGGGAGGGAGAGAGAGAGAGAAAGATGTGTAGAATATGTATTTTTTTTAAAAACCCATGGTTCTTTATTTTTTGAAATAATATTTGTATGAAAATAGTTCACTGTAGTTAAGGGTTTATTATTATTTAAAATTTAGTGCATCATTTTTTTACTGGAACAATTAGTTACCTCTTAATTTACCTTAACATGTAAATTGAGATTGAAATATTATATGAAAAGTCTGACATGAAGGAAGCCAGTTATTTGTGGCTTGAACATATCTTCATAAAAATTTTTAAATAACAGTAAAGCCAAAGCTGTCTGTATTGAAAATGTGTATTAGTGGGACAGAATTATGTTTTTATTTGAATGCTGAAAATTATAATACATTAAAGAGTACTGGAAAATGTGCATGTAGGTAAAATTCTCAATTATCATTTACCATTTTATAAATATGTGTATTCTCAGAAGTTGATAAGAAAAACAGTTTAGACTAAAAATAAATGGTTTTGCTCCCAAAACTCAGTTGCTGGGGTTTTCTTTGCAGGTGCAAGCACATAGTTTTTTATATTTTTGGAAACAGTACATTATGGAAAGCTGCCAGAGGAAGCTCAAGGTGCATCTTCTAAACCTGCTCAAGCCCCACTCCCAGAGTCGTTAAGTGTCCTTTAAGATTTATGAATTATATGTCATACTTCAGTACTTTCATCATTGCTTGTCTAGACTTTTGTCATCAAGCTATGGAGATAGAGATCACCTAGTTATACCTTCTTATTGAACAGAAGAGGAATCAGGGGCATGGGAGGGGAAAGGGACTTGTTTAAGGTCATAGGAAATTTTCTGCCTGAGCTGGGAGCAGGTCTCCAAATTCCCAGTTCTATGTTCTTTCCTTTCTTTCCATATCCATATCCCCCTTATATAAATGACTCCAATGGCCAAAGGGCAAATGCCAACCACCATGTTCTGTTAGGGACTGTTTTAATGCACAATCTGCTGCACTCCAATGCTGGTTGCCTTCATTTTTAAGTCATTCCTCAATAGCCAAGTCCAAGACATATATCTTAGTTTTATTCTTATGAGTCCAATCCTTTTCACTAATGCATTATTTACATGTCTTCTTTATGTTCCAAAATGTTCTCAGGGGAATAACTGTGTCCTGAATTTGGAAGTAAAAATGATCGTAGGATCTATTCCTTTTAACTGATGACTAGGAAGTGCTGCCCTTTCAGTTCTCTAAGATTCTGATTAAAAGGATTGTTCAAAATAGTTCCTCTCTAATGCTGTTAGAAACTCCCTTGGGCCCTACAGGATATATGTACCTTGATTTTTATTTGTCACTTTTTTGGAGGGGAGAGAGGGTGTTTGCTTTTTGTTTTCTCAGCTTTTGGTTGAGTTTTGTTTTCAACCTTCAGGCTTTAAATTTTACTTGCGTAGAGACTTCTCTTATTTTTCTGACTGAGGGCTGGTGTCTCTTGAGCTTGGAGGGTTCATCACAAATTGCTTGTAAAACAAGATCTGATTAGGAAGTAATATATTCATCTGTAACTCCTCCATAAAAGTTATTCAAGTATTGTGACAAAATAAGTGTTGTTTACTTTATACATTTTCTGCAAATTCTAAAGATTTTGTCTAACTTAAAGGCTCTCATGGAATCTTGGGGATTGTGGCTTGCCCACTGAGAGTATAAAGGCTGGCTAAATTAAGTTGATTTGCCTGTGAAAGAAATGCTTCCATTATTCATGTCAGAAGCCTGTCACATCAAATTGAGGGAGTGGAGAAAACCCTTTTTTATCAACATTTAGAACCAAGAAAAACCAACCATTGAGGGCCTGAATTTCAATTGGGGAAAAAGTCAGGCTGAAAGCAAGGTTCAAAAAAGGTGGCTGGGGGGGTCTGAGTATTTGACTAATGTTGAAAATCAGTAGAGGAGATTGATTTAACTTTGGCTGAAACTTTTTATATACACAGACTGAATGAAACTTCTTAAAGCAGCAAGTAGTACATACAATCTTGGTGTCTTTCATGTGTAAACTTGTCAAAAGTAGTTAAGCTAATTCAAATTTAAATCTCCTTGAATTCCTATTCTTGGACTCTTAATTTGTTTATTTTAAAGGATTTAGAAATGCATTTCTTGGGTGTTACTTTTCAAACATTGATGAATGTATTTTGTTTTTCAAAGTTCAAGATTATAGGCTCTGGTGTGTGATTAGAGGTTGTATTAATAAAAGGAAGACAAGCCGGTCAAGGATCGGCCCCTCGTTTGTATCAGGTATGTGGGCATTTGTGTCTGTGTGGATGTATTGTATATGTATATGCACACACACACACACATAACTTCAAATTAAAAACAGATCATTAAGAGAATAACTCGGAACAGTAAGGGGAGGACTGTTTCTTAAGACAAAATATCCTTATGTGATATTAGTTTAGGAGGATTCTGTTGCATTTGCCAGGATAGTGGATTTTGTTAAATTTAAGTATAAGGATAAAATATCTGATGACTTATGCAATGAAATCTGATGTTCACTCTTTTTGCAATATTTGATTTCTATGAGCACATGCATTTGACATCATGGTGTGCTGCAGTAAAATCAATCACAAGGACAAAGTTTCTCATATCAGCAAACTTAATCATTACTAACACTCATTTACCTTGAAAGGGTTTCTGCCATTATTATCTAAGTAGTCTTCAAATGGTAATTTTAATCTGTTTTTTAAAAGACATCTTTTGGGATGTCTTTTACTGAAAAATGTGGAACATCATTTTGTATTGTTTCTTAGATACAGATATTAAGGTTCCTACCTTATTTGGCACCAGAAGTGCTACAAAAATGAAAATAGAACAATTTAAACTGTTTGAAGGGATTTTTGCTTTTTTTCTCCCCTTTTAAAAAACGAGGCCTAAAATCCTGTTAAAGAGTAGGACTGAGTTCCTCCCCCCACCCAACCTTTTTTGGTGTGTGGTTCTGCAGCACTTCAATCCTAAATTGAATTTTATGCTTAATTGATATTTGTGTTGAGTGGAAATAAGAGTTGGTTTGTGGTGTTCAGAGTACAAAAGTAATTACTTCTCTGAATTGACTGCAAATATGTGCAGGTTGTGTGGATGGGGGAGCAATGAGTGAAATAGAGAAGCGATTGTACTGTGGAGGGCTGGAATAGACAAGGATTAATGGTGAGCAGAATTGTATTTTGGCGTTCTTTCAGTAACGTTACAATCTCTGTGACAGTGAACGCTGCTAACAAGGAACCAATGGGGCACCCAGTTGGAATAGGGGTGGAGGGAGGGCATGTTGGGGGTTGTGAACTAGTAAAAACAGAGAACCGTGTCAAAGTAGGAACTGAATATCTAACCTATGTGTATTTACAGAAGTACAAAACAAACAAACAAAACAACAACAAAAAACCCTCTGTAATTTGACCTGTGCTACTTTCAGATCATGAAACCACCAAAGGCAATTTTCATATGCTGATAATGTTATTTTCTAATGAAGAAAATTTGAATTATGTAGAATCATAAAACGATAGCTTGTTAGAACTGGGAAAACTTTAGAAACTGGATAGTTAACCAGTCTTACAGATGAGAATACTAGAAGGTCAGAGAAGAAGACACACAGAGTTGGCATCAAAATCTAGTTTTTCTCATTCTCGGGCCAGTGAACTTCTCACTGATTTACACATGACTAAAAGGCCCAATTTTCCTCCACTTAGTGTCATACAATTCTGCCATGGACTATGTTGAATAAGATTAAAGAGGGCTTGGGGGAAAGGGTGAAGGTGAAGGAGAATAAGAAGTACAAATTTCCACTTGTAAAATAGGTAAGTCATGGAGATAGTCATGGACAGCATAGGGAATATGGTCAATAATATCATAATATCCTTGGTGACAGATGGTTACAGCCTTATCATGGCGATCACTTTGTTAGTTATATAAATGTTTAATAACTATGTTGTGCGCTTGAAGCTAATGAAATATTGTAAGTATACCATATTGCAATAAAAAATGTAAAAAGTAAAAAAGATTATAAAAACATAAAAGTAAAGTCTATTAAAATTTAAAACATGAATAAATAAGTGGATAAATAAAAATTAAAGGCCTCTGCAACCACAAGCCCCAGAAACAACCATTCACAGCTAAGTGTATTTCTTCTATGCTGTTCTCTGACCAGATACAAATATAAACATTATTATTTTCATCTTGTTTTTTTATATTTTTGCTTGTTTTATATGTATTTGATATATATAACATATGATATATAATTTGTACCATGTGATTCTGTAGATTTTCTAATATACATGACTTTTAATCAATATTATTATAAAAATAGCTCAAAATTAGGGATTGTTTTCTCAATTTTATTTTTGTATTGTTCATTGCAAGTGTATAGAAATTAAATTGATGTTTGTATATTAATCTTTATCTTGCAAGATTTCTAAACTAATTTATTAGCTCTCATAGATTTTTGGTGGATTCCTCAGGGCTTTTTCTATATTAGATCATGTCATCTGCTAATAGAGATGATTTTTCCTCTTTCTTTACAGTTTGAATGCCTTTTAATGTCATTTTCTTTGCTAATTGCCTCACCTAGAATTCCAGTACAATGTTGCATAGAACTGGTGAGAGCAGACCACCTTGTCTTGTTTCTGATCTTGGGAAAGAATTCAATCCTTTACCATTAAGTATGATTTTAGCTGTGACTATTTTCCCTTCATTTTAAAATTTATTTGGTTAAGTGTGGAAAATTCTCCTTTTCTGCACTTTACATATGCAAGAACAAGTCACTGAATTTGGGAAACACTTTCAACTCTGTGACTCTGCTTATGCAGGGTAAGATTGCAAGCAGTGCAGTGACAGACAAAACACTTGACTCTGGAGATGCTAAGCATCCCTTGATGCCTTCCCCACATCACTCATATGTGTAGAGAATGGGACCAGAAACCAGGTTTTGTAAGCATTCACTCTCTAAGGCAATACAAGTGTTACTTTTTTCTCTAACCTTGGCGTGAAAGAATTCCATAATTTCTATGGTCATCTCACAGAGGACCAATTTCCAAACTTGAGAAAGAGAAAAAATAGGTTGTCCCACATGCTTTGTTCACCTCTGTAAAGTCTTCCAACATGGCTCTTTAAAAATGAACCACCCTCTTTTGAAAGTGATAAGATGCACTTTGACAAAAACAGCAAATCTTTAGCCAGTGAACCTGTACCACCTGTCCCAATCCATGAGTTATTTATTAAAAGAAAGAAAATTAAACTGCTCTCTTTTGCAAACATCAATAAATCGTGGGCAAAACCAAAGAGGGGTAGGATCAAGGGTGGGGATAAAATGAAGACAACTGTACTTGAACAACAATTAATTTTTTTTAATTAGAAGAAACAAAATAAAATAAATCATTCTAAACATTCAGTGAGGGCAAAAACTCCCAGAAAAAAGTAAGAAACTTTTGTTTTCCCTGAAGAGCTTGTGCTATCAGAAGCCATGTTGCTTCTCAAGCTTGGTGACCTAACGGGTTAGCAGTGAACTTGTAGGTGGAACACTTTCTGGTGCCTCCCTTTGGTCTTTCTTTTCCTGTGCTTCTAAAGCCTATTTCCCTTCATCTGATTTTTTCTTCAATATAAAATTGTCATTCTCTTTGAGAAGGCAAATACCAGTTTCATTATGTTGCAGTTTTCCCCTTTATAAGAGGAGATTAAAGCCAGCTGTCACTCAACCCAAGACAATGTTTCTGAGAGGAAATATAAGGACCAGAGTTTCCAGAGCCTCCAAATTTCTAAAGAAGTGAGACTACATACTTTTATTGGTCATTGCCCATTTATAATTGTTAACAGATTTTAATTTTACAATGTGACAGAGGCCATATTTAATCTCTAGCCCTGGCCCAAGTAGAAAAGATTCAATGATCTTTTAAAGTGGCTTTTAAAAATAAGTAAAAAATTATATATTTAGTCATACATTATCCATTTTAGGTATCCTTAATTCCTTTGTGTATGTCCAAATTTCCATCTGATAATATTTTCACTCTGCCTAAAAGACTTCCTTTAACATTTCCTGTATTACAACTCTGCTGGTTATAAATTCCTTCAGGTTTTGTGTGTATGAAAAAAGTCTTTATTTTAGAACATTTTTATTTTGAAAAATTTCAAACATACAGCAAAGCAGAAGAAATAGTTCAATGAACACTCATATACCATCATCTAAATTTAGCAATTATAATAATTTTTCTATATTCAATTCATCTGTTTTTAAAACATTTTAAAATAAATTACACACATCATATTTCACCTCTACATAATTTTTACTCACATCATTAACAAAATAACATTTTTGTCTTCATAATGACAGTACAATTATCACAGCCAACAAAGTTAACAATAATTCCCTAATATTCTCTAATATCCAGCCTGCAACTAAATTTCCTTGATTATACCAAAAATGCCTGGTTTATTCAAACCAGACATCAATCAAGGGTCATTTGATAGTTATACCTCTTAAATCTCTCCTAATGTAGAACACTCCTGCTGTCTCTCCACCTTTATGCCCCGTGTGTGATACTGTGATTTATGATAAGAAATAGATATTTGGCTTTTTTCCTATTTCTTTTTTTTTCTTTGTCCCCATTTCTGACAGAGCTGCTAAAACCTTTGGCATTTCCTAACCAATGAGAACATCATGGTATCAAGGTGTATTTTATTATGTGAATAAGGTGACTTTTGGAAAGCACTTAAGGATGGGAGCTGGTTGTCAGGGGAACCAACCAGGCGATTAGAGAATTGAAACTCTCAGTCCCTCTCTCTGGGAGGGGAGACAAGCTGGAGGTTGGATCGGGCACCACTGGCCAGTGATTTAATCAACCATGCCTATGTAATGAAGCTTCTATAAAAGGCCAAAAGTACAGGGTTCGGAGAACTTCTGAATCAGCGAACACATGGTTGTGTTGGGAGAGTGTCGCACCTGGAGAGGGCATGGGAGCTCTGTGCCCTTTCCCCATACCTCACCCTATGCATGTCTTCTGTCTGGTGGTTTCTGAGTAAGTAAAACTTTGCTATGAATTCTGAAAGCCACTGTAGCAAATTAATCAAACCCAGGACACAGGTCATGGGAACCTCTGATTTATAGCTGATGGGTTGGAAGTACAGGTAACGGTGAGGTAGGGGGTCTTGTAGGACTGAACCCTCAACCTGTGGAATCTGATGCCATACTGTCGGAATTGAGCTGAATTGTAGGACACCTAGGTGGTGTCTGAGAGTTGCTTGTCAGATGTGTGCTGGGAACCTCCGGGCCCCCATGTTGGAATTTGGTGGGCAGAACACAAAAGATTGTGCCATTGACTTGTTTCAGATACCAAGTCAGTTGTTCTGTTGAATGCCCCACTTTCTGAGTTTCCTTCATCATTTCCTCATGGTGTTGTTTAACTTGTTCTTTTAAATTGTTCCCCTGTATTTCATAACAACTGCATATTAGATCTGAAGGCTTGATCTGGTTTTCATTAAATATTTTTTGCACAAATAATTTAGAGTTGATGCTGTATACATCAGGAGGCACAGAGTATCTGAGACATTAAGTCCTTCTATTAGTGATGACAAAATTGAACAGTTGGTTTGGGTGGTGATAGACTAATTCCGCCATTGTAATGTTTCCTCCCTAGTGCTTAACACATAATCAGTGGAGTGATACTTCAGCAACATGGGAATATCCAGTTTCCCACTGGCTTTCACCCAGTGGTTTATAAATCTATTGATGATTTTGTCCTGAATCAGTTATTTCATTATGGTCAGAAAAACCATGATTTTCTATTTGTATCACTCCTTCTTCAGTTATGGGATGGCATTCTCCTCAAAGAACTTTTCCTCATCAGCCTCGTCTGTTAGCTTTCTGTTTTATGCTCATTTCATCAGTTTGGGCCTAGGTTTGCCAGTATTATTGGCCTCAGGAGTCTCAAGTGGGGGTAAGCTGACAGATGATTGGTGGACAAAAGTGAGTTTTTCTCTTTGGTCGTCCAGTTATAACTAGATTACTTCCAGTACACGAGGATATGCTGAGGGCCTAATGGACAACAACCTTGATCTGCCTGCTTCCCATTGGAGACCTCCTGCCAGAAGGGTAGGTGCCAACTCTGAAGCTGCCCTCCTTACTTAAAGGTGACCAGGTGATGTCCTATTTATTCCCATACAAATGGAAACATAGCCATTCATTTTCACTTGCCCACTGTGGCTCGCTTTGCTGCAGGCACTCTGTAAAGTGCTTTATGTGCACTAAGCAAAGGAATATTCACAAAAAAACACTTTGAGGTACATATTATTTCCATTTTACAGATGATGTAAGTAGGGCCCTGTTTAATTAACTTGCTTAGGATCATACAGCCAATAAATAGAAGAAGAGGAATAAAACCCAAGTCTGTTGGACTCCAAAGTCTGTGCTTTTTTTAATGATTTGAAATGTAGTTATTTTAATAGTAATTCAACAAGTATATGCAGCATACATATACAAGCAATACCTAGAATATTAACATAAACTTTTTGGTGTTTTTGATTTCAATGTATTTTTATTTTTATTTCAATTACAGTTTACATTCAATATTATTTTGTATTAGTTTCAGATGTACAGCATTATGGCCAGACAATTATATATTTTACAAAGTATTTCCCCTGGTATATCCATTATCCACCTGGCACCATACATAGTTATAACAATATTATTAACTGTATATCCTTTTCTGTACTTTGCATCTCCATCACTATTCTGTAACTACCTATCTGTACTTATCAACCTTCTCGCTTCACCCTTTTCACCAAGTCTCCCCACCTCTCCTGCCCTCTGGCAACCATCAGTCTGTTCTCTGTATCTATGACTGTGTTTCTGTCTTGCTTGTTTATATTGTTCTTTACATCCCACATATAGTATTTGTCTTTCTCTGACTGACTAATTTCACCTAGCATAATACCATCTAGGTCCATCCATGCTGTTGCAAATGGTAAGATTTCATTATTTTTTTGTGATTGAGTAGCATTCCATTGTATATATGAACCACTACTGTTTTTAAAATTTTTTTATTTATTTTTTAGAGATAGGAGAAGAGGGAGAAAGAGAGAGAAATATCGATGTATGAAATATGTCGACTGGTTGCCTCTCTCACACCCCTAGTTGGGGACCTGGCCTGTGCCCTGACTGGGAATCGAACCGGTGAACTTTCGGTTTGCAGGCCAGCACCCAATCCACTAAGCCACACCAGTCAGGGCCCAAACCACCACTTTTTTTATCCAGTCATCTGTTAATGACCATTGGGTTGCTTCCATAACCTGGCTGTTGTGAATAATGCTGCAATGAACATGGGGGTGCATATATTCTTTCGAATTAGTGTTTGGGGTTTCTTTGGATATATTCCCAGAAGTGGAATTGCTGGGTCATAGGCAGTTCCATTTTTAATTTTTTGAGGAACTTCCATACTGTTTTCCACAGCAGCTGCATCAATCTGCTTTCACACCAACAGTGCACAAGGGTTCCCTTTGCTCCACATCCTCAACAACACTTGTAATTATTGATTTATTGATGATAGCCCTTCTGATAGGTGTGAGGTGATACCTCATTGTGGTTTTAATTTGCATTTCTCTGGTGATTAGTCATGTTGAGCATCTTTTCATGTGTCTATTTACCATCTGTATGTCCTCTCTGGAGAAGTGCTTATTCAGGTCTTTTACACATTTTAAAACTGGATTGTTTGACTTTTTGGTGTTGCGTTGTATGAGTTCTGTATAAATTTTGGATATTAAACTCATATCAGATGTATCATTGGTGGCCATGTTCTCCCATTCAGCAAGTTGTCTTTTCATTTTGCTTGTGGTTTCCCTTGCTATACAAAACTTGTTAGTTTGCCATAGTCCCATTTTTTAATTTTTCCTCTTGTTTCCCTTGCCTGAAGAAATATTACTAAGAGAAATGTTTGGTATTTTACTGCCTATGTTTTATTCTAGGAGTTTCATGGTTTTGAGTCTAACATTTAAGTCTTTAATCCATTGAGTTTATTCTTGTATATGCTGTAAGAAGGTGGTCTAGTTTCATTTATTTGCATGTACATGTCCAATTTTCCCAGCACCATTTATTGAATATACTGTCTTTATCCCATTGTATGTTTTTGCCTCCTTTGTAAAATATTAATTAACTACATAGGCATGGGTTTGTTTCTGGGCTCTCTATTCTGTTTCATTGACCCATGTGTCTGTTTTTATGCCAGTACCATGCTGTCTTGATTACTATGGCCTTGCAGTTTAATTTGATATCAGGTAGTATAATATTTTATTTCCTCTATAAAATCCTTGCTTCTTTGACCTTTGGCTCTTCTGAAGATCTGAACTAGCAACCTTTCCTTCTCTGAAGTATCTGATTCTAATTTTAACCATTTTTTTTGTTTTCACATCTGTCTCTCATACTCTATTGTGAGATCCTAGATGGTAATGTTTGTTGTGTCTTATTCATGGTTTTATTCTTGGTGCTTAGCATGTATTGTCTGATGAATGTATGAAGACAGTAGAGTTGTTAGGAGCCACTGAATCAGAAAGATGTGATTTCATATCCCGACTTTGCTGCTTACTAGTTTTGTGATCTTGAGAAAGTACGCTATTTTATCTCTCCTGCCTCTTTCTTTATCTACTTTCTGTCCCTATGGATTTGCTATCCTGGACATTTCATGTAAGTGAAATCACATGATATATGCCTTATGTATTTGGCTTCTTTCACTAAGCAAGATGTTTTCAGGGCTCACATGTGTGGTGACACACATCAGTACTTCATTATTTTTATGGCTGAATAGAAATCCATTTTATAGATAGATTGCATTTTGTTTATCTATTTATAAGTTGAAGGATATTTGAGTTGTTTCTACTTTGGTTATCATGAATAATGCTATTATAATCATTTGTATACAAGTTTTTCTGTGACTATATATTTTCAATTCTCTTGGGTATATATGCTGAAGTAGAATTGCTATGTTATATGGTAACTTTATGATTAACTTTTTCTGGAAGTGTCAAAAGTTTTTCCAAAGCAGCTCTTCCATATTACATTCTACTAATAATGTATGAGGGTTCCAGTTGATCCATATCCTTGCAACACTTGTTATTTTCTGTTTACTTTTTCTTTAATTATAGCCATTGTGTCATATATGAAATCTTGAATGGCATTTCCCTAATGACAAGTAATGTTGAGCATCTTTTCATATACTTATTGGCTATTTGTATATCTTCTTTGGAGAAATGTATATTCAAATCCTTTTCCCATTATTAATTGGGGCTTTAGTCTTTTTATTGTTAACTTGTATTGTTTATATAGCCTATATATAAACTTTTTAAAAATCAGATATATGATGTGCAAATATTTTATCCCATTCTGTGGATTGTATTTTCACGTTCTTTATACTGTCCTTTGATCTACAAAACATTTCATTTTGATGCAGTCTACTTTATCTAACTTACCTGTTATTGCTTGTGCTTTGGATGCCACATTAAAAAAAAATGCCTAATCCATGAAGCCATGAAGATTTATAGCACTTTCCTTCTAACGGTTTTATAGATTGGGTTATTAGAAATCCATTTTGGGTTAATTTTTATATATAGTATGAATTAGGGGCCCAAATTCACTTTTTGCATGTGGATATCCAGTTGTCCCAGCACTTATTGTTAACATTATTCATTCTACATTGAATGGACTTGGCACCCTTGTCAAAATTCAATTGAGCATACATATGTGGCTTTATTTCCAGGCTCTCTGTTCTATTCCATCGATCTATATGTTTATTCTTATGCTGAGACCACAGAGTCTTCATTACTGTAGTTTTGTGATAAACTTTGAGTTTGGGAAGTATGAGTCCTCCAACTTTGTTCTTCTTTTTTCAACATTGGTTTGGCTATTTGGAATCCCTTGCACTCCCATAAAAGTGTTATGAGCAGTTTTTCCATTTCTTCAAAAGAGGCACCTGAAATTTTGACAGGGATTTTGTCTACTCTAGATTATTTGGGGGATAATAAGACTTTCCAATCCATGGACATGGGATGTGTTTCCATTTATTTAGGTCTCCTTTACTTTTTTCCAACAGCATTTTCCAGCTTTCAGTGTAGGGATTTTGCACTTCTTTTGCTAATTTTTTTCCTAAATGTGTTATTATTTTTATGCTATTGTAAATGTTTTCTTAATTTCATTATGGTATTGTTCAGTGTATTGAAATGTAACTAATTTTTGTATATTGATCTTTCATTTTGCAACTTTTCTGAACTCATTTTTTTAGCTTTAATAGTTGTGTGTGTGTATGTGTGTATTTCTGAGGGTTTTCTATATATAAGATCATGGCATCTGTGAGTAGAAATAGTTTTGCTTCTTCCTTCTCTGTGTTTTTATTTTTTCAAAACTGTTTTGTCATCATTCTTTTTATTTTCTTTTTTTAACTATATTTTATTGATTATGCTATTACAGTTGTCCCAATTTTTCCCCCTTTGCCCTCCTTCTGCCTGGTATACCCTACCCCTTCCCTCCAGCAATACCCCTCCTTAGTTCTTGTACATGAGTCATGTGTGTAACTTCTTTGACTTCTCCCTTTCCTTTGCTGTGAAAAATCTTTTTAGTTTGGTGTTGTTCCATTTGTTTCTTTTTCTTTTGTTTCCCTTGCCTGGGGAGATATATCCGATTACTATCACTACAAGCAATGTCAGAAATTTTGCTGCCTTTGTTTTCTTCTTTGATTTTTATGGTTTTGGGTTTAACATAAGTCTTTAATCCATTTTGAATATATCTTTTTGTGTGGTGTAAGAAGGTATAGTTTCATTTTTCTGCACATATCTGTCCAACTTTCCCAACACTAGTTATTGAATAAACTATCTTTAGCCCATTGTATGTTTTTGTTTCCTCTGCCAAGTATTAGTTGGCTATAAAGGTGTGAGTTTATTTCTGGGTTCTGTATTGTGTTCCATTGATCTATGTGTCTGTTTTTATGCTAGTACCATGCTGTTTTGATTACTATGGCCTTATAGTATAGTTTGATATTAGGTAGTATGATTCCTCCAACTTTGTTTTTCTTTCTCAGGATTGCTGTTAACATGCAGGGTCTTTTTGGTTCCCTATAAATTTTTGAAATGTTTGTTCTAGTTCTGTGAAATACATCATTGAAATCTTGACAGGAGTTGCATTGAATCTATAGATTGCTTTGGGTAGTATGGACATTTAAATACTGTTAATGCTTCCTTTTCATTAACATGGTATATGCTTCCACTTATTTGAATCTACTTTCATTTCTTTCTTCAGTATCTTATAGTTTTCCTAGTACAGGTCTTTTACATCTTTGATTAGGTTCATTCCTAGGTATTTCATACTTTTTGAAGCCATTGTGAATGGGATTGTTTTCTTAATCTCCCTTTCTGTTATTTTTTTATTGGCATATAAAACACAACTGATTTCTGAATATTAATTTTATATCCTGCTACTTTGTTGAATTTATTGATCAGTTCTATTAGTTTTTTTCATGTAATCTTTGGGGTTCTCTATGTACAGTATTGTGACATCTCTAAATGAAGTCAGTCATACTTTTTCCTTTCCAATTTGGATGTGTTTTATTTCTTCTTCTTGTCTCATTGCTGTGGCTAGGACTTCCAGTACTATGTTGTAAATAAGAGTAGTGAAAGTGGACATCCCATAGCACTTTCTTATAATCATTTTCATCTCTGTAAAATCAGTAGCAACAGCTTCACTTTAATTTCTAAGTTTTGTAATTTGAGTCTTTTCCCTTTTCTTCTTAATAATTCTTTTTAAAAGTTTGCCAATTTCATTATCTTTTCAAAGAAACAGCTTTTGGTTTCTTTGATTTTCTCTATTGTTTTTCTATTTTGTGTTTGCTTTATTTTTACTCTGTATTTTTTCTTCCTTCTTTTGCTTTGAGTTTAGTGTGCTCTTCTTTTTCTAAGTGGTAGGTTAGGTTAGTGATTTGACATCTTTCTTCTCTTTTCTTTCTCCTTTTTTTCTTTACTGTAGGAATTTACAAAATTAATCTCCCTGCTCTTGTTGCAGCTCATAAGTCTTGGTATGCTATATTTTAATTGTCATTTATCTGAATGTATTGTTTAGTTTCCCTGAACTTCTTCTTTTACTCATTGGTTATTTAGAAATGTATTGTTTAATTTACACACATTTGTCAATTTCCAAATTTCCATCTGTTATTGATTTTTAATTTCATTCCATTTTGGCCAGAAAATTTGTAGAATTTCATTTTTTTAAAAGTTATTTTTCACCCATTCTGGTCTGGCCCAGTGGATTGAGCACTGGCTTGCAAACCAAAGGGTTGTCGGTTTGATTCCTAATCAGGGCACATGCCTGGGTTGCAGGCCAGGTCCCCAGTAAGGGGCATATGAGAAGCAACCACATATTGATGTTTTTCTCCCTCTCTTTCTCCCTCCCTTCCCCTCTGTCTAAAAATAAATAAATAAATAATCTTAAAAATATTTTTAAATTTTCATCTTTAGTTTTCAAAAGAATTTCATTTTAAAAAAGATACTAATTTTGTGGGCCAAAAGATGTTTTCTCCTGGAAAATATTCCATGTGCACTTGAGAAGAATGTGTAATTTACTGTTGCATGATGTGTTCTAAAAAGTCTGTTAGGTCTAGTTGATTCAAAGTGTTCTTCAAGTTTTCTGTTTCCTTACTGATCTTCTCCTTGTCTATTCTAACCATTATTAAAAGTAGGATATAAAAGCCTCCAAATATTGTTGAATCGTTCATTTTCCTCTTGAATTATATCAGTTTTTGCTACAAGAATTTAGGTCCTCTTGTTCAGTACATAATTGTTATATTTTCTTGATAGATTGATCATTTTATCATTGTAAAATGTCCTGTGTCTCATAACAATTTGCGTCTTAAAGGCTATTTTGCCCCACTGTTAATACATTAATATTGTTTCTTTGGATAACTTTTCTTTTTATATATTTTATGTTTAAATTGTTTCTCATATTTTATGGAATAAATTTTAGGATTATTCATTTCCCCATTACATTTCTATATATAATTGGATTGTGCTAAAATAGTCAAAGAAGATCATTTCATGAAAGAGTTTCAATTGAAAAATCTTGTCCTTACTATGAATGCCACACTGGAGATAATTGTGGGCAATCCCCCAAGTTCAATATAAAAACCTCAACTGGGATGGTAATTCTAATATATTAGAGCCTTGATTTTCCTTTGGAAACTGCAATGAAAATACGAAGGGTTGGTAGTTGTTTATACCACTTAAATTGAATATTTACAGGCTTAATTTTTAATATTTTTAAAAATTATGGTAAAAATCATATATCTTAAAATTTACCAGCTTAACCATTTTTAAGTCTATATTTTGATAGTGTTAATCATATTTACATATTTTGTGAAATAGATCTCCAGAACTTTTTCATCTTGCAGGACTGAAATTCAGTACTCATTAAACAATTCTCCCTTGCGTCCTTCCCTCAGCCCCTGGTAAATAACATTCTTTCTATATCTATTAATTTGACTATTGTAGATACCTCATATAAGTGGTATTATACAATATTTGTCCTTTTGTCACTGGCTTATTTCATTTAGTATAATGTCTTTAGTAACAAACTATAGAAATGACCCCTGAAAGTGTAGTCTTTAGTATAATGTCTTTAAAGCTCATCCATGTTGTAACATGTGACAGGATTTCCTTCTTTTTTAAGGCTGAAATAATATGCCATTCTATGTATAAACCACATTTTGTTTATCTGTTCATCTCTCAATGGACATTAGGGTACCTCCACTTCTTGGCTATTGTGAATAATGCTGCTATGAATGTGGTTGTGCAAAGATCTCTTTGAGACTCTGCTTTTAATTCTTTTGGATATATACCTAGAAATGGGATTGCTATATCATATGGTATATTTTTATTTTTTGAAGATCAGATTATTATTTGATATGTAATTCACCTACTATAAAATACATCACTTTAAATGGTATACTTCAGTGCTTTCTAGTATGTTCACAATACTGGGCCACTATCAGCACTATCTTATTCCAGAAGAGTTTTATCATCCAAAAATGAAATACATACCTGTTAGGAGTCACTCCTTACTTCTCCCATTCTCCCCAGCCTGAAACAACCACTGATCTACTTTCTCTCTTTATGGATTTTCCAATGCTGGTTATTTCATATAAATGGAATCATATAACATATGATCTTATGCAAATGACTTCTTTCAGTCAGCATGATGTTTCCAAGGCTCATGCATGTTAAAGTGTGTATGAGTACTTCATTCTTTTTATTATCAAATAATATTCTATTGTATGGATAGAACACATTTTGTTCATTCATTTATCATTTGATAGGCATTTGGATTCTTTCTAGTTTCTGACTATTTTAAATAATGGTGCTCTGAACATTTTTTAGAAGCCTTTGTGTGAACATATATTTTTAATTTTGTTGGTATATACTTAGTAGTGGATTGTTGGGTTACATGGTAATTCTATGTTTAAATTATCAAGGAACTGCCAAAGTGTTTTCCAACATGGTGGCATCATTTGACAATTTCATCAGTGGTGTATGAGGATTCCAGTTTCTCTATATTTTTATCAAAGTTTATGTTGTCCACCCTTTTTATTATATCTGTACTAGTGTGTGTGAGGTGGCATCTTTGTGATTTTTATTTGCATTTCTCTAATAGCTAATTATGTTGAGTATCTTTTCATATGCTTATTGTCCACTTCCATATATTCATTAGGGCATGTTTATTTGGATCTTACTCTAAAACAAAAAGTTTAATATTTGAAAAACCTGGATCAATGTTCCACAGATCTGTAATGTGAATTACTTAGCTCTTTGGGATTTGATGACTTGCCCAATGACACACAGTGGATTAGGAGCAGAGATTGACTGATCTACCCACATGGGGCTTTCTGCTACCTTTTGATTCAGCAAATTACTTAATGCAGCTCACTGTGGTGGGGTGCAGGTGTCATAAGCTGTGGACACAGTCAGACCTGGGTTACATCTCAGTTCCTTCACTTCCAAGCTTTGTGACCTGAGACAATTAAATTAAGGTAGCTGAGACTCACTTTCTTTCTCCGCAAAATGGGGATGCTAACAGGACCTGACATGCAGTGTTCTCCTGAGGATTAAATGGTATAGTGCATGTAATGTGCCTGGGTCTTGTTTGCAAATGAGATGGTTGTCTACATAGAATATTCCAAAGGATTAACAGAAAGAAACCTCTTGGAATTAAAGCGTAATTAGTCACAGGATAGAAACATTAATATATAAAAGTCACTGATTTCATATATACCAGCAGAAACAATTGGAATTCAAAATTAAAAATCAATGCCATTTACAATAGCACCAAAATTTAAATATTTATATATAAATCTAACAAAATACTTGTGGGATCTATATGCAGAAAATTGCAACTCTCTGATGAAAAAACTAAAAAAAAGATCTAAATAACTAGAGAAACATTTCATGTTCATGAATTGAAAGTCTCAATGTTATTAAGATGTCAGTTCTCTCAACTTGATCTAGAGGTTCAGTGAGAGCCCAATCAAAACCCTAGGAAATTATTTGTAGATATTGACAAACTGATTCTAAAGTTTATATGAAAAAGGAAAAGACCCATTCAGTATTTTACTATGACTACAAGACTTACTGTAAAGCTACTGTAATTCAGACTGTGTGGTATTGATGAAATAGATAAATAGATCAATGGAACAAAATACAGAGCTCAGAAATAGACCCAAGTAAATATAGTCAACTATTCTAGGACCAAGGAGAAAAAGCAATTCAGCGGAGAAAGGATAGTCTTTTTTTAAAACTGGTGCTGGAACAACTAGACAACCATTTAAAAAAAAACCCTGGATGCAGACCTTGTATCTTTCACAAAAATGAACTCAAAATAGATCATAGACCTAAATGTAATGTACCTGGAATGTGGCAGGTGCTCCATTAATGGTCACCATAGTCATTTGGACCTGTTCTAAAGCTCTGTTCAATTGGCCGATCAAGAACTAGTGTGGCCATAGTATAGTATAGAAATAGTGTAAGGACTTTTGAGGGAAGTTGAGAGGGCCTTTGGGAGGCCTGATCTTCCCCCAGTGTAGCCAGGGATCACCTGCCTCAGAAGTCACATGGAGTCTTTATTACAAAGGCAAATCCTGGGCTTACTGCAGACTCAGACTCCTGGTGACTTGAGTGTTTTTGTTTGTGTTTTGTTGTTTCTTCAGTAATACCCTTGGGTTTTTTAATCCCTGCTCCAGGACATGCTCCATGATTTTAGAGAAAGGGGGAAGGAGAGAGAAGGAGAGAAACATCGATCTGTTGCCTCTTACATGCACCCCAACTGGAGTCCCAACCTGCAACCTAGGCATGTGCCATAACTGGGAATCAAACCCATGACCTTTCAGTTTACAGGTCTGACACTAAAGCAACTGAGACACACTGGCCACAGCCACCCTCAGGCGATTTTGATGGACATTCAGGTTTGAAAATTTAGGGTGTAGGAGTTAATCAAATGAAGAGTCTGTCAACATTTGGGTGATAGACCCATTCATTGTCATAGCCCATGGTGTAGTGGAAAGAAGAGTAGGCTCTGGATTCAGAGGAACCTGGGTTCAATTTCTGTCACTGCCCCTTACTGACAGTATAACCTTAGGCACGGCACCCTCTTCTCTGAGCCTTGATTAATCTGTTGCTGAATGAGGAGGGTAAAATAGTGATACTTGCCTCCTAGGCTTCTAGGGATGTTTAAATGAGACAAAGCCTGGTCTCATCAGTATTGTCAGTGTCAGTTGAATGACATGTAAACAGCCAGCCAAAGGAAGGCAGGGGACTGGGGAAAAATGAAAGGGAAACAGGGTACTTGGTTGGCTGTGGGGAAGTTGCAGAAGGGGGCTTTGGATAGCCAGAAGGCAGGAAGTGGGCCATGCATACTGTCACAAGATAGACAGAAGTGATGCTGGAAATCTGAGTGGTTGAGCATTCTCTGGGAGCTGGGGCTGGGTGCCTGCTCTCATACAGAAATGGCCCTAAGAATGAAGAGATTTGAGATCTGAGTGGCTGCCTAATTTCTGTCTTCAGAGTATCAAAGACCAGTTATAGAACATATCTATCTATCCCTTTCAAGAACTGGCATTTTTAAAAAGAAGCTGTGTTTTTAATGTTGCATACCCTTGGCTTCTTCAAGATGGGGAAAAAAAATTCCTGAGCCCCCTCTGCTGGCTGTACTAGAGAAGAACAAGTGAGGAAGTAACTAGAATGATCTCTAAAAAATGCATTTTCTTTTTTTTTAAAAAAATATTTTTTACTGTTGTGCAAGTATAGTTGTCTCCATTTCCTCCCCACCAATCCCCCATAAAAACATGCATTTTCACAGGGACATACAGTCAAATACAATTACAATAACAGAGAGTCACATGAGCTCACATGTCCTTTCATGCAGACCACACACAAAGACACGCACAAGCATGTACTGAAATAACACATCCTCACACTAGGGCAGGGTTGTTGAGAGTACCCATTCAGGCCTCACTCAGGCCTGTATCTCCCATTCAGAGCTGTGCAACCTTGGGCAAGTTTATTTCTTTTTTTCTAACAAGATTTATTTAGGTATAGCTGATAATTTAAAATTATATACATTTAAGATGTACAACCTGATATACATATGCCTCGTGAAACATTCAATATAATCAAGCTACTTAGCATATCCATCACCTCAGATAGTTACCATTTTTCCTAAAGTTTCTTAACCTTTTTATCTTGTTAATTTAAAATGTATGTATATACATACATATGTATAAGTATACATGTGTATACTTTTATATGTACATGCATACTTATCTAAGTCATAATATATAAAAAGGGCCTACTTAGCACATAGTAAGCACTTGGTAAATGGAAGCTGTTATGCTTCTATTATTATTAGTAAGTAAAATTCAACCTTTAAATTGGAAATATTAGCAAATGTTTATATGGTGTTTACTATGTTCCAGGCACTGTTTTAAATGCTTTCTTTTTTTAATAATATATTTTATTGATTATGCTATATAGTTGTCCCATTCCCCCCCCCCTTTATTCCCCTCCACCCTGCCCAGCCCCTCCCACCCACATCCCCCCCTTTAGTTCATGTCCATGGGTCATACATATAAGTTCTTTGGCTTCTACATTTCCTATACTATTCTTAACCTCCCCCTGTATATTTTCTACCTAACATTTATGCTACTTATTTTCTGTACCTTTTCCCCCTCTCTGCCCCTCCCACACCCCACTGATAACCCTCCAAGTGATCTCCATTTCTGTGA
>CM052552.1:23368417-23418206 GCA_028533065.1 Trachops cirrhosus
CTTGGAATACTTCTTTCCAGCCCCTTCTTGCCTGCAAGGTCTGTTTTGAGAAATCAGCTAACAATCTTATGGGAACTCCTTTATAGGTAACCGTCTCCTTTTCTCTTGCTGCTTTTAAGATCCTCTCCTTCATTTTAATCTTGGCTAATGTAATGATGATGTGCCTTGGTGTGTTCCTCCTTGGGTCTAACTTCTTTGGGACTCTCTGAGCTTCCTGGACTTCCTGAAAGTCTCTTTCCTTTGCCAGATTGGGAAAATCCTCCTTCATTATTTGTTCAAATAGGCTTTTGACTTCTTGCCCTTCCTCTTCTCCTTCTGGTACCCGTACGATTCAGATGTTGGAACATTTGAAGATGTCCTGGAGGTTCCTAAGCCTCTCCTCACTTTTTTGAATTCTTGTTTCTTCATTCTTTTCTGGTTGGATGTTTCTTTCTTCCTCCTGGTGCACACCGTTGATGTGAGTCCCAGTTTCCTTCCCATCACTGTTGGATCCCTGTACATTTTCCTTTATTTCACTCAGCATGGCCTTCATTTTTTTCATCTAAATTGCAACCAAATTCAACCAATTCTGTGAGCACTCTGATTATCTGATTACCAGTGTTTTGAACTGTGCATCTGATAGTCTGGCTATCTCTTTGTCGCTTAGTTGTATTTTTTCTGGAGCTTTGATCTGTTCTTCCATTTGGGCCATTTTTTTTTGTCTTGGCATACCTGAGCCATGAAAGGTTAAGTGCCTAAGGCAGGTTCTGCTGAAAGGACTGATGTGCCCAGCTGTCTCTGAACATGCAGGTAAAAATGCTGGAATAACTCATCTCAGTGTAAAAAGTCTACCCACATCCACACAACTGCGGTTCCTTAGAAGAAAGGATATTCTCGGTGGAGGGGAACACAGCTCTTTTCTTTCCAGGTTTTCTGCCTGCCGCATTCCTTCCCTAAATGCTTTCTATGTATTTTCTCACTTAATCTTGACAACAATCTTATGAGGTAGATACTATTGTTACCCTAATTTTACAAATGAGAAAAATGAGTGTCTGAGAGGGTAAGTGACTTGTCCAGGGTCACACAGCTAGTAAGTGGAGAAGCTTCGACTCAAATGCTGGCAGCCTGGTTCCAGGGATTGTTCTACATCTGCCTAGTGGGTAAGATTAAATGAGATGTTGCACGCAGAGTGCTTGACATAGTACTAGGCACATCATAAACACTTAATAAATATCATCTATTATTATTCAGATTTAACCTTGCTACACTTACTAACTGGACCTACCCAGATCTATATGCACATATAGAGAGGTTAACACCAGATGTGCCCACACATGAAAATATACAGATGTATGCATAGATACATACAGATCTATTAATTAATTTAGTGTACTCAGTAACATTTACTGAGCACACCAGAGAAATAATTCTTTGCCTTGTGGATCTGACATTCCAGTAGGTGAGAAAGACAAACAAGATTAAAAAACTATGTACAGTTGATCAGATAGTGTTCAAGAGAAAATATATGCAGGGAAGAGAGACATCAAATACTTGTTAGGGTTAACATTTTAGGTAAGTGTGGCCAGAGAAGGGTCAACGAAGAAGATACATTCTTGAGTAAAGATCTAGAGGAGAGGAGAGTGTGAGTCACGCAGCTGCCTGAGATAATACCTTCCGCAGGTGAGGAAACAGCAAGGCCAAGTGCCCTGGGGTAAGAGAGTACCTGGCATGTTCAAGCAATGGTGAGGAAGCCATTGTGTCTGGAGTGGGCTGAACTAAAGGGAGAGTAGTAGGATGAATGGCAGTGGACTAGTTGTGGAGGTCTTTGTAAATAGTTTAAGGACTTTGAATTTTACTGTAAGATGGAGAACTATGGCAGAATTTTGAGCAGAGGAGTAATATAATTTAATTTATGTTTTAAAAGAATCACTTTGGCTGCTCTTTGAAAATAATCTGAAATGGATCAAAGAGAAAAGATCAGAAATTAATTAGGAGACTACCGTGGTGGTCTAGGCAAGATAGGATGGTTGGTTGTCCCTGAAAGGAAGGAAGGTGGTGGAGGAGTGGTAGGGTTCTGGATAAATATTGAAAGTAGAGAGAACAGAGTCTGCTGATGGATTGATTGGATCAGGTTGTGAAACAAAGAGAGGAGTCAAGATGACTCCAGGACATTTGGCCTGAGCAACTGCAGTACAAATGTGGAGTTGTCATTAAAAGATAGCAAATACTGAAGGAGGAGCTGCTTTGTGCTGGAAGATTAGGAATTGGGTTTTTAACATGTTAAGTTTGAGATTGCAATCAGACATCCTTATGGAGATACAAGTAATTCCTTGAGTGCGCAAATCTGTAGTTCAGGGAAGAAGTCTGACCTGGGGATAAACATTTTTTGTGACTTCTTGGAGAACAGATAGTATTTAAAATTATGAAACTGGGTACAATCACCAAGACAGTGAACATAAATAAGGGAAAAAGATTTAAACAGTGAGCTGTGAGGCACTACAAAGTTAAGAAGTCAGAAGTTACAAAGAGGCCTGCAAAGGAGATGAGAAAGGATTATCAATAAAATAAGAAAAGAAGGAGAGTGGAGTGTTCTGAAAGCCAAGTAAAACAAAAGGGGTTTCCAGGAGTGACCACCTGAGCCAAATGTTGCTGATGAGTCAAATAACATGGGCCATAAGAATTGATTATTGTATTTAAAAATATAGAGGTCACAGGTAAGCTCGAGAAGACCAGTTTCTAAACTGGTGGAGAGGTGGCATGGAAAACCTGATTGGAATGGGTTCAAGAAGAAATGGAGGAAAGGAATTGAGAATAGCGAATATAGATTACTCATGAGTCTTGCAATTAAGGAGCAAAGGAATGGAACTAGAGCTGGAGGAGAAGTGACGTCAAGAGAGACTTTTAAATTGAGAGAAATCCCGTCATGCTTGTTTAATGATTAGAACGATCCAGACTTACTGGATCCAGTAGAGGAGGGGAAGATTCATGATGAAGAAGAGAAAAGGAAGAATTACTGAAAGCATGATCTAGAGTATAATAGCCCCCCCTTATCCGTGGTTTTACTTTGTGTGGTTTCAGTTACCTGTGGTCAACTGTGGTCCAAAAATATTAAATGGTAAATTCCAGAAATAAGCAATTCATAAGTTTTAAATAGTGCACTCTTCTGAGTAGTGTGGTCCCACGCCATCCTGCTGGAGATGGGAATCATCACTTTGTTTAGTGTATTCATGTTATATCCAATCCCTGCCCTCGGTTACTTAATAGCCATAGGGTATCTGATCAACTGTCACCATATCACAAATGTTGTGTTCAAGTAACCCTTATTTTACCTAATGACCCCAAATTTCAAAAGTAGTGATGTTGGCAATTTTGATATGCTGAGGAGAATCTGTGAAGTGCTTCCTTGAAAGTGAAAAGGAGAAAGTTCTCAACTTAGTAAGGTAAGAAAAAAATCGTATGCTGAGGTTGCTAAGTTCTATGGTAAGAAGGAATCTTCTATCTGTGAAATTGTGGAGAGGGAAAAAGAAGTTCACACTATGTTTGCTGTCACACCTCAGACTGCAGAAGTTATGGCCACCGTGCACGATAAGTGCTTAGTTTAGATAGAAATTAATTTTGTGGGAGGAAGATGTGAACAGAAATTGTGTTCTAATTAATGACACATGTTGCACCAGAAGGCACTGAGCCAATAGAAAGACTTCAACAAGGGATCCTCTGAAATGAGTGACACCAAGCCATTTACTGCAGGTAAAGGATGGTTACAAATATTCAGGAATAGGTTTTGACTGAGAAATATTAAAATTACTGGAGACGCTGTGTCTGCTGATGAAGAAGCTGGTGCTACATTTACGGTAGAATTCAAGAAAGTGATTAGGGTTTGGTACCATCCATGGTTTCAGGCATCCACTGGGGGTCTTAGAACATATCCCTTGTGGACAAAGAGGACTACTATAGGTAAAAAGAATGGGACTGCAGGTACAGGTGGAGAGATTGATCTCAGTTAGGAGCCTAGACTGTTCTTCCCTAGTAACAGGATAGAAAATAGTGTATATGGGGGGAAAAAGCTGAAGTGTTCTCAGAGAAATAGGAAACAAAACCATTAGCTAATCATAGGCTGTTAGAGAAAGCATAAAATGTTCTTCAAGGAGAGTGCCAGGATAAATGGACTCAGAGAGTATAATATGGTTCTGGGGCAAGTTTAACTCCTCACCTGAGGTTAGTAATGAATTTAAAGTGAAACCAGCAGAATTATTGTGTTTTAGCCCTAGCTCCATTCAGGTACACAGGTGTAGACACAGAGGAGTTAGCGAGTTGGATTAAACAGGATTGTTGCTTACATAAGTGCCACAAGAGATTCTAATGTGTGACCAAAATAATTTAAGCTGGGTAAGGAGAGAAGACAGGATGTTACATAGGTAGACAGTGAAAAGATGGTAGGATTAATGAAATGGAGGTCTCAGTAGGGGTGAAGGATTCCTGGATTTGCCGTGTAAGAGGATTGAGCTGCAAAGACAGGAGGAGGTGGTCATCAGAGAGGGCCATTATGAAATTGAGATTGGTCACGGCAAAAACTAAGTATAGGTGATTTAAAATGGCTACAAATTCTTTGCAGCTCCTCCTATCAAAAGTGAGGTCTATTTCTCTGTCTCTGGAACCTGGGCTGACCCTGTGACATAATCTGACCATGACTAGGAAGGAAGTGATGAGATCTGAGCCTTAGCCTCAAGAGGTCTGGCAGCTTCTTCCATTTTGCCTTCTTGGTATGCTGCCACCACCAAGGTTTTTTGTTGTTTTTTTTTTAACCCTTTGAGGATGAAAGAGCATCAATAAAAAAAGAAAAAAGAAAGATCGCATAGAGAGAGAGGCCCAGCTAACCTGCCATCAGGAGCATGGGTGAGCCTAGGTGAGACCAGCAGAAGAACCAGCCAATCTATAGTATTGTAAGAAATAATAAACTGTATTTGCTTCTTGCTTTTTAAATTACAGTTGGTGTACAATGTTATATTAGTTTCAGTTGTACAATCTGTTTTTACACATTTATATAACCTACGAAGTGATCACCCTGATAAATCTAGTACCCACCTGGCACCATACATAGTTATTACAATATATTGAGTATATCTATATCCTCAATGCTGTCCTTTTACATCCTGTGACTATTCTGAAACTACCGATTTGTACTTCTTAATCCCTTCACCTTTTTCACCCTCTTCCCCAAACCCTCTCCCTCTGGCAACCATCAAAATGTTCTCTGTATCAGCCCTGGCTGGTGTGGTTCAGTGGATTGAGTGCTGGCCTCCGAACCAAAGGATGACTGGTTCAATTCCCACTCAGGGCACATGCCTGGGTTGTGGGCTTGCCCCAGGGTTCACGCAAGAGGCAACTGCACATTGATGTTTCTCTCCCTGTCTTTCTCCTTCCCTTTCCCTCTCTCTAAAGATAAATAAATAAAATCTTTAAAAAATGTTCTCTGCATCTATGAGTCTTTCTGTTCTGCTTGCTTGTTTATTTTGTTTTTTATTTTTTATTTTTCTACTTTTTGCCCATCTCCACCTATCTCTTACCCTCTTCCCTTTTGGCTATCACCACACCATTGTCTGTTTCTATGTGTTATGTAAATATGTTTTTTGGTTAACTCCTTCACCTTCTTTCATCCAGTCCCCCACACTTCTCCCCTCTGACAGCTGTCAGTCTGTCCCATGTATTCCTGCCTCCGTTTCTATTTTGTTCATCAGTTTATTTTGTTTATTAAATTCCACACATAGGTGAGATCATATGATATTTGCCTTTCTCTGCCTGGTTTATTTCACTAAGCATAATATTCTCCAGGTCCATCTGTGCTGTTGCAAAATGAAATATTTCCTTATTTTTTATGGCCGAGTAGCATTCTACTGTGTAAATGTACCACAACTTTGTTTTATCCACTCATCGACTAATAGGTACTTGGGCTGTTTCCAGATCTTGGTTACTGTAAATAATGCCTCAATGAACATGAGGGTGCATATATTCTTTCCAATTAGTGTTTCGGGTTTCTTGGGATAAATTCCAATATGTGGGAATTTATCACTGGGTCATAAGGCAGTTCCATTTTTAATTTTTTGAAGAAATTCCATACTGTTTTCCACAGTGGCTGCTCCAATCTGCATTCCCACCAAAAGTGTATGAGGCTTTCTTTTTCTCCACATCCTTGCCAGCACTTGTTGTTTGTTGATTTATTGATGGTAGCCATTCTGACAAGTGTGAGGTTCTCATTGTGGTTTTAATTTACATCTCTCTGATGATTAGTGTTGTCGTACATCTTTTCATATGTCTATGGGCCATCTGTATGTCCTCTTTGCAGAAGTGTCTATTCAGGTCCTTTGCCCATTTTTTAATTGTGTTGTATGTCTTCCTGGTGTTCAGTTGTATAAGTTCTTTATATATTTGGAAATTAACCTCTCATCAGATGTACCATTGGCAAATATGTTCTCCCATTCAGTGGGTTCCCTTTTCATTTTGTTGATGGTTGCCTTTGCTGTGAAAAAGCTTTTTAGTTAGTACCATTTGTTTATTTTTTCCTTTGTTTCCCTTGCCTTAGGAGATATATCAGAAAAAATATTGCTAAAGAAAAATGCCCGGGATTTTACTGCCTGTGTTTTCTTCTAGGATTTTTGTGGTTTCCCAACTTATATTTAGGTCTTTTATCCATTTTGAGTTTATTCTTGTGTATAACGCAAGTTGTTGGTCTAGTTTCTTTTTTTTTTTTTTGCATGTACTTGTCCGATTTTTCCAACACCATTTGCTGAAGAGACTGTCTTTGCTCCATTGTGTGCTCTTGCCCCTTTGTCAAATATTAAATGACCGTAAGGTGTGGGTTTATTTCTGGGCTCTCTGTTCTGTTCCAATGATCTGTATGCCTGTTCTTATGCCAGTACCAGGCTTTTTTTTTATTACAATGGCTCTGTAGAGTAGTTTAATATCAGGTAGCATGATACCTCCAACTTTGTTCTTCTTCCTCAAGATCGGTGAGGCTACTCCGGATCTTTTTAGGTTCCATGTAAATTTTTGGAATATTTGTTCTAGACCTGCGAAATATGCCATTCGTATTTTAATAGGAACTGCATTGAATCTATAGATTGTTTTGGGTAGTATGGACATTTTAATTATGTTAAATCTTCCTATCCACGAACAAGTTATATGCTTCTACTTACTTGTATCTTCCTCAATTGCTTTTTCAATATCCTATAATTTTCCAAGTAGAGGTCTTTTACTTCCTTGGTTAAATTTTTTCCTAGGTGCCTTATTTTTTTTGTTGTTGCAATAGTAAATGGGATTGTTTACTTAATTTCTCTTTCTGATAGTTTATTATTGGTGTATAAAATGCCACTGATTTCTGAATGTTAATTTTGTATCCTGCTACTTTTCTGAATTCATTATAAGATTTAGTAGTATTTCAGTGGAGTCTTTAGGGTTTTCTATATACAAGATTATGTAATCTGTGAATAATGACAGTTTTACTTTCTTCTTTCCAATTTGGATGCCCTTTATTTCTTCTTGTTTGATTACTGTGGCTAGGGTGTCCAGTACTATGTTGAATAAGAGTAGTGAAAGCAAATATTCCTGTCTTGTTCTTGATCTTAAGGAAAACACTTTTAGTTTTTGCTCATTGAGTGTGATGTTGGCTATGGGTTTGTCATATATGGCCTTTATTACATTGAGGTGTGATTCCTCTATTTCCACTTTGCTGAGGTTTTTTTTATCATAAATGGGTGCTGGATTTTATCAAATGCTTTTTCTGCATCTATTGATATGATCATGTGGTTTTTATCCTTCATTTTGTTTATGTGATGAATCACATTTATTGATTTGCAAGTGTTGTATCTACCCTGCATCCCTGGAATAAATCCCACTTGGTCATGGTGTGCAATCTTTTTCATGTATTGCTGTATTCAATTTGCTAATATTTTGTTGAGGATTTTACCATCTATGTTCATCAGGGATATTGGCTTATAATTTTCTTTCTTTGTAGTGTCTTTATCTGGTTGTGGAATTAGGATAATGCTGGCCTTGTAAAATGAGTTTGGGAGCCTTCCATCCTCTTGAATTTTGTGAAATAGTTTGAGAAGGAGAGGTGTTAGTTCTTCTTGGAATGTTCGGTAAAATTCACCTGTGAAGCCATCTGGTCCAGGGATTTTGTTTATTGGGAGATTTTTGATTACTGATTCAATTTCAGTAAATGTAATCTGTCTATTCAGATTCTCTGATTCTCCCTGATTTACTTTTGGAAGACTGTATGTTTTTAGGAATTTATCCATTTTTGTCCAGGTTGTCCAGTTTGTTGGCATATAGTTGTTCATAATATTTCCTTACAATCCTTTGTATTTATTTGTTGTCAGTTATTTCTCCTCTTTCATTTCTGGTTTTATTTATTTTGGCTTTCTCTCTTTTTTCTTGATGAGTCTGGTTAAAGGTTTGTCAATTTTGTTTATCTTTTCAAAGAACCAGCTCTTGGTTTCATTAATCTTTTGTATTTTTTTAGCCTCTATATAATTTATTTTCACTCTGATCTTCATTGTTGCCTTCCTTCTATTTAATCTGGGCTTTGCTTTTTGTTCTCTTTCTAGTTCTTTTAGGTGTAGGGTTAGATTATTTATGTGAGATTGTTCTTCCTTCTTGAGGTAGGCCTTAATGCTATGAACTTCCCTCTCAGAACTGCTTTTGCTGTGTCCCATAGATTTCAGGGTTTTGCATGTTCATTTTCATTTGTTCCCAGGTAACTTCTGATTACTTCATTGATCTCATTGTTAACCCATTCACTGTTTAATAACATGCTGTTTAGCCTCCATGTGTTTAAATGTCTGTCAGGTCTTTTAAAAAATTGTACTTGATATCTAGTATCAACCATTGTGGTCAGAGAAGATGCTTGATATAATTTCAATTTTCTTGAATGTAGGACTTATTTTGTGTTCTAACACGTGGCCTAACTTTGTGAATTTTCCATGTGCGCTTGAGAAGAATATATATTCTGCTGCTTTGGGATGAAATGTTCTGTAAATATCAATTAAATCCTTCCAATCCAGTATGTCATTTAAGGTTGCTGTTGCCTTGTTGATTTTGTTTTGAAGAGCTATTCATTGATGTCATTGGGGTCTTAAAATTCCCTAATATGTCTAAATTACTGTCAATTTCTCCCTCAATGTCCAGAAACAATTTTCTTTATATATTTCGGTGCTCCTATGCTGGGTGCATAAGTGTTTACAAGGGTTATGTCCCCTTATTGGATTGACCCCTTTAGTATTATGTAGTGGCCTTCTTTGTTTCTTGTTATGCCCTTTGTTTTGAAGTCTATTTTGTCTGATATACAGGTTGAAGAGATGGAGGTCAAGGCCAGCCATTGCCTTTGCTCTTTCTGAGGCTACCAGGCATGAGCTACAGTTGGTGCTACTTGTTCTGGGTTTGGAGGTGCCCAGGAGAGGCCAAGCTGTGAACCAAGGCCATCTGCTGCTAGTGCCAGGCCTGAGACTACTTAGCAAGAGGCACAGGGCATGCTGAGGCCAGATGCTGTTTGAGAGATTTTAAGAAAGTCTGAATCATGAGCCCAGAGAGGCTGTTTATATGGAAAATCTACTGGAAACTGCTTGGGTGGGCCTGCAAGTGGGGTAGGGTGGGGTTTTAAGGTATCACCAGGGCAGGAGTAACCTTAAGAGCCAGGTTGATGGAGACTCAGATATGGCACCTGCCAGCTCTGTGGGGGAGCTGGTGGATCTCATAAAAGGAAGAATGGCCTCTGCCAGCACTTTTGTCTGGAAGAAAGCTGCCACCCAGCTCTCACTCTTATGCCCAACAATTTAGTTCCTCCCTGTATGTCCCTGGTGTCTTTTAGGCTGCTGTCCCAGTGCTGGAGCTCAGAGGAGAGAGTCCAAGTAAGTCTGTGCATGGATCCTTTAAAAGGAACTTCCTGGAACTCCAGAAGCTCTCTGTTTTCCACAGCCTCAACCTACTCTGGTTTTTACAGCCAGAGGTTATGGGGACTTCTCTTCCTGACACTGGAAACTTGGGCTTGCGGTTCTGGTATGGGGCTAGGACCCCAAACTCTTCAGGGGGTCCTTCATAGCTGAGATATCCCTCCTGATTTTTAACCACCACACATGGGTATGGGACTCATCTGTTCTGTGCCTCTGTCCCTCCTACCAGCCTAGATATGGCTTCTTCTTTATATTTTTAGTTACAGAGCTTCTGTTCAGCTTGATTTTAGGTGATTCTGAATGATGATTGTTCTGTAGTTTAGTTGTAATTTTGATGTGGTTATGGGAGATTCTGAGTACCATGTTTACCTACCTTGCCTTCTTGACCAGGATCAAATTGTGTTTGTTTTAAGCCATTAAGTTTTTGAGTGATTTTTTTTTGTGCAGCAACATAACTAACACATAAAAGTTTGGCTGTGGGAGTGAGTGGCTGAAGTAGGGTCAAGGATGCAAATGTTGGCGGTATGTTGTTAAAGAAACTGAGTAGCCAGGGCGTTGGGAGAATCTTCTCTGGGTATATTGAAATTGATAGGAGTTGAGGTGGGGATAATGTTGGAAGGAGTGGTAGTGTGACAGGAGTGAAACATCTTCAAGAAATGAGTGGGCATGATTTATAGCAGTATGATCTAATGAAATGAGATTCCAAGCCGGATATTTTAATGCAGCTAGGTGTTTCTATGTATACATATAGACATACCTGTATAGTTTTTTAAAAAGATTTATTTATTTTTAGAGAGAGAGGAAGGGAGGGAGAAAGAGAGGGAGAGAAACATCAATGTGTGGTTGCCTTTCACATGTCCCCTACTGGGGACCTGGCTTGCAACCCAGGCATGTGCCCTGACTGGGGATCGAACCGGCGACCCTTTGGTTGGCAGCCCATGCTCAATCCACTGAGTTACACCAGCCAGGGCCCTATCTAGTTTTTTATATGCACAAACATACAGATATTGTGCATAGATATACACACTGATAGACATGTACCACAGATCTGTGTGGACAGACAGAACACCAAGCAAGAAAATATTCACACAAGCACATATAAACACAGGTATACACTTTAATATATATACCATAGACTCTCTATATTTGTGGGTTCCACATTGTGAATACAACCAACTTTGGACAGAAAATATTTGAAAAAAATTACACTGTTGCTGACATGAATTATGTAGTTAGTTGCAACAATAATTGATCTATACTGAATATGTGCAGACTATTATTCCCTAAACAATATAGTATAACATGTATTTACATAGTATTTATGTTGCTTTAGGTATTATAAGTAATCTAGATGTAATTTAAAGTATAAGAGGTGCTGTGCACAGGTTATATGCAAATATTATGCCATTTTTTATAAGGGATTTGAGCATTTACAGATTTTGGTATCTGCAGTGGGTTGTGGAACCAATTACCCAGGAATACTGAGGGAAAACTGTACATATACAGGTAACTGCAAATACCCATGAACTTAAGCCACATGTGCACAGACATGCAGTCATGTATGCATGCATAGAAACACACAAACATATGCACACAGTGACAGGTAAAGACATACTGCCTCACATAGAGAGACATGCAGTGAACCTGCTTACCCACACTTGGTTGCACACTAACATCTAGATGCATGTACTCAAATAAATATTAGCATGGACACATAGACATCGATACACAATACACATAACTACACACATATATGATCAGAACATTTACACATGTACAGATGTACCCAAGCACATAGACATACGTACCACAGTCATATCTATACATTTACCAGAAGAGAAATGTGCACACATGCAGATACAGGCACCAAATATTTGTGGGCAAACAAAATACTCTGACTACACACATGTATGCACATATATGCTTATGTACACATATGAGAATATACACGTGCAGTACTCACAGGCACATAGAGGCCCTCATAGCACCAAAGCACTTGTGAATGCTTTGTTATATTTCAAAACTATTTTAGATTCAGATTTGTGTTCTGCCTGTACTTACCAAGCTGCTGGGATGGGAGAGCTTTACCAATACATAACAACCACTGGGCTCCTGCTTCTTTGGGGCAAGGGCAACTGGAGCTGCAATGACAGCAGATCACTGAACTTCCAGGAAATGCAGTGGGTAGGGGGAGGGTGAAGTGGGTAAAGAGGGTCGAATACATGGTAGCAGAAGAAACTAGACTTTGGGTGGTAAGCACACAATAGAGTACACTGATGTCAAATTATAATTTTGTACACCTGAAAATTATATGACATTATAACCAGTGTTACTCCAATAAATTCAATTAAAGAAGAAATGCAGTGGGAAGTGGGAATGGTGCAGTAGGGCCTTTAGTGCTTGTAGTAACATAACCTAGTGGCTATAAATACAGACTTGGGGTCCAGTGGGACCAAATTGAAGTTCCAGCTCACTCACCTATTAGCTGTGTTATCTTGGTAAGTCATTTTTTCTGAGTCTCGGTTGTTTTTTTTTAATTTGGAAAATGGTGATGTTAATAGCAACTCCTCAAAGTGTTATTGTGAGTATTAACTGAATTAATGCTTATGAAACACTAGAATAATGTGTGACATATTGTTAGCTCTTAGTGTTAGCTGCTATTGCTGGTGTTGTTTGCACTCAAAACTCCATCATCCACCAGCCAAGAGTTCTGGATTCCACCAAATTATCTCTACCTGTTACTTACGGCCTTGTCTGTAGAAATCCCTGCAGCAGGAGGCAGAGGCCTGAGGGGACAGGCCACGGAAAAGAGAAACATTGGACTTAGGGAGTGAAAGAAGAAATGAAGACAGGGCTCAGAACACTCAGAATGAAGGGGCAGCCTGGGAGGGACAGACCTAAGTGAGATGCCTCAGCTATAGGCCTTAGGTAACAGGAAGCCTAAGACAGAGCTGGGGTTCTCCAAAACCCTCTTCCAAAGACAGGTCTGTGTGCTCCCAGGGGAATCTGTTCCTAGGACTGCTATAAGGGGTGGACTCTGAAGAGGACAGCTATCCCTGTCTTATTAATTGTCCCAGGGCTGTGATAGATGGGAACACAGTCCTCTTACAAGGCCCTCTATCTTTATAATTTTTTAAATAATTGAAGAAAAGTACACATGTCAGAAGGGTACAGCTCAAAGCATTTTTAGACCTAATATATCTGGCTAATCAGCACTCAGATAACAAAATCGTAAAACGACCAGCATCCCCCCAATCTCGCAATTGCTCTTTTCTAGTCACTATACCCCAAAGATACCCAGTAGCCTGCTTTTTTTTTCTGCCAAAAAGCTTAATTGTTTCCATTTGATCCAATACACGGGACAGGGCTCCAAGGCGGTGAAAAGGATGCCTAAGGATTTCAGGGAGAGACTCAGGCAGAAGCCAGACACCAGGGGGATGCAGAGAAGCCCCTGAAAGTCCTCTGAGCTCTAAAGGCTCCTAGCCGAGCCTGAGGGTGAGCCTTTGGAAGAGATACCGTATTTTTCGGACCATAAGACGCGCCAAGGTTTTAGAGGAGGAAAATAGGGGAAAAAATTGAAGCAAAAAATGTGGTAAAATATTTAATAACATAAATAACATAATATTTCACCAATGTAAATATAAACAGAACTCAACAGCAGCATTAACAACCATTATTCCTCCCAAAATTGCGGGGAGGGGAAAAAGTGTGCCTCATAGTCCGAAAAATACAGTACTCGCCCAGCCCAGCCTGGGGGCCGCCTGCAGAGATGAGCCAGGTGTGGCCCATTCTACTGATGACTTTCACCAGTTAGTCCAGGACTCCAGGACGTGGTTCTACAGGAAGTCACAGAGCTGAGGGGCTGTGCAGGCAGAATGCAGGGCATGCAGATGCAAAAGTGCCTGGTTCAGATTCTTGTCCAAGGCCAAAGTGGGTTCTATGGTGTCCTGAGTTTTACCCCACTCATCTTGGGACAACTTTTGCACATTCTGGAAGAAGGCGCGACCACATGCTGGTTTTGCATCTTCAACAGACACTTGGCACCTCCCCACTTCTCCGCCAGCTCTGGAAGAAGTGGCCCACACCCTCTAGAGCCACATCCATCATGGTTAAAATAGAAGCCCAGAGAGAGGTAGGTATAGGAGGCCCGCAGATGCAGTGTGGCCAGGTGGTTGATGGCAGTCTCCACCTGGGTGGGATAATTCTGATGAATTTGGGAGCTCATGGTTGTTTGGCAATGAGGAGTTAAGGTCAAAAACAGTGTTGGCTGGTTTTGGAGGCTGAGGATGGCTAAGGGGGTTCCAAAAGTGGCTACTGGAAAAGAGATCGAAGGTTGTTCAGAGGCTGTAAGAAGGGATGCCCCCATGTCTGTTCCATCCAAAAACTGTTAAAGCAAAAGACAGTTGCAGGGGACCCCCAAGGGTAGTGCTAGTCTGGTTTTTAATAGCAAAGAGTTGGTTTCCCCATGTTTCCAAATGAAATCATACAACTTGTTCTCTTTTGTGTGTGGCTTCTTTTACTGAAATGTGTGTCTGTGAAAATCATCCTTATTGTGATACATGTCAGTAGCTGGTTCTTTTTTTATTGCTGTACATTATTGCAGTTTGAGAATGTCCTACACTTTATCAATTTGAATAGATGCTAATTTGGAGCTATCATATACTATGAATGTTATAGTATATCTTTTGGTGAGCATATACTTGTACCTTACTTCTTATTTATAAATTTTCATCCCTTATAAAAGGGCCACCCTCAGTTGGATAATCTCTAGGCTCCACAAACCATGGATTTGATCCTACCCAGGAGGCAGGCTTTTTGAAGTTTACTAAACTTCCATGTGTTGTATATGAATGGCACCCCTAGGGAACAACACAATGGGTCTGGTGCCCCCTGGAGTTGTGTAATGGATTGCTGTCCGCCACTCTGCTTCCCTCTCATCCATTCTCAGGACCTGGGAGGTGGTTAATTTCACTGAACTCAGAAAGACTTTTTTTTTCAAAACCTCTTTCCCTTTATGTCCTTTTTGATTTTGAATTATGAGCACACAGTCACAAGAACCATGGGCCAGTCTAAACAATGACAACAACCCATCAGCTAATTCTATGGGGAAAAGAAAAACCCAGTTACAACAGGTGTTTGATTTTATAGAAATCAAATCGTGAGGCTGTATTTTTTTTAACCCCTTCAGAGGTTGTTCAGAGATCAGGTAGACACATTGCAAGTCTCTTCCAGCCCTTTCATAAAGTCAGGAAAGGAGAAATAAGTTAGGTTTTAGAAAGGAAATTTTTGCTTAAAGGCAAGACCCTAGCTTCTGTTTCTGCCCTAAGTTCCAGGGTGGGTATAGTGTGGCAGTGGGGAACATGTTCTCTGGAGGCAGATTTATCTGCTTTTAGTCTCTGCTTGGCCAGTACTGGGCTGGGCAAGTGCCATATGCTCTCTAGGCCTCAGTTTCCTCCTCTGAAATAAATGTTTCTTATGTCATGTGTAGGAAACAAGGGGACAGGAAGGAGACTCATAACCATGGTGGACTGAGCGGCTTTGTTTCTCCATGGCAAAGAGAGGTGGCAGGTCCAGAGGTGGAGTATGACTGCATGGGCCCTAGGCTTGGGCAGCCCAGCCCGGGCCCGGCAGATGGGCAAAGGAGGGAATCCATGAATTCCTATTTGCCAAATTGACAGGTCTTGTTTGGGCAACTTAGTGTCTCGGGAATTTTGCAATTGGACAGAGCACAGGGACATGAATCCTGGAGCAAGATTACAAAGAAGCCTCTCCTGAGGGCCCAGGAAGGGCTCTGGAGTAGGACAGAACTGAGTTCACGCCTTGGCTTTGGGCTTTTGCATCTTACCTTACCCTGACTTTGATATCTTATGCTCTGAGCCTCCTGTAATATAATCGATTATATTGTTATATTAGTATTAAATCCTCACAGGGTTACTGTGAGGATTATATGAGACCACACATAGAAATATGTTTGCAGTGGGCCTACACATAGTGATTTGTGCTCATTGTTACCATTGGAGTAAGACATGATGCCTTTCGCTCCAGTTACTCAGGTGTTTTCAGATCTCTGACGTTCTGCCTCATGCAGTGGTCCTGAACCATATCAGCTCCCATGCCCCTTTGATAGAACACCTATTTTGTAATGACTTCTGTACTTCCCCGGAAATAAATGCATCGATAAGATAATCTCTTACTTTTCAAAGTTTGGCCCACGGGCCAGAAGCATCATGAGGATCACCTGGGAACTTGTTAGAAATGCAGAATCTTGGGCCCTGATCCCGGGCTCATTGAGTCAGACTCTGTATTTTAACAAGAACGTCAGTGGTCTTTCTGCACAGTAAAAAAGACAGAATTTTGTACAGACCTCTATTTAACGCCATCTATCATGATGACATGATTCGTTTACAAATCTGTCTCCTTCACTGGACTGTGACCTCCTCGAGGACAGGACTCAGTCTTATTCATCTTTGTATCCTCAGTGCCTAACTCAGGGCTGGCTCAGAGTAACACCTCAATAAAGCTGTATTGCAAATCAATATAAATCACTGTCGTCATCACTTTCTGGCCTTCCTGGCGTCCCAAGGTATGTGTTGTCCAGGACCATACCATTTATTTTGGCACTAGGTCATCTTCCTCCTGCTACTGATTGCTCTTGATTTGTTTCATAGGTATAAGCCTGGCCTCCCCAACATGACTAAATTCCATAAGAGCAGGACACTCTTGTATTTCTTTTTGTCCAGTGCTTGTGAATATAATAAGCTGGCAACAACCAGAGTTTGATTTTGAAACAGTATCGTGTTATTGGGATGCTACCATTTCAGTGGCCAGAAAAATAGGAATCTGTTCTTTGGTGGAAACAGTCTCTCCTAGGCTAAGGGTTCTCTCTTCCACCCAGCTGGTAACAGTGAATTTTTTCACTACATACAAGCACCAGCAAAATTGAACTTGCTGGGTATTTGGACTCTTGCCCAATGTAGATTCCATTTGGTGGGCCCTCTTGATTATACAAGCAATTATTCCAGACACTTGGGAGATTGATATAGCCACAAAGATATTAGAGCATACAGGAAACCATTGAGAAGCCAGTCTATAGAGCTACTGAAGGATTTGAACATCTAATGAGTGAGTAGTTTTACAGGTTATTGCAGATGAGCATCAAAAGCATCAGACATTCCAAATCTGTATGTGCTTACAAATATTTAGAGATATTTTAAAGATCAAGTCTGTCATTATCCGTTTCTATGTTGTATATTGTCAATATCCACAAGTGACCCCAGAGGAGCCTGTGCTGGCAGGAGTGATGCTGTGGTATGTTCAGCTCTGCTGGATCTCCATAGAGGGGGGCTGGAATGCCTTGTGGAACAATGCTCCAGGCTCCAGAGAGCACAGAATGAAGGGCAGCCTAGTTTGATAACCACATTAAAGCACTACCAACATCTGTTCAAGCCAAAGACAACACTATCTCCAGGAATTAACCTTCTGAACCGCTGAATCATTACCCTCAGCAGAGTGAAAGTCGGACAACAAGAGCCTATTTGTCAGTGGTTCATCAGAGAGACGTGGTAAGCCATATTTTACTGCAAACAGCGTGAGAAGGGCTGGCTCGACTTTATACTTTTTAAACACAGAATATATTATATTTGTGTGGGAAGTAACCACAGATGACTATAAATAAACTTTTGATGATACCTTGCAACTTTCAGCATGTATCCTACTCCAGAACAAATGGGTTATGGAGCATTGCCCCAGAGAGTAGAATTTCCTGGATTTGTACTTAAATATTTCCCCCTTATTTTAATGAGACATTAGGTATCAATAATGAGCATTTTAATAATGTGCAAGATGCACTTCACATTTGCACTAATAGAAACAAATTCAACCCTTTGTTGTAAGTAGTATAATTCACTATAATTGTAATAATAACTAGTTGGATGGGCTTTAGGAAGCTGCATCAGATGGAGAGGGAGGCAAGGAAAATGGAAGGGGAAAATCTAATGAAATAAAATTTTTATAATGGAACCAAGCATAGAAGAACCTGTCATCAAAACTTTAGAAGACTAGAATTTGGAGGCATTTTTCTTTTCAAGAAGACTTTTAAGTAAATATATGGCTGCAGCTTCTACTGTGATAGATTTTTATCACGGTACTCACACCACACCGATTGAAAAGTACATCTCCAGCTTCCTCTTTTCTGCTACATTCTTAATTGCAATGACTCATCATTAATAGACATGAGGCTTCTATGCCAAATCTGCCTCAGGAGGTTGAGATTAAACTGAGTTTGTCCTTATATTAGTGCATGAAACATGTGTGTTTTATTTTATAATACTTAGTACTTCTATGCATTATTTTACAAGAAAAATGTTAATACTGTGTGGTGACAGACATCTGTAATTGCTATAAAATATCCCCATTTGATGATTCAAAGAATATAGAATACCCATATATAGTCTATATAGCATCAAAGTATTATACTATATTAAAAATATATAAACAACATAAAATATATGAAAGTATATAGATTTACTTTATCAAGTACAGTAAGGCAGAATGAAATGTTAAGATTGGGCTTACTCCATTCACCTTCCTAAAAGTCACCAAGTCTATAATACTGTGGGTGGCTCTAGGGTGGTTGTCCTTGTAGGCTGGCATGCTAATGCTTACACAGTGTATCTGGGTGAGTAGCATGACATCTTTGAGTCAGTGCACAATGGCGTGAGACTATATTGGGTGTGGACAAAAAGGCTGCACTGGGAAATACTATCCTTGTGATCACCTAAGTGGACTCCTCCTGACTTACAAGTTGGAGGAGAACTAGTTCCAGCTCCTCAGCTTGATCTGGAGAGCAGGTTGTATTGGTGAAAATAGTACTAAGGTGTAGGGAGGCCTGCAACATAACAGGTATTTAATGAATGCTTTTAAGTGAGTGAGTGAGTGAATGAAATAAATCTTTGAATGCAGGATGCCCTTGCCCAGTGGTTCTGCCAACATGGTCCATGGACTCTGCAGGTCCCCAAGACCCTTCAAAGGGATTTGCGAGCCCATCACTATTTTTATAATAATACTAAGACGTTCTATGCATTTTTCACTGTGCTGACATTTGCACTGAAGGTGCAGAATCAAGGGAGATAAAGCTTCTGGAATGTTAGTGTAGCACCAAGCTGTCCTAGCAGTTATTGTACTTTCTACTGCCAAGCACTCACAGAAAAAAAAAAAGCCAGTTTTCCTTAATAATGTCCATTATGAAGCAGTTAAAAAACATTATTTTGCTCTGGCCAGTGTGGCTCAGTGGATTGAGTACCAGCCTGTGAACCTAAGGGTCATCGGTTCGATTCCCAGTCAGGGCACATGCCTGGGTTGAGGGCCAGGTCCCCCAGTTGGGAGCATGTGAGAGGCAACCACACATTGATGTTTCTCTCCCTCTCTTCCTCCCTCCCTTCCCCTCTCTCTGAAAATGAGTAAAATCTTTATAAAACATTATTTTATTTATTTTTAAAATATATTTTATTGTTTATGTTATTACAGTTGCTCCATTTTTCTCCCGTTTATCCCCCTCAGCCCTGCACCCTCTTCCCTCCAGCATTTCCCGCCCCCTTAGTTCATGTCCATGGGTTGTACATGTAAGTTCTTTGACTTCTCCATTTCCTATACTATTCTTAACCTCCCCCTGACTATTTGGTACCTACCATTTATGCTTCTTACTCCCTGTAACTTCTCCCCCATTCTCCCCACTCCCCATCCCCACTGATAACCCTCCATGTGATCTCCATTTCTATAATTCTGTTCTTGTTCCAGTTGTTTGCTTAGTTTGTTTTTGTTTTTAGTTTTTTTAGATTCAGTTCTTGATAGTTGTGAGTTTGTTGTCATTTTACTGTTCATAGTCTTGATCTTATTCTTTATAAAAACGTTTTTTAAAATCTCAACTCGCATGTACTTGTATGCATAAATTATTTCTGGTTGACACTGAAGTGCAATGGCTGTCTTGAGGAAAATCACTTGTAAAATGGTTTGAATTGCATACTGAACTAGCCACTTTTTTTCATAAAAGACCATTTATGTACTTAAAGAACAACTGATAGGAAAGTTGTCATTATACGCACTTGGATATTTGGCAGATATTTTCTCAAAAATGAACAAAGTAAGCCTGTCATTACCAGGAAAGCAGCTGACAGTATTTGTTGCCAATAATGGGATTTGAACTTTCAAGCAAAAGTTAGAATTTTAGAAATGTGTGTCCACCACAATGAGCTTGACAGTTTTCTAGTAGTTACAGAGTTTTCTGATATTACTGGTGATGATAGTACCACATATGACTTTTTGAATGTTGTGGAATTAAAAGCATAAATCTTTGGAAGATTTCCACAACTCAGAAATCAGTATCTTTGGAATGATTAGTGTATATTATGGAAGCATTCATGAGTCAAAGATCAATGCAAAATTCAAGATAGATCAATGGACTTTGGTATAACAAACTATGTAAACTTAATTGATATGGTTTTAAACTCCACATTGCAGATAACTTTTAAGAAACTATCATTTGATGAGTTTTGCTTTAAGATCAAAGAAGAATATCCACAATTGTCTCAAAATGCAATTATAAAATGCTACTCCATTTTTCAAAAAAATATATTTTGTGAGACTGGATTTTCCTCGTATACATTAATGATAACCACATATTGCAACAGATTGAAAGCACAGAAATAACAATGAGCTACCTAAAAAGAAATAATCCCATTTACAATAGCATCAAAAATTATAACATACTTAGGAAAAAATTAATCAATGAGATGAAAAAGCCATACACTAAAATTTACAAGATATTGAAAAAATAAGTTGAAGATATAAATAAATAGAAAGATATCCTGGGTTTATGGAAGAATTTACATTGTTAAAATATCCATACTATCAAAAGCAATTACTATTAAAATTTCAATGGAATTTTGCACAGAAACAGAAAAAGAATCTTAAAATTTTTATGGACCCTGAATAATCAAAGCTTTCTTAAAAAAGAACAACAAAGCTGGAGGCACCACACTTCCTGATTCCAAGCTGTATTACATAGCTATAGTAATCCAAACAGTATGGAACTGGCATAAAACCAGACACATAGACCAATGGAACAGAATAGAGAGCCCAGAAATAAACCCATGCATATATGCTCAACTAATATTTGCTAAGGGAGCCAAGAAAACTCAATGGGGAATGGATAATCTCTTCAATAAATGATGCTTGGAAAACTGTACATACACATGCAAAACAATGAAATTGGACCCGTATTTACACCAGTCATTAAAATTAACTCAAAATGGATTAAAGACTTCAGTGTAATACCTGAGACTGTAAAACTGCTAGGAAAGAGCACAGGGAAAAAGCTCCTTGGCACTGCTTTTTTTTATTATTATTTTAGTTTACTCAGTACAGTTTCTGTCCTTTATTCCCGCTCCAGCCAGCCCACCCATTCCTCCCCTCCTCCCTCCCCTTTCCAACCCCCCTAGTTTTGTCCTCTATATTTGTTCCTGTAAACCCTCCCCTTCTCCCCTGAAATTCCCTCCCCTCTCCCCTCTGGTCCCTGACTACCTGTCCTCTATTTCAGTGACACTGGTCTTGACAATGAGTTTTTAGATATGGTACCAAAAGTGCAAGCAACAAAAGCCAAAATAAACAAGCGCAACAACATCAAATGAAAAAGTTTCTGCACAGCAACAGAAACAATAAAAAATGAAAAGGCAACCTACATAATAGGAGAAAATATTTTCAAGTCATGTATCTTACAAGGTGTTAATATCCAAATATATAAGGAACTTATAGAACCCAATAGTATGCCCCACCCCTCAATTAATCTGATTAAAAATAAGCAGAGGCCATACAAATGAACAAGAGGTACGTAAAAAGATGTTCAATATCACTAATCATCAGGGAAATGCAAATCAAAACCATAATGAGGTAATCACCTCACATCTGTTAGAATGGCTATCATCAAAAGGACAAGAGATAGTAAGTGATGGTGAGAATGTGGAGAAAAGGGAACCCTAGTGCACTGTTGGTGGGAATGCAGACTGGTGCAGCCACTGTGGAAAACAGTATGGAATTTCCTCAGAAAACTAAAATTGGAACTGCCTTATGACCCAGTGATTCCACTGCTGGGAATGTACCCTAAGAATCCTGAATCACCAATTCAAAAGAACTTATGCAGCCCTGTGTTCATAGCAGTGATATGTACACTAGCCAAGGGCTGGAAACAGCCTAAGTGCCCATCAGTAGATGAGTGGAATAAAAAACTGTAGTACATTTACACAATGGAATACTACACAGCCGAAAGAAGGAACTCCTACCCTTTGTGACACCATGGATAGAACTGGAGACTGTTATGCTAAGTGAAGTAAGCCAGTTGACAAAAGACAAAAACCACATGTCCTCACTTATAACTGGAATCTAATGAACAAAATAATGAGAAAAATAGAACCAGAGACATCTAAACAGGGAACAGACTGCTAGTTGTAGGAGGGGGAGAGAGTGGAGGGGAGTGATGGAAGGAAGGGGAAGGGGATGGAACTAGTCAAATAACATGTATGGACGACACATGGACATGAACACGGAGAGGGGATTGACTGTGGGAGAGAGGGGTTGGCTGGGTGGAAGGGGGCAAAAGGGAAAAAATAGGGACAACTGTAATAGAATAAATGATAAAAAACTTACGATTATTAAAAAATAAAATAAAATTATAATGCAAAAAACTAGTTAATTTTCACAAAATATATGAACATGTACTACATTTATTATTTTAAGTGAATAAATAAATATAATTTAAATTTGTTTTAATTTCTAATAAAGTACATATAGTCATAACTTACACAAAAAGAACGTCTTTGAAATTGTCAATAATTGTTAAGAATGTGCAGGAACCTTGAGAACGAAATGTTTAATAACTGCTGCTCTATTGAATGGTTCTCCAGTGGTCCCAGGACCACCGGCATCACCTAGGGACTTGTTGAAATGGCCCCACTCTAAACCTGTTGAATCAGAACCTCTGGGGTTGGGGCTGAGCACTCTGTTTTAACCAGCAATTTGGTGGATTCTGATGCTTACTGAACTTTAGTAACTGGGCTTAAAAGCTGGGATTCCCTATGCACCAAACCCAGGTCCTGCCCTACAGATCAGTGTCCATAGTGATTCTAAGGTCTGGTGATTGGGGACAGTGTGGCGGGGGCTGACTTCCCAAGCCAACTGTTGCAAACTGGCATTTGCTTCCACCTCATAAACAGATATCCTTTCCCTCATCAGTTGCACCATAGTCACTTAGGTGAGCCCTGACAGGGAACTTTCTAGAACATCTAAATAGTGCTTTGGTGAGGAAAAGGAAACTGTTGGTGCAGCTGTATGGATGTAGCCTATAACATTATGCTTTCTCTATGGCCCCTGACCCATGTGTGTTTCTACTATAATACTTAAGTGAGCTCATTTTTAGAAGCCTGAGACCAGAATAAGTTTTGTAATGTTGGTATCATCTCTTGCCATGCCCCTGCCTCCATTCCTGATGTATGGGCACTGCTGGAACAGAATCCTGAGACCAAAGACGTGCCCAGCACTTACTTTACCTGGATGTGGTAGTACCTCTTCACACTCCCCACAGTTCCTATTCCATTCCTTCTCTGGCCTATCTTCAAATTTCCAGGGCCCTGGACAATAGTATTGAGTCTTGGCTTCTACCTCATGAAGAAAATGCATTGAGCCCTGGCTGGGGTGGTTCAGTGGATTGAGTGCCAGCCTGCGAACCAAAGGGTCATCTGTTCAATTCCCAGTCAGAGCACATGCCTGGGTTGTGGGCCAGGTCCCCAGTAGGGGGCGTGTGAGAGGCAACCACACATTGATGTTTCTCTCCCTCTCTTTCTCCTTCCTTTCCCCTCTGTCTAAAAATAAATAAATAAAATCTTTAAAAAAGAAGAAAAGAAAATGCATTGACATACTCACCCATTGTATACCCAGCTACCTGAGTAAGAAAACCAGGTGTCATCCTTCACACTGCCCTATCTATCACCCTCCACATCCAGCAGCTGACAACCCCATCCATCTACTCCTTCCTTCATTCTTACTCTGTCCCTCCCTCCTTCCCACAGGAATTGTCAAAAACTTACAAGGTAGTCAGCAGGGTGGAGCTGTTAAGAATATGGCTTTTGGATTCAGATAGCCTATGTTCAAATCCCAGTTTCTTAGCTTCTCTGTGCTTCATTTTCTGACTGTAAAATCAGAAACTTTTTGGTAGTAATAGTACCTACCTTGTAGGCTCATTAAGGGAGTTAAGCAAGAATGCATACGATGCTTGGAAAAGTGCCTGGCATATCTATTTCATTTAATAACTGCTTCCATGTGGCCCTCACTGCTTTAGGGTCTGTAGTAGTAAATCAGCAATGTTCTAGTTCAGGTCGCAATTGTTTCTCCTGTGATCTATTGGCATCTCTCTCTTCACTGGTCTCTGCATGATCTGGCTCCTTCCAACCCGTTCTCTACCTAGCAGATGAAGGAATCTTTTCCAAATATGAATCAGATCATGTTGTTCTCTTGACTAAAACCCTTCGATGGTTCTCCATTGGCTACAAGATAAAGTTCAACCTCTTTGCCAGGGCTTGTCATGCTTAACAGCCTCCTGTTCCTCACTACTTCCTGATGTAGCCTGTGTGACCAAACCATACTGAGCACACTTACAGCTTCTCTCCCCTGCGTTACCACAGCACTCTTCCTCTTCCTGTTGAAGCGCCCACCACTTTTGTTGTGCTTATCTCTTTACATGCCTGTCTCTACAAATGGACTTTGAGATTCTTAAGGACAAGGTCTACATACTAGTCACATTTATGTTTCCCATGCCCAGTACAGAAACAAGCAGGGAGAATGGTTCAGAATAATTGTGGAATACATGAATGAATAATCAGATGAGTAGCTTCTTTAGTCTCCTTCTCATTTCAATTGTATCTCAGAACTTACATGGTATTTTCTTGTATGTGGATTCTCATGAACCAGCCCAGACACTGAAAATGAATTCATGCAGGGCTTCGAATCTTGTCTGTGAAGCAGGATCTTCTGGGGAGCTTATTGCAATGCGGACTCCTAGACTCTCTGCCCCAGGAATTACCATTCATAAAGTATGAGGAAAGGCCTGAAATCTATATTTTAACAAATCCTCCTAGGACTGCAATGATTAGCCAAGTTAGGACTCACAGATTTTAGTGAGTCCAACTCTTTCCTTTTAAGGCATAGAGATTAAGTGATTCATCCAAGGTCGCACAGCTTGTCAGTGGAAGAGCTAGGATCCATTATACCACTGTCTCCATCCCCACTACCCCCCAGAGAAACTGTACTTTCACTTGCTTTATACATGGGAGTTCAGCAAGAGGGGTTTGTTTCATTTTTAATTGAGAGAGGGTACAGGCTCCTGACCCCTGTACTTAGCCACGCTCACTGCCCTCCGCTGGAGGGCTCCTTGCACACACCTAAGGAAAAGCAGTGTCATGCAGTGGGTTAAGCACTGAGCAGGGGCTGGGGGGCCTGGATTCACTGCTTCTGGCTGCGTCACAAAGCACTGTGGGATTGGGGAAGTCATGTCACTTCTTTGGTTCCGATTTTCTCCAGTTGTGCAATGGCCACCCTGCTTAATGAGCCCCTGCTATTTGGCTAACAAGTTGATTTTCTCCATAGAGCCCAGAGCAGTGATTTTCTTGTAGCAGGAATAGTAATAAATGTTTAGAGAATAAAAGTGTTTGGGAAATGAGAAGGTGTTTTATGAATATAAGCTATTATTAATAATAATTGAAAAGCCAGCTGTGCCAGTCGCCTGGCCTTAATAGTAACTTGATTTAAAATGGTTTCTTACAGTACCAAACCAACTTAGACCTTTGATTTTTGAATGTAAGAAAAGGACAACTTTCATTGACTAGTCATGTCTACAAGATGTCAAAAGAGCCAGCTAATTTGGTCAATTCAATGAAAATGCAAGGCCAACAGTATTGTGCATTGTGCTTCAAAGGAAGCTAAGTGGCTCAGAGCCTTTTCCATTGCTGTTCATTGGCTTGGCGTTATGTACACACAGCTATCCTTTCAGTTTTCACAAAATGGCTTATTTTCATTTCTGAAATGGCAGCCACGTGGGAGCCTTGGTTGCTGTGGAGAAGGCAGGAGAGGCCCAGCTGGTTGACAGCCACTGGCTCCTTGAGCCCTCCTCTTCGCCTTGGCTGCTGTTGGGAGGCGGGAATCCAAGGTTTTTATAGTTCCTCTCTCGAATTAGTGCCCACAGACTCTACAGCTATGAACATGCAATTAGCCTTTGTTTGTGCACAAAAGGGAGCTTGACCCTTGCCTGTCTTTGATTGGTATGTACAACTCTTGTAGCTACTTACCTAAGGCCCTCTCCAAGGAGCGCAGTGCCTTGTTCTTGCACCTGCCTGCAGCTTTTCTCTTTTATGACTTGTTTCACGTAATCTTCAGCCCAGCTCGCAGCAAGGTTGCAGGGACGAAGACATCACGTAGGCGCAGTAAGGTTTCCTGTTTTTCAGAGAGGTTGAAGGAGTGAGTGGGAAAGAGGTTTGCATCTGTAATCTGAGTTTTGGATAATTGCTGAGCCCCAAAACACTTAGCGGTAGCCCAAAGAACTGTTTTTTCTTAATAAATGAACACTTTGCTTGCTTTCAAAACCAGACCTCCCATGTCATGGAAAATAAGCTGCATGCACAAAGCTTTACATTTCTTTCCTGGTTCACCTGCTTTCTTACCAACATAGAAACTTTGTAGTGAAAGGCATGCAATTATTGTGGCAAGAACATTTCTCTCTAAACCATGCTTCCCCAGATACTAGAAGAGTGTTTATTAGCAGCCTGAATGAGTTAAATACTGTGGTGGTGAATTTCATTCTCAGTAAATGTTTTTGAGGGGACTGATTTGTTTTGAAACGCTCTCATTTCTTCCTGTCCGTACCTAAATGTGCCATCCCAAATGAGAATAAGCTACTCAGCTGTGGCGCTCAGGGAGAAACTCCAAAAATGTATCTAGTTTGGACTAAAAACCATCTGGAACTCCCAAAAGTGCAGAGAATATTTAACAAATGGTTCAAAACAATAATAGCTGCCTTTTTTGGAGTGCCCATCTTTTTCTTTCTCATCCCTAAAATGACCCTCCACGTTGGGTTTCACTGTCTTCATTTTAAAGAAAAATCAGTGTTCAGAGATGTTTTCATCTCTGTGTTTCATCAGTGTTTCAGGGACTGGACCATGTCTGTACAACTGCTGAGAGGCAGAGAAGTGAAACAAGGTCTCTGGGTTTGTTCCTCTACAGCAAGTTGCTTAGCCCTTTAAAAAATAAAAAATACACACTGGGTTTTCCATAGCCAAAGAGGTTTTTTTAAAAATTGGTTAATAACATTATATAAATTTCAGGCGTGCAACATAATAATTCTATAGCTGTGTATTATATTGTGCGTTTACCACCCAAAGTCTAGTTTCCTTCCGTTACAATATATTTTACCCCCTTTGCCAATTTCGCCCTCCCCCAACCACTTTCCCCTCTGGTAACCACCATTCTATTGTCTTTCCAACAGTGTCACTATAGTTGTCTTTGGGCTGCTACTTCTGAGTTGACTCACGCACCACATGGGACCATCCACCTCACTCCTTCTTAGTCACAACGTCCCGTTGACCATCTTGGCATTGCCCAGTGTGATCGTGCACTTTTTCTCAGGATCTGACTCTCAGTCATTTTTGGCTGTTTTCAAACATCACCAACCTCTGAGGGCAAGAATTTTGCAAAATTGAGACATTCTGAAGAAAGTACTTCCAGTTGTAGAAATGATTCTAACCTAAATGTTTGTCCCAAAAATATCTATGATGACATAGCTGGCATAGATGTGACGTCCTCTGAACTCCTGAGCTCTGATGTGCTTAGGAAGGCACGGAGTGGTAAATAGGAGTTTGCCCTTTGGCATTACACATCCTGCGTTTGAACCCTGGTTCCACTACCTTACTAGCTGCATACCTTTCCAAAAGTTATTTAACTTCTAATCTTAGTTTTCTTGCCTATAAAATGAGGATAATAGTAATTATCTTCCTGAACAGGTTTGCTGTTTGAATTAAACAATAATGTGTGCAGTACCCTAGGTATATAGTAAATGCTCACTAAATGTTAGTTTCCTAACCTCACCCTTTGTGCTGATAGGTTTGGTAAAGCAAATTCTTTCTTTTTGTAGGATTAATCTCTTCTTTTCCAATTCTCTATTAGCAATGTGAGTTTCTACTATAGCATTTATCAAATTTGCTTGATATTAGATTTATTTTTATCTGTACCTATTTGCCTTTTAAAAAATAACAATATATATTTAACTCTTAATAAGTGCTGAGAACCATTCTAAGATTTATATAGATAAATTCACTTAGTCCTCTTTGTACCTATTCTTTTCACCAAGTTGTTTTTTTGTTGTTGTTGACAGAGCCCATATTTTAATTATCTCTGCATCCCCCACAGTGGGGAATTTACACATAGGAAGCCCTCAATTACTGCTTATTGGATTGTTAAATAAATGGCCAGAGATACATCCAAATCATATTAAGGGCTAGGAAAGCAAGGGAAAGATTTCTAATAAAATGTATTCTTTGTCTTATCGGAGTCGTCTTTAAAAAGTAACTTGAGACCCTTCACAAATCCTGACCTCATTGATTTATGTCACCCTGGCATGATGTGCTTGCCTGATTCTTAAGCAAATATAGCCATTCTAATCCTCCTTTGGCTCTTTCTCCATCATTTGAAGGAAAAGGAGGCAGAAAAACCATCTTCCACACAGTTAATACCTGAAAATATGCAAACAATTTGAAAACCTTTAGACTAGGTACTAAAACATGCCTATAGTAAAAAGCAGAAGAAGGGGTGAATGTTCACAACAGTTGTTTTCGAAAGTTAACCAAAGAAACTAATGTTGGGAACTTTTATTTAGAATCACAGAATTGCTATACTTTGTAAAGGAGAATAATTGAGGGGAACAATTGAAAAAGTTTTTGAAAATATACTACATTGAATTCAAATGAGAGAAAACAACATAGAGAATAGCAGAAAAATGTAAGAAATTCAGGACAATATTTTTCTGCCTTGTAAGAGAACTATATTATGTGGGTATGCCTCAGTAGCTAATTACCAAGCATAGTAAGATGGAAGATGGAGTAATCATATGTCATAGTATTTGCAAGGGGAAATTTATTTTTCAATGATATGAAAACATTTTAAGTCTTATGTATTTAACTTTACATATTATACAAGAGTATATAAGATGTATAGAAAACATTTTTTCATTCCACAAATATAAGGAAAGTAGAATGCATAGGTCTTTAACTCATAGTTTAGTGCTTTGCTTGTGATATTGGTCAAAGAATAATCATCAGAGATGAGGCTGGTAGGAGTTTTGCTGGATTTAAGATATAATGATATCAATATTTGGAGAGTGAGTCCTGTTGTGTTTGTTTTATAAGGCTTAGTCCTATTATTTCATAATCATTTGATACTCAATTCCTGACCGATGAGAAAAGGGAAGAAAGCAGGGCTCTAATGATGGTTGCCGTACCCCATTACAAGGCCAATGTCAAAATACTTTTCATGTTGTGGATCTGGGATCAAACTTAGGCTGGTGCAGCTTTAACTTCGGCCATCATCAAGCCGGAGCTTTGTGGGTTTTACTTTTGTGAAAGGACAAGTTTTGAAGAATCAAAGGGTGACAAAATCTGTGCAAACGGGTTGGTTTGTACAATTTTAAGGGAGGAGGCTGACTTGTATAACACTTGTACAGACTGAGGCTGCTAATGCTGATGACAGCTCAAGAAAGCAGAAACTTTGCTTTAAAGGCATCAAAAAAGGCAAATAGCTTATTCCTGCTAGCAGTAAACTTATAACATTTAGGGAAGAACAGGCAGCAAAACAATTACCCTTGGATCAAATTTTTAAAGACATCATCAACTAATTGTCTTTCTATGAAACCTCAATTATTCCTGGAAGTTTCACTGGAGAAGCTCTTTTGAATTCTAAGATCTCAACAGTATTCCTCCCCTTTTGGATTTGTTTCAGCAAACATGAGGAAGAATCATAAGGCAGGGTGAGAGAAAGCACTGTGATATACTACATACAACACTAAATTAAATACAATTTTATGGGATAGGGTTCTGTGTGATCTGTTAAACTTATGTTGTACAAGTTCTTGAGAAAGTATTTCTTTGTATTAAGATGTCACTTGTGGTTTGTGGTTGTTTCTATAACTATGCTTGTCATCCTGGCTCTTCTCCAGAAACATGACCTTGTGGTATACCAGTGGTCCTCCTCTGCAGTGTGGCCACACCTGGGTGTGTCACAGTCATTTGGGAATTGGATTGCAAATATGTGTTCCCACTATTAAGTTAAGGATCTAGCCCTGGCTGGTGTGGCTCAGTGGATTGAGTGCTGGCCTGCGAACCAAAATGTCACTGGTTCGATTCCTGGTCAGGGCACATGCCTGGGCTGCAGGCTGATTGATGTATTTCTCACACATTGATGTTTCTCTCTCTCTCTCTTTCTCTCTCCTTTCCCCTATCTCTATAAATAAATAAGTAAAATCTTAAAAAAATTAAGGGTCTAAAGTTTGTGAATGATTGCCTGTTTTAGTAAATTAGACCTAGTTCAAGGTTATCTTTATGAAAATATTGCTCTTATTCACTTCCATTCTGAAATCCTGGCTTAACTGGGAGATAATGAGGTGGGAACTTGCATAACCTTCGTTAAGCCTCTGGGCCCCCCCGGGCTCCATGTGTGAACGTCTTCTATTTTGTGTATCCCAGCAGATATAAAGCTGAGAATGGCCAGGCTATTCCTTTGTTTCTAGGACAAACTCAGATATCAACTGGAGCTCCCTTCCAGGAACATAACCTCACCCCAAGCGTGCTTGCTTACCCGCTGTACTGCTGCAACAACTGCTGGAGAAATTAAGCAAGGGCTTACCCCAGCTATGGGCAATTTTATTCTTTCAAATCTCCTTACAGGGCTGAATCCCTGAGGCCATTCATTTGTTCAGTCACTCAGCTAACACTTACTGAGTTCTTTCTTACATACCAAAGAGAGAATTAACCCTTGTTAGCACTTAAAAGATAAGTTGGATCTTGTTAGTTTGAGAGGAGGGCATTGCTTGAGCAAAGACAAGGAAAGGAAAGCAGATAGAGTCTTCACAGAAGAAAAGCAGTCCAGGGTATCTGAGAACCAGGGAGTTTGGAGAGGTCTTGGGATGTTTAGCTAGACAGTTTGGAAGGACCTGAGCTGATGGCTGAGGGACCTAACTCAGCCCCCAGTAACTAGAATGCAGAATTGACTGGGTTGCTAGTCTCTGATTTGCACTGATCTGTCACAGTATGTACTCGATATAATTCCTGCCGAACACATCTGAGTGTGAGTCTGTCTGTCACACGGAAAGACTCTCAGCAGCCCCGGTCCAATTTTGCCCAACAGACATCTGGCTCTTGGGTATGGTGCTCTTTTTTTTTATTATTTTAATTGTTCAAGTACAGTTTTACTCTCATCCCCACCCACCCCCCAGCCCTTGGTACAGTGTTCTTTTATCCTCATTAAAAAGAATTGAGATGTAATTCACATACCATAAAATTCACTCATTCAGTGTACAATTCACTGGTTTTCAGTGTACTCACAGTGTTGTGCAATGTTCACCACAATCTGTTTCCAGAATATTCTCATCAATTCAAAAATTGATGAAAACCCTAGCAGTCACTCTTCACTTCTAGCAGTCACTTCTCCACTGTTAGTGACGTCACTAGCAGTCACTCTCCATTTCTCCTCCCCCTACCACCATAGGTAACCATTAATCTACTTTGTTTTTGAAGATTTATCTGGATATGTATTTGAAATATTTCACATAAATGGAATCATACAGTATGGAAACTTTGTGCCTGACTTCTTTCACTTATAACAATATTTTCAAGGTTCATCCATGTGGTAGCATGTATCAATACTTTATTTCTTTTTTGGCAGAATACTACTCCATGGCATCACATTTTGTTTATGTACTCATTAGTTGATGGACATTTGTGTTGTTTTCACCTTTGGCTATCATGAATAATGTTGCTGTGAACACTCATGTACAAGTGTTTGTGTGGACATATGTTGCCATTTCTCTTGAGTATATACACAGGAGTGGAATTGCTGGGTCACATGGTAAACTATGTTTAACTTTTTGAGGGACTGCCAAACTGTTATCCAAAGTGGCTACAATCTCATCAGAAATGTGTGATGGGTCCTAGCTGGTGTGCCTCAGTGGACTGAGTGCCGGCCTGTAAACCAAAGGGTTGCCAGTTCAATTCCCAGTCACAGCACATGCCTGGGTTGTGTGTCAGGTCCTCTATCCCCAGTAGCGGGCGCATGAGAGGCAACCACACACTGATGTTTCTCCCTCTCTTTCCCTCTTCCTTCCCCACTGTCTAAATAAAATAAATAAAATCTTAAAAAAAAGAAAAATGTGTGATGGTTCCCATTTCTCCACATCCTCAACAACATGTGCTATTATTTGTCTTTTAGATTATAGCCTTCCTAATATGTTTTAAGTATTGAAATAGTATGTCATTCTTATTTTGATTAGGATGTTAATGACTAATGATGTTGAACATCTTCATGTGACTATTGGATATTAATATATCTTCTTCAGAAAAAATGTCTTATCAGATTATTTGCCCGCTTTTCAATTGGGTTGTCTTTTTATTATTGAGTTATGAGTTCTTTATATAGTCTGGATACTACATCCTTATGAAATATGTGATTTGTGAATATTGTCTCCCATTCTGTGGTTTGTATTTTCACTTTCTCGATTATATCCTTTGAAGCACAAAAGATTTTAATTTTGACAAGGTCCAATTTATCTCATTTTTCTTGTGTTGCATGTGGAGATGGTGCTGTTTTAAATGAAAGAACAGCCCATGGAAAGTACCAGTGGCCAATGGGGTTTGCCAAGGGTTGGCATGCCACTGGAATCCTAAGGTTGAAAAGACTGAATGGTCTTTAATTATATTACTAGATTTAGATAACATTTTAGAATTAGATAACCATTATCTGCTGGCCAACAATTCTGTTGTTAACATGGTATAGATAGGGACCTTGACAAGAATGAAGAAAGATGTCACCTCTGAGTCTCCATTTTCAATGCCCTTGGATTGCAAGAATAGAGTAGAAAGCTGAGGGTTGGACAAGAGCAAGGGCATTTTGCTGCACTAATAATCAGCTTTGAACTCAAGGGTTAATTTTCAACTCACTGTTTAAACCTTTGGCCTTGATGTAAATCAGATTTGCATTTGCAAATAGGTCCTCCATTGGTAAGATCCTAACATTTTAAATTGTGAGAGTAGTTCCAAATTGTACACATTTTAAAAACCAAGGGAAAGCTGTTGGAATCTCTGGCTTTGGATACTGCTGCATATAAAATAATGAAGCAATTTTGAAGTTTTCAGAGTGAGTTCATGGTTGTGCTGAGTAGATCTCTGCTGTTCTCTGCAGTTTGCTCTCAAGGAGCTCTCTGCCTCTGAGCAGTGTGCTCAGAGAATCTTCAACTCTTAGAGTTGGAAGGAATCTTAAAAGTCATCGAATCCAAACCTCCATCCCTTTTCAAATCTGCTCTCCAACAATGAGTGGAATGTGGCGGGGAAAATGCCAGTAAGAACCATGAGGGGATGGGCGGCTTAAGGAAGTTATGCTTGCTTCAGAAAGGACAGACACTAAAGGAAGGGAGAGAAGTGAAGTGGGGAAGGGAGTTGAGTGAGAGCAAAATAAATAGGGTCTGCAAAGTCTAAGGAGGAAGGACAGCTTTTGAGATGTAGTTGTGTAAAAAGACATTATTTTTCCAAATTCCTTCCAGTTCCACTTAATAATTCACTTCTCTTGGGACCTGTCCTATTTTGTAAATTCTATTCTAGCATTGGTTACTGTCTGTTATCTGTGGATGTATCTGCGTGTCCTTTTAGAACAGGAGCTCCTGGATAAAAATGCCACAAACTCACTCATCTGTGTTGGCTTTTCAGTGCTTGGCATTTAGGGACTTTGTTGGCAGTATCGTGACGTGGCTACAAATATTGGTTTGGGGGTCAGTAAGACTGAGTCGGCTTTGATAGCTCCAGATTCTGGCTTTGACTGGCTCTGTGACCTTGGGCAAGTCTTCACTTAAGCCTTAATTGTAAAATGGGAGGACTAATAGCTGTTGTAGTACTAAGTTGTAAGGATAAGAGCTGAGCAGAGTTTTTGGTGCTGGGCAAATGACTGCTGCTGAAATTCAGATTAGCAGCTTCAAGAAATGCTTGCTGGGATTATCTGCATGGGAGAGGTGGAAGAGCCCTGGACTCCTGAGACACTATTCTAGCTGGATGCTGACTGTGCTACAGCTGTCCTTAATTCTTTGAGCCTCAGATTAGTGACATGCTGACTCTAGTCAAGGGGGCTACCCAAGTTCAGCTAACTTAATGGTACATAGCTGTGTCATTATGGAGACATGTTTGATTTGGTTCACTTTTCCCTTAATCCAGGGTTTCACTCAACTGCTTAGGGAGGAGACAGGTAGAACTCATCCTGAGAAGTCAGGAAGCACACCTGTGCTCCCTGTCCCCTTTCAAGGCCTGACAGAGAAATTTTACCTCTGGAGTCCTTGGGTAGTTTTCCTCAGACAAAATGGCAAGCTGCCTTGTTATTGGTAATCATAACCGTAATTGCCACTGCTGTTATGAATCATTTCTTCAACAAATGTATCCATACCTATGCTCTGCTAGGTGTTGGGGGAGAGGAGATAAAAGAGATACAGTTTTGTCCTGGAAGAGCACACACTCTAGTGTAGGAGAGTGGAGATAACAAGATAGAATTGTAAGAACTGTTGTGGGGGAAGCAGACAGAATGTCGTGGGGGCACAGAGGAGGGGCTCCCTTTTCATCCTTGGAACTTTGCAGAAACGTCCTGGAAGAAGTGTCTTCTCGATACAGGGTGCAGTCAAGGTGCCCCCAAATAGGGATTTGTAATGGGGTCCAGAACTCAGAGTGTTCAGGAAATATTAAAAAAAATATATATAGGATGTCCTCACCCCCCCAGGTGTGAGCTGGGGGATGGGGTACATAGAGCAGGGCCATTGAGAGCTGTTTTGCATACCAACAGCTTTGCAGCTAACCTCTGGCATGATCATTTAACATATCTATAACTTTTAACTGGTTTCATGGACGTGTTAAATACCTGTGGCCATGCTTGGAGCCAGGGGGATGGAAGTGACTTCAACCCAGGATGTAGCTGGGAGGCAACGCCCTCTGGTTACAATGCCTGTAGGAGAGAGAAAAGAAGGAAGTTTGGGGACCATGCGGCTTTGGGGTGCTCCCGTTTGCCATGTGGCTTAGATAGTGGGAGAGACCCTGCTGGGAAGGAAAGGGGTGAAAGGATTCTTGCTGGTGGGCCATGAGAAGGTGCCACATGGTTCTGGATTAACTGGAGATCACAGTGGCGACACAGCTGATGGTGCCGGAACTGAGGGGCTGCCTGAGCCACGGACTTCTACTTCTTTTCCTGAGATACGGTACCCCAGACTGGGCAGGGGAGGAGGGAAGGACTGTGTGTTTGTGGGTGTTCTAAGGACATTAGGATTTTAATGAAGATACTAAGTCATTAATCTAAGTCTGTATAACTGTTTGAATAAATAATTCCTTTCTGTTTCACCAATTTCTGGCATTGAGAGACATCTTTCCTTGATGGTGGGCAAGGTGAACCTAGTGCGGGGGCAGGGACCCCAGAGCACAAGCGGGGGTCCATTTGGTAATAGTATATAGTTCATCCCCGCTTGCGGTCTGTTCTATAACATTCTGATCTGAGTCTTGAAAGGGAAGCCAAGTTATTAGATAGAAGCAAAAATGGGAGTTTAGCCCAATTAAAGGGAGTAGTATTTGCAAAGACAAGGAGGTGAGAGATGAGTTTAACTGCAGTATAAGATATGAGGAGGGTAGCAGAATGAGATAATAATAATGACATTATTATTATAGCAAGTAACAATGACATAGCACTTAACCATGTGTCAAACACTATGTTCACTTTTGAATAGTTGACAACCCATTTAAATGTCAAAGCAAAAGAGCTAGTAATTTTAACAGCTAAATGTAATGCACGTAGCTCACATATCAGACACTAGACTGAGTGGGTTTTTCGTACTAACTTAATCTTCATTATTATCCCCAATATTCAGGCCAGGCTACTGAGTTTCAGAGAGATTTCAGTCAGTGGCCCCAAGCCACATAGATGGCAAGTGGCAGAGCTAGAATTTGAACCCAGAAACTGTTTGATTCTTGACCACTAGGCTATAGAATGACAGCTGTTTCCTTTCAGTGCCTGTTGGGGCAGATGCCACCTTAGGCAGGATTGCCTGGATACAGATTCAGCTCCCTGGAATTCTTTCTGGAGTAAGGCAGGTTATAATAAAATAACGCATACCCAGATGGACTTTGAAGGCAGCAGAGAGGTGAAAACTGATTACTCCTGAAGAAGAATCTTTCTGTGCAAGGGTTGAGAGTTCAGAAAATGTTATTAGGCAGAACCTCTGAACAGTCTTTTAAGAAACACTTAAAGTCCCATCTAGCCAGAGTAAACAGTGCATCACAAATTGGGTTCCAATGCAGTGGCCAGCTCTTGTACAAAAAAGCTCAATCTTCTTTCCAGGCCATCAAAAGCCAATTTCCTCCCTAGCAAAGCTTGCACTTCTTAACCTAGGTTGTATCCAGCTGCGCTCCCCTGGGACTTGTGAGACCACTCAGCAACTCTGGGGCTTCTGTTCTATTTGCTCTTATACCTGGGTTCTGGCCTTGGCCCAATTAGGTGTGTAACTATGGGGGTGTCTCTTAACCTCTCGGAACTTACTTTCCTCATCTGTCATGTGGAGCTCTTAGTACTCACCTTGCCTACACCATCTTGGGGGATAAAATGAGGCAGTATACAGCCTGGGGCTTTGAGAATGCAAAAACATGAAATAAACATAAAGGGTGATTATTATTCTCTTCCATTTGGCTTGCCTCCTGCATTGATATTTTAAAATTTATTAATGGCAGGAACACAAGCTTCTCCTTACTTTTGGGAACTTGAGAATACGAGTCTGTTTGTCTTGATGAACATTTGCCCAGAGGCCATCTTTGTGCTTCTGACAGCTACTTCATTAGGCCTTAGCAGCTGCTTATTTCTTTCATATTACTATGATTTCATTTTGTAGAGTTTCTAGGGAGTGCTTCACACTCCTCTTCCTTTTGAAAAGAGTGGCTCTTGGTTGTCCTCAAATCTCTTAAATAGCAGCAAAACCCCCAAGCAGGCCTGAGCAGACTCCTTTCACTTGTGTGGGCGAGCACACTTATGGCAGTAATTAATTGGGAGGGTGTTGGCTTTGTAAACTGAGGACAAATGAATGAGTCGTGGTACAGAGGCTGACCCCCTCACCTGGGCAGTCTCTGAGGACACCTGCCTTAGATCATTAAGGCCACTTGCCCAATTGACATCGTCTGACTGCCTTCGCTCGTGGGGGTGAACAAAGCCGAGCATTTACTGGCTGCAGTGCTGAGATGAATAGCGTTCGGCTGTTCGGCCAGGCCTGGCCAAGACAGCTGCTCATGCAAACAGATTTCGAACGAACATGTTTGTATTTAGAGCGTGTATGTTTTGACTGAATTTGAAGAAAAGCATGAGGTGTGTCCCCTTTGAAAAACAAACTAATTATGTACTCCCGTGTTGTGTGGTAGTCAGAAGCTGGACATGTCCACAACAGCTCTTCGTGGAAAGATTTGTTCTCCCTGGTGAGGCTCGGTCTGTAGGACCACAGCTGCTGCTTTTTCAGAATCACATGGCAAGTGTCTTCAAAGGACGCTGCTATAAGGAAACTTTAAGTACAGTAAATGTATTTTTTTACTGGGAATTACCACCCCCCAGTTTTTGTGTTCTCTTGATTTGCATTGGTATATACTGAGTTTTACTTGGAGTTTGGATACAGGGCTTAGTAAGGTGATTCACTGTTCTGTGTTCAGTTTAAAAGGTTCCAGGGCGGCAAAAGCTGGTGGACCAAGTGATACCCCAAAGCGGTTACTGGATTGAACCATTTGCATATTCATTCAGGTCGAGCTGTCTTGGCCAAGCTGTTGACTTAGCGCTGTTTTGGGTGGCTTTGACTCTTCCATTCAGGCTTTAGAAACATCATTGAGTCAACAGACTGCACATCAATTCACTTTTTTTTCTCCCTCCCTACTCTTCAACCTCTTTGTGTTAGATAAGGAGGCCTTTCCTGCTACAAAAGGTAGTAGGCCTGAGTTTCCTTGTGCTCTGTGCCCCTTATACCACCCTCAATGTAGTCTTTGTGCAGGGCTGCTTTTGTTTCCCTCCAACAATTAAAAGTCAATTGATATCTCAAATGGATGTTGGTCACAAAGCATTTTACCATCCAGTGCAGTCCTGCATCCCATTAGATTAACCCTCTTCTGCAGTTCGTTGTAAATAAACCTCCCACAGCAAATAGCTTACCTACCTGGAGCGTGGTGTTCATTTGGGTTTTGCAGTGACGCTGGGTCAATTAATTTAGATTAATGACTCTTGTAGTTCTGTTTTTCTTTGCCTTTCCTATTTGTCACAGGCTGCTAAAGAAGTATTTCTAAATGTCTGAATTTATCAGGTTATCCAGAATTCTTTCAGAGATGGGTAGTCATCTCAACCTTAGACCTCTAAATGCGATACTCCAAATCCTCCCAAATGAATCAAATGTTGGACCCTGCTGTGTTGGTTTAATATAGATGGACTGTATATTCATATTCTTCTTTTTTTTAAGATTTTATTTATTTACTTTTAGAGAGGGTAAGGGAGGGAGAAAGAGAGGGAATGAAACATCAATGTGCGGTTGCCTGTTATGCACCCCCTACTGGGGACCTGGCCTGCAACCCAGGCATGTGCCCTGACTGGGAATTGAACCAGTGACCCTTTGGTTCACAGGCTGGCACTCAATCCACTGAGCCACACCAGCCACGGCCATATTATTCTTTTCATAAGAGTTTGTTTTCAGAGAAGAGAAGCATGCGGATGTTTTTCTAAATGCAGAAGAAAAATTCCATGAGGTCAGTGGAAAGCACAGTAAAATTGACTCAGTTAAGGAGACATGTAAAAAAATAAAGAACATGCTCTTATTAGACTTTTGCTGTTATGTTATTCTTTGGTGCCCAAGGGTGTATACCAATGATCTGGCCCATCCTAGATGTTATATAATTTTGCATCTCAGAGGCTAATTAAGTTGTTCTTCATGCTAAACAAACTTCCCCCATTAGCTAGTTTCTGTTAACTCTCAGCTAAAGCCACAGAAATAAAATGATTTTTGTTGCCATTAGAAGAAAGCATTTTCTCTTGTAGGGTAAGCTAATTAATTCATTAATGTAGTAGAAGGGCTTGGTAGATATTGAATGTATACGTAATCAGGGTTCTGGTTTCCATTCTGGACAGTCCTACCTGCCACAGAATGCTTCCTACACCTCTTGGAGTGTCAAAATGAAACTTTGACTTTTCCAAAGAAATTATATTTCTTTGTGTGTGTGTATAAAACTATATAACTGTAAACTATACATAACTCTATATAGTCATATATATAACTATATATATAAAAAAACTGTATATGAGGTATGTCCAGAAAAAGTCCAGCTATTGTTAATATAATGAGAACAGTTTGCATGACATTGATGTAACCTGGCAGCCGAGGAGACTGGACTGGAATGCACATGTGTGAACAATGACGACTTCACTGTACTAGTCAGTGGGGGTGGTAGACATGTTGGATAAGCATGTATACTGTGTGGCCATTGCATTCAAAATGACTGAGTAGAGCAATGAATTTGCATCAAATTCTGTGTTAAGCTTGAACATTTCTCTGCAGAAACTATTTGGATAATTCAGAAGGCCGCAGCTATGGGCAACTGCTGATTAGCAACTCCATCGTGGCGACACACCCACTCTTGTATTGTGTCTCATGTAGAGATTTTGGGGAAACATCAAATCACCCAGGTGACTCAGCCCCACTACAGCTCAGATTTGGCACCCTGTGGCTTTTGGCTTTTCCCAAAACTAAAATCACCTTTGAAAGGGAAGAAATTCCAGACCATCCATGAAATTCAGGAAAATGTGACAGGGCAGCTGATGGTGATTGGGAGAATTGTGTGAGGTGCGCTACTTTGAAGGGGACTGAGGCATCAGTGTCTCATGGACACTGTATCTTCAATAAATGTCTCTTTCATATTATGTGGTTGGATACTTTATGGATAGACCTCGTGTGTGTGTGTGTGTGTGTGTGTGTGTGTGTCTGTTTGTGTGTGTGTGTGTGTGTAAATGGCTAATAAGCACATTGAAAAGATGCTCAACATCATTAGTCATAACGTAAATGCAAATCAAAACCACAGAGATTATTGCACGTCCAGTAGAGTGGCTAAAATAAAAAAAATGTCAGATAATAGCAAGTGTTTGGCCAGAATATGGGGAAAGTAGACCCCTATTATATTACCGGTGGGAATGTATAATTGTGTAGCCACTTTGGGAAATGCTCTGGTAGTTCTTCAAAATGTTAAATGTAGTGTTACCCCATGACCCAGGAATTCCACTTGTTGTTCTATACCCAAGAGAACTGAAAACCTATATCAACACAAATACTTGTGTGCAAATGTTTATAGCAGCATTATTTATTATAGCCAAAAAGTAGGAATAACTGAAATGTTCATCAATGGATGAATGGATAAATAAAATGTCATATATCCTTAGAATAGACATTTTTGAAGATTTTTTAATTTATTTATTTTTAGAGAGGAGAAGGGAGGGAGAAAGAGAGGGAGAGAAACATCAATGTGTGGTTGCCTCTCACATACCCCCTACCGGGGACCCTGCCCACAACCCAGGCATGCGCCCCAGGCTGAGAATCGCCCCAGGCTGAGAATCGAACCAGCATTGCTTTGGTTTGATTCACAGGCAGCACTCAATCCACTGAGCCACATCAGCCAGGGCCTTAGAATAGAATTTTATTTCAGTGCTCTGCTCCTTACGCCGCCCCCATTATTCATCAGAGACCTCCGGGGGAGCGGTAGGGTGGAGGAGTGGTGTCTCCCCTTTTCAGACCTGCCCCTCTAATTAATAAAAATTTTTAAAAAAGAATTTTATTTGACCATAAAACAAAATGAAATACTGATACATGCTATAACATGGGTGAATCTTGAAAACATTATGCTAACTTAAAGAAGCCAGACACAAAAAAGGCACATGTTACAGGACTCCATTTATACTAAGTGTTCATAAGTAAGTGAATCCATAAAGACAGAAAGTGTATTAGCGTTTGCCAGGGTAAGGGGAAAATTGTTTGGTGATGATGGCAAGGGATGTGGAGTTTCTTTTTTGGAGATAATGAAAATATTCTAAAATCGATTGTGGTGATGAATGCATAACTCTGAATATACTAAAGACTATTGAATTATACATTTTACATAGGCAAGGTGTATGGCATGTGAATTTTATCTCAAGCTGTAAAAAATTTGAAATCATGATTTTGGGACTTAGAGAAGCAATCTTTTACCAACTGCGTTCAAGATCTTAAGATAAACTAAAATAAGGTAAAGGCAAGACAACCGTATATGATTTTCCTCGAAATGGGTACTTAACTGTTCAGCATGTTTGAGCAGCTCACCATTTTGGGTACTTTCTTTTAGTCTGCATTCAGACGAAAACAAATCCGCCTTTAGTAGTGTTCTAAGCTATACATAAAATACGATTTGTGATGCTGTTGAATTGTAGTTATATTTGGTATTTTTAAATTTTCCAGTATATGTGTAAACTGATGGTGTAATGACAAGTTGGTGGGTTGAACTTTTCAACCTCAAAACATTTTCTATGAATTGCAATCAGGTTTGTCAAAGCTGTAAGCTGGCAATGAGAGACAGTAAGACTTGCATACCAAAGTGTTTAATCACAAAACAAACTGCCTCCTGAAATGAGAATAATCACCTGCACTTGTATATCTGAAGATTTAAGCCATTGGAAATATGCCCTTCTTTCCTAGAGCACCTGTCCCTCCTTGCTCAGAAAAATGAGCGGCCTGTCACTGTGGCACAGAACTGACAGGGGGAGATGGACCCATCCTTTTGATTATGTCCCAATAATAATATGTTTTTGCATTCTTACCATGCATCACATAACTATCCTAAATGATTTGCACAAATTGTCATTTAATCTTCACTGCCCTATAACCCCACGGGACTGAAACGCTTAAGGACACACATCTGCTAAGTCTTGAACTTGAGATTCGATCCCAAATTCATGTGATGCCAGAATCCTGCCCTTAGCCACAGTGTTGCCATACCCCTTAGCCTTTCAGACCACCGAATCATTCTCATTCTCTCTATCTCTTCCTTTCTCTCTCTCATGCAAGGGGTCCCATTGGCTCTAGGTCTATAGCATAGGTTCTTTTTGTTTATTTTTTTAATAGCATAGGTTCTTCACTGGGGATGTTTCTGCCCCTCCCCCGAGGAGGGTTTGGAAAATCTGGAAACAGGTTTGGTGGTCATAGCTGGGGTGAGGGAATGCTGCTGGCGTCTTGTGGGTAGAGGCCAGGGATGCTGCTAAACAGGACAGTAAAAAGATCAATAACAGTGCCCTACCAGGCCATTTCAGAGCCCAAGACAAAAGAAAAAAGTCAGCAATACTGATCCTGCTTTGACTAAAGTTTGATATTTTGTTCATCATGGACTTGAGGGGGTGCATTAATTTCAATTTTTAAAAATATATTAAAAAGTTACTAATGCTCATTGCTGAATTTTTGGTGTCCCCTTAAATATTGTGCTCAAGGCAAGTGCCTCACTCACCTCACTTGCTTCACTCTAACCCTGGTCCTGCTGCTAAGCATCCTCCAATGCATAAGACAGTTCCCCAAACCAAGAATTATCCAGTCCAAAATGTCTGTCTTGTCAAGGCTGAGAAACACCCACCTGAAGTCCTGGAGGAATTTCTCCTGTGGAGTGGCAAAGGGAGAATAAAACAGAAGCATCATATTGTGACTCATAGTCATAGCCACCGTTTATAAAAACTATGATTCTAGTGTCTCACAAAAGTGTTGATCTATCTTTTGCCAAACCCGCCCTGCCCTGCCCTCCAGCATCAGGGCAGTCCTTCAGCCAGTAATTAGACTGTTGGACTGTACTTGCACAGGGTCGCAGAAAACAGCGTGCCATATTTTTCCAACCGTACATGTAAAGTGGATTTTGTTTCCCCCAACAACAAAACTATGTTTCAAATCCTCTCCTAATAAATCGGGGAGTCATTTTTCTAAAGATTGTCACTGCTGTCATTTTGGAGCTGCTGAAGACACAGTATGTCTGTCCTGATGCAATCAGTTGGTAAGATGTGTTAATTTAGTTTTTAGTTTTAGTGACACAAACAGATGTTCTTAGTGAACACTTTCTGTGGTTGTCTAATCTGCTCTGAATGGTAAAACTATGTGGTACTGTGGAGAGCTGGGGGGCTTCAACGGTAGACAGAACTAACTTCACGTCTCTCCTCCAGTCTTTAGTAGATATGTGACCTTGGATACAATAGTTAACCTCACTAGGCCTTAGTTCTCAATGTTGGAAATAATATTTCTAGCTGGTGAGACATTAGTGTGAGAATAAAATGTGATAGGTTATGTAATGTAATATACAATGAATGTTAGTTTATTCCCTCTCTTGAAAAGTGCATCAAGACAAAGGCATCATTGTTCTGATTTTTTAGAAATCTAAAACTTGCTTCTATTTGGAGAAAATAAACTAGATTTCATCATCTTTAACTGAAAATAGTAGAATAATAGTAAAATAATGTAACGGGAAGTTCTTAGAACTTTTCATTATGAAAATCCACTAGGACATCTTCCATCCTACACCGCACCATCACTTAAAGGCTAGCAAGCTATTAATGTCTTTCTCCAGTTATTCTTGAGGTAGGTCTTTACCTTATTCCTAAAGCCATCTGGGCTGGCTTAGCTCAGTCAGAGCCCAGAGCTAATGAGGCCAAGGTCAGGGCTGGATACCCACGGGGAGCAGTTAGCTTTGCTCCCTTCTTTGGCCCCACCCTGCTTCCCTAACCCTACCAGGTGGCTTTCCACCATGTGTCTGGTCCAAGTGGGGTGAAAAGGACACTGGCTGTGGATCCCTCACTACCGGCAACATAGCGTAGCTGAACCCCCGAGTCTTTGTATGAAAAGGGCTGCACGTGAAAACCAATCCCCAATTCCACTGAGCCTTGCAAAGACATGATCAGTACTGATGGTCCTATAAAGGTGCTGATCATAGTACAGAGTATAATTATTTTCTTTATAACTTCTCTCCTTTTCCTGAATGACTGGCCCCATCAGAGCAGCCACTTTCTGGTACTCTACATGGTCCTTGGTCATTTAAGGCCACATAACTGATGCTAACTATTGCCAGCAATGTCATGGCAAGAACCTTCAGCAAAGCTTGCAACCAAGGTTAAACATTGGGAGGAGGCTCTATCATCCCATTACTGTTGCTGTGATACATTTGTCACATCGACTGTGGGCATTAAAAAAAGCCACCTGATCCGAGGTGGAAATAGTTCTTTGTGTAGCTTTTGATTTATGTTCTGTTACATGTGTGACTTTTAAAGGGTGTTTGCTAACCTATTACACTTGTATCACAGAGCAGCACATGTTTAACCATATTGGTTATAAACAGAAAATGTTCCATTGTATAAGTGGAATACTACTTGGCTGTGAAAAAGAGAGTGTTACACTTTGGAACAGTATGGATGGACTTGGGGAACATTATACTAAGTGAGATAAGCCAGGCAGAGAAAAACAAATACCATATGACTTCATTCATATGTAGAACCTAATGAGCAAACTGAACTAACAAGGAAAATGGGGACAGACTCGTAGATGGAGAGCAGGATGACAGCTAGTTGTGGGGAGGTTAGAGGGTGGAGGGACTGCACAAAAAGGAGAAAGAACTCATGGACATGGACAACAGTGTGATGATCGATGAGGGAGGGGTTATGAGGGGGATAAATGGTAAAGGAAAAAAATACAATGAAGCTTGTATTTTTAAAAAAAGAAAGATTTCAGCCAAAATCCCCAGGAAAGAGTGTCAGCTAGGATGTCTTATCTATTTCAATCTTTAGTGTCAAACCAGAAATGAAACCAATTTAAGTATTTCCAAAAATACTTGGAAATACTTAAAGTATCTAAATTGTGCTCAAGCATTATCTTCAGTGTGTTCAGGATGTGGACCTTCTGCTCCTCTTGGAGTCACTTTATGACTTCACAGCATTGCTGGCAGCAACATATGTAAAAAAGAGAGGAACTACATTTGTACAAATAAAATTATATACAGCTCAGGCTCAAGAAGTGTTAGAGGGAAGAACTAAGAACATTTTTAGGCATAGCTTTTTATTATGGAAAACTTCCAACATGTAAAAAATACGTCAATATAATGAACCACTAGGTACCAGTCATCTAGTTTTCATGATCATACCTGTTTCATTCTGCCCTAATTCATCCCCTTTCCTGATTATTTTGAAGCAAATCCAAGATATACCATTTCATCCATTAATACTTTCATTTTTAAAAATCTAATCTTGCCCTGGCTGGTATAGCTCAGTGGATTGAGCATGGGCCTGCTAAAGCAAAGGGTTGCAGGTTCAATTCCCAGTCAGGGCACATGCCTAGGTTGTGGGCCAGGTCCCTGGTGGGGGGCATGCAGGAGGCAACCACACATTGATGTTTCTCGCCCTCTCTTTCTCCTTCCCTTCTCCTTTCTCTAAAAATAAATAAAATCTTTAAAAAATAAAAATCTAATCTTCATTGTATTGTTGCGGAAAAATTACACGCAGTCGGAATGGCGGAGCACTCTTATTTCGCGCGGGCTCAGAGGAGGCAGTCTCCAAATTCTGAGCCCCGTTCTGTGGGTTGACTCTACTTTTATGAGCGAGAAGCAAGTTACAGAAGCAGGATGCGGTTAGATATGTGTTTATCTGGGACATGCAGGCTTCGGGCGGGGTTAGTGCGCTCTGTTCTACTGGAGCGTTACAAAATTCATTTCAAATTAATACTTCCTGGTTCCTAGCCTGCTTCATTCCTCCCTTGGATGCTTAGATAGCATTTTTGCTTGTCTCAGCATCACTAGTCTGTAATCTTTGATATTGATATTGCTGGAGGGAGAGTATTTTAGTTGTTGCTTTCTGAACTACTGCAGCTTCTAGCTGTTGTACTAGGGTCCAGAGCAGACATGCTCCCAGGGTCAGAACCAGAAACAATATTAGAAGTGGGCCTAGGATCGGGTCAGCAAGGAAAACGGTAGACTGCCACCATGTAGTACCTTGGAAGAAGTAGTCTGAGGTTTTTCGTCTCTTCTGTATTTCTTTTAATCTATTAATATTTTCTTTTACTACTCCACACTCGTTAACATAGTAGCAACACTATTCCTGTAAAAACAGGCAGGTTCCCCCCTTTCCCTCAGTAAGCTAGTCTAGGGCCCGACGGTTCTGCTGGACTACTCGCGCTAGCGAAGTAATCTGTCGCTGCAGTGATACCATGGACTTGGCTGCAGCCTCCATGGCCTCGTCTAATTCATCCTTTAACTGCTGTTTTGACTGGAGACTTACGGCCAGTCCAGTTCCTCCTATGCTGGTACTGACTATGGAGGTGTCGAAGCTGAGTCCTACCAGTAGTGGCAGGAACACTGCCCACTTCTCTCTCCCGGGGGTGAGGAGGGCACCTAGTTCCCCGGGCTGGTAGAGGGTTAATTGGGGAGCTAGGGCCACTAGATGGCAAGGTTTTCCTTGGCTACAGTTGTAGATTTGGGAGAGAGTCCCATTGCACCAGAAAAAGAGTCCATGCGGGCTCTTTAGGAAGGTGGAGGACGCTCTGCTGCACCAGGTCTGATTGCTTTGTGTCTCATTTACCAGGTAAAGGGGAACTCAAGAAAGAGCTGGTGGTCCCTCCAGCGGATTGCTAGTGCCGATGGGAGTCCTGGATACCAGGACAGCTGTTAAGGGTGATCTGGTCAAGGAGGCACATAGGAAGCAGTCAGTGTAGTTCCCTGGGCTAGACAAATTTAACAGCTCTGCCCCTTGCTGTATCAGGTTTACCCATGAAAAGGGCTTTCCTGGATTTCAGAACTGTCTTGTGATTTCTTTTTCCTCTTCTGTAATTGTCTGCTGTACCTGCTGGATTATTTTTGGGCCCGAGAAGGTTACTTCTTGGGCCTTTTATATATATATATATCTCCTACTGGCCCAGAGTGGAGATTACTGGCATAGAGTTTCCCTCTTACTCCTTTTTCCCATATTTTGTCATCAGGGTTCTTTATAGCTACTGATATTTCTCTGCCATTTGTACCATGGATCCGGCAGCTCCAGTACAGACACCCCCCATAGGTCTCTGGCCACCACTTACAGTAGTCTTGGGTTTGGTCTACTAGCAGGCATATATAGGGATTTCTAAACCAAACCCACCCGTCTAAACTTTTCAGATTCTGTGAAGGGAGAGCTATTGTGCCAGGTTTACAGTTATCCTCCGGTCAGGGGTGTACTTTGACATTGTGTGTGATGACATTGTCTCCCTTCTTATAAGTCTCTCTGACATAGAACTTCCATGGGGTGTCTTTCTCACTGGTCCCTAAAGCTGGTCCGACCAGGGTAATTAAAGTTAACAGGTACATGATATTATAGAAAACAATAAATTCCTAGGAAGGTTGAGGCCATACAATAGAACAAAATTGCTATCCCAATGTTCTCTCCTAGCGTCCACTCTTCAGGCGTAGTGGATGCTAGTCCTATGCCCAAGATCCCAGTTACCAGCATGATCGGGACTAGAAATTCAGCTGGGCATTTGTCCATCCTAGTCCGCCGACACCACTTCCCACCAGTCCGTCATGGCTGATCCTCGTCGTCTAAGCTTCAGTGGGCAGAGCGAAGGTGGCTCAGCGTCATCTTCTCACTGTGGGTCAGGCTCGGCGGCTGCCTTCACTCGAGAATGGTGGATCCACCGCGTTATTCCTGCAACCTTTAAGGCAGTAGGAGTGGTTAAGAGTACTAGATGGGGGCCTGTCCATACAGGTTGGAGGGGTTCCTTTTTCCAATCTTTTACCCATACATATTGTCCTGGCCGATGGGGGTGCGCTGGCCCCCCTCGGGGCTTTGGTTCACCCTAATCAGGCTTCTCCTATCTGATCTAGGGTTTTCCCCAGCTGCTCCAAATATTTTCTGTGCCCCATCTCTCCCTGTACTGACATATTGGTGCCTCCTATTATCCTTGTTATAGGAGTAGGCCTTCCATATACTAATTCATAAGGGGTATATCCCACTTGATTTGGGGTGTTTCTCACCCGGAGTAAGGCTATTGGCAGTAAATCTGTCCAGGGCAATCCAGTTTCCTGGCAGAGTTTTGCCAGGGTTTCTCTTAGTGTCCTGTTCATCCTCTCTACTTTTCCTGAACTCTGGGGCCAGTAGGCAGTATGAAGTTTCCACTTTATGTTTAATGACTTAGCTAGCTCCTGTACCACCTGGGAAACAAAAGCTGGACCCGTTGTCACTCCCTAAGCTTAAGGGCAGTCCATGTCAGGGAATTATTTCTCTGAGTAGGACCTTGGCTACTTCTCTGGCTTTCTCCGTTCTGGTGGGGAAAGCTTCGACCCAACTCGAGAAGGTACATATTAGAACAAGTAGGTATTTGTATCCCCGGCTTGGTTTGATTTCCGTGAAGTCTATTTACAGGTCTTCTAGGGGCTGGGTCCCCTGATGTTGTATCCCGGGTGGAACTCGGTTGTTCCCTGATGCATTGTTCTTGGTACATGTTACACACCTGGCTGCAGTACTAGCGCATAGCATGGCAAGGTTAGGTATGTACAAATACCTCCGGAGCAAGTTTTCTAGCGCCGTTTTCCCCAGATGGGTCAGGGCGTGACAGTTCTGGACCACCTGCCCTGCTTGGCCCTGGGGCACGTAAATCCGCCCATTGGGGAGCCTCCATAAGCCTTCTGGGGTCTTGGTCACCTGTGCCTATTTGACCCATTGCTCTTCAGCTGGTTGGTAGTCTTGGTTACTTAAAGGGGAGCTGATTAGGGGACCTGCGATGGACCTCTGGGGGCTTTGCCTTATGGCAGCCTCTTTTGATGCCTGATCTGCAAGCCGGTTTCCCACGGCCTCCTCTGCATCGCCTTTAGCATGTCCCCTACAGTGTATTACCGCTACCCGGGTTGGCTCCCATACTGTCTCTAAGAGTCGGAAGATCTCAGTCTCATTCTTTATTTCTTTTCCTTCAGCAGTCAACAGCCCTCTCTCTTTATATATTGCCCCATGTATATGGAGGGTGGCAAAGGTGTGCTTGGAGTCAGTGTATATATTGGCCCTTTTCCCCTTACTCAGCTCTAAATCTCTTTTTTCTTTCTTTATTTTTTTTATTTTAGATTATTCAGTACAGTTTCTATCTTTTAATCCCCTTCCAGCCCACCCACCCATCCCTCCCCACCTCCCTTCCATTTCCAAGCCCCGTAGTTTTGTCCATGTGTCCTCTACATTTGTTCCTGTAAACCGTTCCCTTCTCCCCTGAAATTCCCTCCCCTCTCCCCTCTGGTCACTGACATCCTGTCCTCCATTTCAGTGTCCTTTGTTATGTTTTACTTGTTTCTTTCTTTTGTTGTTTAGGTTCCTGTTAAAGGCGAGATCATATGGTATTTGTCTTTCATTGCCTGGCTTATTTCGCTTAGCATAATGCTTTCCAGCTCCATCCATGCTGTTGCAAAGGGTAGGAGCTCCTTCTTTCTTTCAGCTGCATAGAATTC
>CM052552.1:23418706-23446262 GCA_028533065.1 Trachops cirrhosus
TGAATATTGAACCATCCTTGCATTCCTGGGATGAATCCCACTTGGTCATGGTGTATGATCTTTCTGATGAATTGTTGAATGCGATTTGCCAATACTTTGTTGAGGATTTTAGCATCTATGTTCATGAGCGATGTTGGCCTGAAGTTTTCTTTCTTTGTTGTGTCTTTATCTGGTTTTGGTACTAGTATGATGTTGGCCTCATAAAAAGAATTTGGGAGTCTTCCATCTTTTTGGATTTTTTGGAAGAGTCTGTGAAGGATAGGGGTTAGCTCTTCCTTAAATGCTTTGTAGAAATCTCCTGTGAAACCATCTGGACCTGGACTTTTGTGTGTCGGGAGTTTTTTGATTACTGCTTCAATTTCATTTGCTGTTATTCAGCTCTAAATCTTGAATGAGGGCATAAAGTTCGGCTCTCTGTGCCGACCACCCGGAGGGTAGGGGCTCTGCTGCGAGGATCCGCTCTCCCATCTCGGTCACTGAACTACTCCCATCCGTGTACAGCTGGAGGTCCCATTGGGACAAGGGCCGGTCCTTCAGATCTGGTCGACTGGCATATACCTGGTCCGTAACTTCTTCGCAGTCATGATCTGGTTCTCCAGTTTCTGAGGGTAGGAAGGTGGCCGGGTTGATCTTTCGCACTGTTTTTAGGTGTACCCGGTGATTTTCTTATAAGATTCCTTGGTATTGGGTGAGCCGGGTATTGGATAGCCACCGGTGTCCTTGGCCCTCCAGGAGGCTATGTACTGCATGTGGTACAAAGAGGCTTATCTCCTGTCCCAGGGTGAGTTTGTCCGCCTCCTGGAGGAGGGTGACAGTGGCCGCTATGGCCCGCAAACATGGGGGCCATCCGGCCACCACATTATCCAGCTGCTTTGAGAGGTAGGCTACTGGGCGTTGCCACGGCCCGACCTCCTGAGTTAGGACCCCAAGGGCCACCTTCCCTTTTTCATGGGTGTAGAGGGAGAAGGGCTTGTCGGGGTTAGGCAGGCTGAGGGCTGGAGCACTTACTAGGAGTTCTTTTATTCTTTTAAAAATGTCTTGCTTCTCTGCTCCCCATTCTAATGGGGCAGTTTCTGGTCCTTTAAGGGCTTGGTACAGTGGTCTCACGATCTCCACGTACCCTGGGATCCATATCCGACAAAACCCTGCGGCCCCTAAAAACTCCTGGAGTTGCCTTCTGGTGGTGGGGCTAGGCTGTTGACTGATTACAGCCCTCCTTTCCGCACCTAGGGCTCTCTGTCCTTTGCTTATCCGAAAACCCAGATATCGGACTTCTTTCTGGCAGATCTGGGCCTTCTTTCTGGACACCCGGTATCCTTTAGTGGCTAGGAGTCAGAGTAAGGCCTGCGTCCCCTCTCGACACTCACTTTTCCCTGGGCCCGCTAACAGCAAGTCATCTACGTATTGGAGTAGGACCAGGCTGGGGTGTTCCTCTGGAAACGACCGCAAGTCCAGGCTAACGCCTCGCTGAATATGGCGGGGGAGTTCTTGAAGCCCTGGGGCAGCCTGGTCCAGGTCAGTTGGGTTTTGGCACCGGTGTGTGGGTCCTCCCACTTGAAGGCGAATATTGGCTGGCTTGCAGGGGCCAGGGGAATGCAGAAGAAAGCGTCCTTTAGGTCGAGGCAAGTAAAATATGAGGCAGTTGGGGGCAGCTGGCTCAGCAGGGTGTATGGATTTGGCACTGTAGGGTGTAGGATCCGGGAGACCTCATTGACGGCCCTAAGGTCCTGAACCGGGCGATACCCTGACCCATCTGATTTCTTTACAGGGAGGAGCAGCGTGTTTCACTGCGATTGGCATGGCACCGATATCCCCTCAGATAGGTACTTATTAATTGTCCCTGAAATGCCCAGCCGGGCCTCTTTGGGTATATGATATTGTTTCAAGCAGCGGGGCTGAGCCCCTGGCTTTAAGTCTATTATCACTGGGGTGCATCCGATGGCAAGTCCTGGTGGGTTCCCCTCTGCCCAGACATCAGGAAATTCTTCTACGAGGGAGTCCAAATTGGGGGGTCCCTTATCCTCCTCATGGATCTGGTATTCTTCCTCCCGGGGTATGACAAGGACTATTATCCTGGACTTGCCTAATTCTAGCGTGGCTTGCCCAGAAGGGTGGAAAACCACATGGGCCGCTAGTTTGCTTAAAAGGTCTCTGCCCAGGAGGGGTACAGGGCACTCGGGCAGATAGAGGAATTCGTGACGGACTCGGTGTCCTCCAAGTTCGACTGTCCAGGCCTGGCAGAATCCTTTCAGTTCACTGGGTCGCCCCGTAGCCCATATGATAGAAACCTCTCAACCTGACAGCAGGGCCATGGGAGCTGTGACTACTGAGTGTTCGGCCCCGGTGTCTACCATAAAGTCTAATGACTGGCCCTCTACTTTGGCTCGGACCACAGGCTCGTGGGGACCAAGTTTTATCGAGTCCGGTCTGGCTCATTCAGTATCCAGTCCTGCCAGGCTGAGGATACCGGGGGCCGGGGGAGGGGGAGGAGCTTCCTTTTTCTTTCGGTTTGGGCACTCTCGCTTCCAGTGACCTCTTTCCTTGCAATAAGCACACTGGTCCTTCTCTACCTTAAAATGTCCCTTCTGCCCTTTCTTTGGCAGACCTTTTGTTGGGGCTGCTAGGGCAACTGCTAACAAGGTTGCTTTCTTCTGTTTTTCTAGGGCCGCGGTCTCCACTGCCTCTTCCCGATTGTTATAGACCTTATTAGCTACCTCGACCAGCTGGCTGATATTCATGCTAGCGAATCCCTCTAATTTCTGCAGTTTCTTGTGGATGTCGGGGGCCCATTGGGAGACGAAAGCCATGTTAACCATTCTCTGGCTATCTGGACTTTCGGGGTCAAAAGGAGTGTAAACTTTATATGCTTCGTTGAGACGCTTCAGGAAGTCCCCCAGACATTCGTCTGCCCTTTGTATTATGCTCGAGACCTTGGCCATGTTTGTGGGTTTCCTAGCCCCAGCCCGGACTCCCTGTAGTATAGCCTCCCGATAGCGTTCCAGAGCCACCCTTCCTTGCTTGGTGTTGTGATCCCAATCTGGCTTTACTTCTGGCGCGGCCGTGTGTGCATACTGTAGGGGGTCTAAGGTCCCAGCTGGGGCATGGGTCTCTAAGTACCGATGAGTTTCCTGCAGGATTTTTCGCCTCTCCTCAGTGTTAAATAGCGTCAACAGGAGTTGATGGCAGTCATACCAGGTGGGCCGATGTGTCTGCATTACAGATTCCATTAAGTCTATCAGAGTCTGTGGCTTCTCTGGGTATGAGGGAGTGTGGTGCTTCCAATTAAGGAGATCGGTGGTAGTAAAAGGCTGGTAGTAGAATACCATGGGCCCCAGTCTTAGGGTGCCATCGTCGGTGACCTGTGCAGGCCCCTGAGTCTCCCTTAATGACATCTGGAGGGCCTGGTGGTGCCTGAGCCTGGCTGCGATGGGGGGAGTCCTCCCTGGCCGGGGTTCCTGTGGTCCATGGATTTGGGGAGGTGACACCGACGGTGGTGGGGTGTCTGGTCTGGGAGGAGCCAATGGGGATCCGCCATATGGGGGGCGGATATATGGGTGGATCATCGTCCGGGTGGCCCTGATGGATGGGGTGTTTGGACCCCCGGGCCACTAGAATGTGTGTCTCGGCTCGTGGCCTCCTCCCGCAGCTCAGCTGATTTCTCCCTAGTGCGGCTATGCCAGACCGCTTCGGGGCCGTCCCTGCACACTGTTGGAGCCATTTGGGCATGTCCTGTGCTAACTGCTGCCATCTGTCAATATAGGCATACTGGTCAGGGTATCCTGGCTTCCCAGTTACTATCAGATGTACTGCCCCAATTATGCTCTCAAATTCAGGGTGCCCTCAGGGGGCCAGCCTACCCCAAAGGTGGGCCATTCCGACGAGCAAAAAATCGCCAACCAGCCTGGGTCTAAGGAGGGGTCCTGTCCCTGAAATTGGCTGAAATTCTCGAGCACGCAATCTAAAACCATTGAGGGTCCTCCTCCCATGATTCCTCCCTCTCAGCGGGGACAAACAAAGGGTGGGGAAGAATCAGATGTCCGCCTGGCCTGCCCTCTTGCGAGGTTTCAGTTGATCTTGGCTAAGGCTGCCCCAGCAGGATTCGGGGTTGACTGCCAGCCCTTATGCCGTATGATCTGACACAGGATTCACAGGTTAGGGCCCACTCAGACCCCGGAAGCCGTCAGGCTTGTGGGGTCACAAACACAAACACTTTCACTCACTCATTCTGAAGTTATACATTTCCTCCCCCAAATGGAGTCTGATGACTCAGTTGCCTGAGTCTCCAGCAGGTTCAAGAGGTAGCTAGTCTCTCTCTGATTTCGGGTCCGGACCCCGGGGCACTTACCGATGATGGCGCCTCTGGCTTTGTGGTCCGCCAATCCCCTGTGGCCCGGATCCTGGAGCGATCAGGGGCTCAGCGCCGGGGGCCCCGTTCCTGGAAGTCCAAAATCACCAGGGCACGTGCTCCTTCCTCAGGGGACGGGCTCCCCACCTGAGCCCCCGCTCGGCTACCATCTCCCGAGGCAAGCCGCCTGCTTGTGTGAGATCGTTTCCTGGTCAGGGAACCAAAATGTTGCGGAAAAATTACTCATACGCAGTTAGAATGGCGGAGCACTCTTATTTCGCGCGGGCTCAGAGGAGGCAGTCTCCAAATTCTGAGCCCCGTTCTGTGGGTTGACTCTACTTTTATGAGCGAGAAGCAAGTTTCAGAAGCAGGATGCGGTTAGATATGTGTTTATCTGGGATATGCAGGCTTTGGGCGGGGTTAGTTCTACTCTGTTAGTGCGCTCTGTTCCACTGGAGCGTTACAGAATTCATTTCAAATTAATACTTCCTGGTTCCTAGCCTGCTTCAGTATTATTTTTCCATTACCATTCAGTCCCCTTATACATGTTACAACTTTTCCATAAATACTTTCAAAGATATCACTACAACATAAAGACTTCAAGAAAATTTTAAATAGATTTGCAAAATGGCAGAAAATCCTGTAGTGAGAGAAAATATCTTGAATAGTGTTGGCTCTCCTGGTATCACATTTTTTGCATCACAGATTTTTTAACACATTTAAAAAATTTTTCAATTATACTCAACAAGCATTATTATACTAGTTTTAAGTGTACAACATGGTGGTTAGATAGTTATATAAACTACAAAGGCATTTTAGACTTTTTAATTTAAATTTATTAGGGTGACATTGGTTAATAAAATTATATAGGTTTCAGGTGTACAGTATAGTGATGCATCATTTGTATGTGGCATTATGTGCCACATACAAATGAGCACATAGTCAGGAGACCTGACCACCCCAAGTCAGGCTTTCTCCTATCACCATGTATTTGAACCCCTCTACCCTTCACTACCCACCCCCTCAACTTTCCTTCTGGTAACCACCATACTGTTGTCTGTATGAGTTTTTGTTTGTTTGTCTTGTTTGTTTATTTGTTGCTTTCAGTTTTACATCCCACATACAAGTGAAATCATATGGTTCTTGACTTTTTCTGACTGACTTATTTTGCTTAGCATGATACTCTCAAGATCCACCCCTGTTGTCACAAATGGTAGTATTTCATCATTTCTTATGGCTGAGTAGTGTCCCATTGTATATGTGCACCACTTCTTCTTTATCCAGTCATCTATTAAGAAACACTTCAGTTGTCTCCATGTCTTGGCCACCAGGAATAATGCTGCAATGAACATAGGGGTGCATTTGTCTTTGCAAATATAGAGGAGGGATTGCTGGGTCATATGGTAACTATGCTTAACTTTTGGAGGACCTTCCATACTGTTTTCCATAGTGGCTGTACCCGTTTCCATTCCCACCAGCAGTGAATGAGGGTTCATGTTTCACCCCAACCTCGTCAACACTTTTATTACTTGTCTCATTGATGATAGTCATTCTAACAGATGAGAGGTGGTATCTCATTGTAGTTTTTTAAAACATTTTTTATTGATTGATTTAAGAGAGAGGAGGGGGGAGATAGAGAGAGAGGAACACTGATTTGTTTTTCCACTTATTTATGCATTCATTGGTTGATTCTTGTATGTGCCCTGACCAGGGATCACACCTTGGTGTATCAGATGACACTGTAACCAACTGAGATACCTGGCCAGGGCTCATTGTAGTTTTGATTTGCATTTCTCTTATAACTGGTGAAGTGGAACACCTTTCCATATATCTGCTAGCCATTTGTATGTTTTCTTGGGAGAAGTATCTGTTCAGGTCCTCTGTCCATTTTTTAAATTGGATTGTTTAGTTTGTTGTTGTTGAGTTGTATGAGTTCTTTATATATTTTAGATATTAAGCCCTTGTCAAAGCTGTTGCTTTCAAATATCTTCTCCCATTTGGTTAGTTGCCTTTTTGTTTTGTTGATAGTTTCTTTTGCTGTGCAGAAGCTTTTTAGTTTGATACAGTCCCATTTAATTTTGCTTTTATTTACCTTACCTTGGGAGTCAAATTCATAAAATCCTCTTTAAGACCAAGGTTCGTAAGTTCAATACCTATGTTTTCTTCTATGTAATTTATTGTTTCAGGCCTTATATTTAGGTCTTTGATCTGTATCATACTTCCTGACTTCAAATTATCCTACATAGCAACAGTAATAAAAAAAGCATGGCATTGGCAGAAAAACAGACACAGACCAATGAAACAGAATTAAGAGCCCAGAAATAAACCCATGTGTATATGGGAAAGTAATTTTCAACAAGAGTCAAAGACATACAGTGGAGAATAGAAAACCTCTTCAATAAATAGTGCTGGGAAAATTGGAAAGCCACATGCAAAAGAATGAGATTTGACCACTGCCTATCCTCATATACAAAAAATGACTCAAAAAAGTGTCAGACTTTTAAAATCTAAATAATTGATTGGGGGGCCAGAGAGGGACAGGATGTTTGGTCACTAGATGAGGCAATGATACTGGTACTCTGGTGGGTATTCCAGAAAATATTTGCCACCGGTGTCCTACAGCCTATATAGCAGGGAAGAAGTCAGAAAGAAGAGTTGGATCAATACTAAGAAGCAAAGCTCATCAAAAGGAGTTTACCAGGTGAGATTTGAACACATTGCTTTTATTTCTTTAAAAGTTGCCCCCAAGCCCTGGCTGGTGTAGCTTGGTGGATTGAGTGCGGGCCTGCGAACCAAAGGGTCACCGGTTCGATTCCCAGTCAGGGCACATGCCTGGGTTGCAGGCCTGGTCCCCAGTTGGGGACACGTGAGAGCAACCACACATTGATGTTTCTCTACCTCTGTTTCTGCTTCCCTTTCCCTCTCTCTAAAAATAAATAAATAATTTTTTTAAAAAAGTTGCCCCCAAATCCTCGTAATAGTAATTAACATTTATTAAGCAGTTACTATATATCATATGCAGTTCACAGATTATCTCTTGTGGTTCTCAAAATATCTGTGACAGGTATTGTTATTATCCCCATTTTACGGATGAAGAAACCAAGGCCTAGAGGCCTGAGAGCAGGGTTGCAATTCAAATGCATGCAATCTGATTACAGTTCCATTGTTTGTAACTACTATGCAGTTCTGCTAGCTTTGAAAGGAGTAGGTTGGTTAATGGTTCAGTGTAGCTATTTTAATACAGTCAGCTCTCCATATCCATGGCTTTCACATCTACAGGTTCAACCAACTTGGGATAGAAAATACTTGAAAATAAAAATCCCAGAAAGTTCCAAAAGGCATGAATGTCATATGCTGAGCACTACACTGAATTCATGCAAATGAAGATGTGCTGTAGCCCATATGCAAATATAGATTATATGCAAATACTACACTATTTTATATAAAGCATCCAGATTTTGGTATCCACGGAGGGTCCTGAAACCAATTCCCCCCAAAGATACTGAAAGACAACTGTACTTTTATTTTTAACCAATAAGATTCAGAAAATGTATAGTTTAAATTCATGGGCACTGAGCCTTATCTGGATTTCAGCTAAGGCTCATGCCTGATTTGAACCACATGCCTTCATTCATTCATTCATTCATTCAGCAAACGTATGAGCATCTACCACGAAAGTACATGAAAATACTGCTGTATGCTAGGATCATTCCTGTCTAGGTGGGTCCTTGGGTGCAAACTCTTCCCTTTAGGGTGAGTTTATCTCTTTCAAAAGTGAAGAACACCAAGATTATATTTTCAATGTGCAGTCATTCAGAATCTTGGTTGTAAGTAACAGAAACCTGCTTTAACTGTTTAGGCAAAAAGAAGGAATTTATTCTACAGACCCTGGGGTTCTCTAGGAACCCAGGGGTAAGAATATAGCCAGGCTTCAGGAATGATCTTAGACCAGACCCTGGGTTAGTCATCACACTTTTCTTGCACTCCCTCTTGTCTCTACTTCTCTCTGCACGTCAGTTTGAATCTTTCCTTCTCTGCTCCCCAGGCTGCATGACAGTAGATGGCTGTCCCTAGCACCTGCATGCACATTATAGGCCCAGCTACCCAGAGTGAGACCAGTTTTTTTAGTCTCCTTTACAAATTTATGGATGACTGCCTAACCCTGACCTGTGGTCAAGGAGGGGGTCATGTTATACAAACATGGCTGCCAGTAGCCACCCCTATAACTAGGAGGACTGAGGAGGGAGAGGAGGACCCAGGAAAGGAAGATTGGGAAGGCCAGTAAGACACTCTAATAGGTATTCAGTGAAGAAAGAGCTAACAAATACTATAGAATAACATTAAAATACATGTATTCAAGTTTCTTAACTTATTTCTGAGATGAAAATTAAGAAGCCAAATCAAATATTACACAGAAATCTGCCATTTGCCCACAGGCACAATCATGGCAATTATCATAGTTTCAAATCCCTTGTCTTAATTTTGTATAGAATCATTTGAGGTCAGTGGCAATAGGATTACAAAAATATATAACTGAACACCTCCCATGGTCAGTTGGAACCACTTTCAGTTTTATTGCAGGTACCTACAAGTTCCTCAATTGGAGAGGAAACTTTGTAAACCATATGCTGATCCAAGTCCCTGAGACTGCGAAAGGAATTAGCTTTTTGCTTTGTACTACAACTGGGAGAATACAATGAATGATACATGATTAGACTTTTAGCGCTGGGAATTGTGCTTTTGAAAATAATAAGATTTCCAGCTTCAAATTATATTCAGAATTAATCTAATAATACCCCACAATATGCACAGCATTCCTGTAATGGGTGTCTTTCACCTTTTAGCATTAGCTAATATATCATTGTACTTCACAGATAATACTGCATACTGTGTACACTACTTTGCCTATAAATGTGTTTAAACCGGGAAAAATCTCATTTCCTAGGTGTGGTGGTGATTTTCAGCTATTTAAACCAATTTTACACGCAGTGAAGGATATGCAAGCACTTAGAACAACATGTTCTTGAAGTGGGTGTGAGTTATCAATGGCCTCAAATATTTGCCCAGTGGTATTTGGCAGCAGTTAAGAAGATGCAGGCTATATTACATTGAACAGGCTCTCTGTGTTTCCCTCCCCCTTTTGTCAGAAGAAGGGGAGGTTCAACTCCTCAAGAAGGACGTCTGTGCAAAAAGGAGCTGACTTTCTAGTTTAGACTCATGAAGAGTCATTGAGGGGATGCATGTAAGTAAAGGTTGCAGGGTCAGTCCTTCAGTCTTAAAGCCAGAATAATGCTTAACATTCCAGACCATGGCCTTCCGCAACACACCAGAAGCCTCTTCAAAGGCCACCTCTGCCCTGTTCCCACCCTGTTAAGCACAAAGTGGAAATTCCATTTTTGAATTCCATAATAAGAACAATCAATGACATTTTTATACTGCCTTTCCATTTACAGATCACTTCCAAATACGTTTTCTCATTGGATTAGGACCATCTATTTTACAGGGAAGGCTATTTAGTGTAAGAGAAAGTAACTTGTTCATGGTTATAGAGTCATTAAGTCACAAAGCCAGGACGGAAATCTAGGTTTTTGGCTCCATATCCTATCCTTTCCCAAATGCGGAACACATTGTTTCTCTCGTGGGTATGTATTGTTAGAAAATCTCCAAACCAAGTGATTCCATGATTTCTTGTCTCAAGGAAACTAGACAAAAGATTTTAGGACAGTTGTACAGAGCAGGGATAAGGAAGTTGATACTTTACAGTCCAAAGTTTGGTGAACGAGTGACCACAGTTAATGATACTTTAAGATTCCTCACAATTACATCAAAAAACACATTTCAGGACTCTCAGGAGTGACGTACAAAAAAAAAGAGCCTATTCAGATAAGATGTTTGAAGACCTTTATTAGTATTTGCTTACCTACCTCATCTTCCTGTTTTCCCTTCCCCACAAAAAAAGCAGGAAGGACATTGGGAGGCTTAATCTTTTTAAATACATAATTTTATGCAGACAGCAAATCTAGGCATCCAGCTTTGGGGAAATCCATAGCATCACCTTTAAAAAGTGAGCTCCATTTCCTGGTTTTTATTTTTCAGTCTAGTAGTTAGGATTCATTGCTCTCTCATGATTTTAAAATGCCTCAATTTACTAAAACATAACTGTTTTCTCCAGGAGTACAGCAGTAGTGTGAAGGGGGATCAGCTTCTAGTTCTGAGATGTTTTTCTTACGAGATTGTTTGCCTTTCTCAGTTATTTTCTGCCTTGTGGATGCAGCTGCAAAGCTATTGCCAGTCTGATTTCTAATAATGAGCGGGAGAACATCAGAGACTCCTAACTGTTTTAACTCCTCCCTTATGTGTTCCTAACTAGAGAGACCTCTGAAGACACAGCCAGGACACGCTGCTGAACTGCTCTACAAGTTATGTAAACATTAAATACAGAGTGGGGCAAAAGTACATTTACGTTGTGAGTATGCAAAACATAAAGTTTATACTTGTATTATTATTTATTAATTGCATTATTTTCTATACGAACAACTGTAAACCTACTTTTGCCCCACCCTGCATCAATACCAACCTCATTGTGTCCCCACCCTCTGGAAAAGAAAAATTCTTTGCACGGTCTGAATTTCCTACATGTAAATCTGAGTGAAGGAGGGGGAGTTTAATGGACGATAATAGTCGCCTTATGGCCAGTTTGTGCTCTCTCGAGTGTGTGTGCAGCAGAGTGAACCAGTTTGCTTGATACATTCCCACCTGAACCAAACACTGTTATCTTATTTCTTACACCCTTTCCCACTCATCTGGAACCAAACACTTCCCTTTGTTGTATCTTATCTAGGAACAAGGAAATGCCACTAGCTACAGGTAAATATGACCTTTGTGAACTGGCAGAAACCTTCCTCAATAGGATGGCTTGGAGCTCTGGTTTCTGACATGAGATTCATTTCAAAGTGGTCTAGTCAGAGTTTATACTTAACTGTGGATTCGTTGGTAGTTGGTAGTGGTTTGTTCATACAATTATGCCTAATGTTACTAAAAGCCATATTACTTGCATTTACAGAAATTTTGTTAAACTTTCTTAAAACAAGGAGTCCTGTAATATTTAAAAACATAATCAGTTGACTTTGTGATAGAAACTAGTGGTACTGACGGTTAAATCGATATTCTTTTTTTAAAAAGATTTTATTTATTTATTTTTAGAGAGAGGAGAAGGGAGAGAAACAGCAATGTGATAGAGAAACATCGACCGCTTGCCGTTTGCACGTGCTCCAAGCTGGGGACCTGGTCTGCAACCCAGGCATGTGCCCTGACCGGGAGTCGAACCAGTGACCTTTCAGTTTGTGGGAGGAGACCTAACCAACTGAGCCACACTAGTCAGGGCTAAATTGATATTTTTATAAAATATCATCATTCATATATTTAGAAAGTTGTAAGGAAAGATGACTAGTGTACAGAAACAGAGTTGCCAGATGAAATACTGAGTGGTCAGTTAAAATTGAATTTCAAATAAACAATAAATAATTGTTTTTGCATAAGTCTGGTCCATGCAATAGTTGGGACCCATTTACATTAAAACTAGTTACTGTTTACCTGCAGTTCATATTTACTGGGCATCTTTTTTTTTTTTAATTTCTTGAATCTGACAAGCCTAGTAAATAACACCTATTTCTCCATGATATGAAGCCATCAGATCAAGTAGCAATTATTCGCAGCTCAATTGAAATAAGCCTGTTAATAATGGGCAACTGACTGGAAGAGAGTGTTGCAGCCGAATCTCTATTAGCTAGTCTATTTTTACAAATAATGACAGAATTGTGCATAAAGAAGTATATGCTTTTATTCATTCTCTGAGTTCTGTGATTCCATATTATAATTAACCATGTAGTAGCAGAGGGAATCTTGGCACAATGTGTCTTTCAGCTCTGACAGAAAACCAGGCAGCGATTGCAAAAAATTGCAGGAGCATACCAGGCATGTGTTTGGATTTCTTTTGCTACTGTTAGGAACGACTACAGATCTGTCAAGGAGATTAGTCCAGAGTACTCTGCAGCTTCAGTCAGGATCAAAAACATTTACATTATTCCTTGAACTGCTTTTAATGTAAAGAAGATTTTAAGATGATTCTGTGAAAGAATTAATTGATACTGAGAGCAATAGCAGCAGCAGCAGCAGTTGCTGTTTGTTGAAGGTTGACTGTAGTGAGCCCCTGACTTCTGTCGGACGTTGGCTGATTGTGGAGTCCGTGCCCTTTTTAGTAGACCCCCGTGCTTTCTCATGGACAGGTGGTGCTGGAAGGAGTTTGTGGATAACCAAAGGGACCTAAATGTTTTGTTTTGTTGTTATTATTGGATGTTATTTTCATTACCAGCAACAATAACATGAGGACTCCATGTGCCAGGCTCTGTACATTTTTTTTATTTTATTTTAATCGTTATTCAAGTACAGCTTTCTGTCCTTTACTCCCGTCCCAGCCCACCCACCCAGCCCTCCCCACCTCCCTCCCATTTCCACCCCGCCCCCGTAGTTTTTGTCCATGTGTCCTTTATATTTGTTCCTGTAAACCCTTCCCTTCTCCCCTGAAATTCCCTCCCCTCTCCCCTCTGGTCTCACTGTCAGGCTCTGTACTTTTTTTTTTAGATTTTATTTATTTTTAGACAGAGGGGAAGGGAGGGAGAAAGAAAAGGAGAGAAACATCAATGTGTGGTTGCCTCTTGCACTCCCCACACCAGGCCAGGAAAGGAACCTGGCCTGCAACCCAGGCATGTGCCCTGACTGGGAATCGAACCAGTAACCTGCTTTGCAGTCCGGCACTCAATCCACTGAGCCACACCAGGCAGGACCAGGCTCTGTAGGTTTAATGCCTTTATCTCATTGACTTCTCACAGCAGATCCATGAGTATGCATCATTATTATTCTCCTTTTTATGATGATGAATCTGTAGCTCACAGATGTTATATAAATTGTCCAAAGTTACTTGACAGAGCTAATTCTAGAATTCTGTCTAACTTGGTGGAAGTTCCTAACACTCTGCTGAATGACTAACTCCATACAGAAGTATGTCAATTTAAAATATGGGCCATGCTTTCACAAGTTACTTGAATGTCTGCGATTTAGACAAAGGATGCAAAGTTCTGCCTTGAATTTTGGGAATTTAGTCACAGTATAATATCAATTTAAGGAGATTAAAATTGAACAATCAAGAAGCTCATCAATTTCTTTCATTTTCTTTTCTACCTCATTGCAGAAAGGATCTAAGACAAGTTGTTAACTTTTGTGCTAATTTATTTTCTATTAAGATCAGATTTGATTTTGCTGGAAATGTGCTACTCAGTCATTTTTGTAGCGAACCGTTTCAGAACACCTCTGTGCTTGACTCTTACCCTTAAGGAACATCACCTGCTCTGGGAAAGAGACAAGTAAAACAGAACTACAAAGTCACCCTCTCAAAGATGTGGAAATAATCCAGAGATAAATCTGTTCCAACATGACCTGAAACAAGAAGAACAATATAAATAATTCTATCTCTACTACCCCTCTTCCAGTTCAGAAATTACCACAAATTTTGTCTTTTGCAAAGGAAGGCAGTAATCTTTTCTCTGTTTTCCATTTTACCTCTGAACTCACAGTGTTAGCACCCTCTGGCCTTCCCTCCCTTCAAGAAATCACTGGTTGCACTTCCTCAGATGCCCCTTTTGTCACCTGATCTAGGATAAAAAGGAATTGTAAACTTTTGATGACTGCTCCTGCAAAACCAATTCTAATGGACTGGCCTCAGGTGGGAAGGTGAGCTTCTTGATGGACAATCTCACTTAACCAGATGGCCTTCCCATTAGATTACATTCAAGGCGTGCTAGTTCCTGTCTCTCCCCCTTACCTCAGTGAAATTCCACAGAATTAGAAGAACTCTCATTTTCTGGATGAGGAGACTGACTGAGGCTCAGAAAAGGCAAAGGAATTAATTATAGAAAACATAGCTAGTTGTTAGTTACACAGGCAAAACTAGAATCTGAGCCACTGATTCTTGGCCTCGTACTCTGCAGCTTTGTACTACTGTCTTCAGACTTACCGTATTTTTAGGACTATAAGACGCACTTAGGTTTTAGAGGAGAAAAAAATTTTGAAGCAAAAAACGTGGTAAAATATTTAATAACCTGTGACCCCGCCCCACCACTGCCACCCCCGCACACAGCGAGCTGTGTAAGCTACATTCGGACTCTAAGATGCGCACCTCCTACCCCATTTCCTCCCAAATTTGGGGGGTGCATCTTATAGTCTGAAAAATATGGTAGTTTGGGTCTTTGAGGTCTCTTCTTTGGTCTACAAACAGATTCTATAGAGTCTCTAATAGAATGTGACTGTCATTTACCAAAGGCAGAAGCATGAGAGGTGAAAGTCATGAAATAAAGGGGTGGGCAAAAGTAGGTTTACAGTTGTTTGTATGGAAAACAATGCAATCACAATAAATAATAGTACATGAATGAACTCTGATTCATGCACTCACAACTGTAAACCTACTTTTGCCCACCTCTGTAAATAAAATAACCTTTTAGGTTAGAGAGCTTTCATATCTAAAGGCACAGATTTAAAGAATAAATTAGAATAACAACCCCTTCCCACCAAAACAAAGTAGTTAGTAGTTTGTTATTATTCTTGGGGGAATATCTTCTTAAATCTTTTTTTTTTGGGGGGAGTTCTTGGAATGTAGAAACTAGAAAGCTGGTGATGGAGGTACAGTAACAACCAGCATGCAGAAGGTAGATTACAACTGGGACACTATATAATACCCCAGTCACTTCTGTTGATTGAGAATGAGGAAGGTGGATTTCTCTTTCAATGCAATTGCATTCTTTATATATGAGTCCTGAGTAATAACATTTGATCCTCAATTTTATCTGAGCTCTCCTTGAATAAATCTGAAATGGTGACTAAGCTGTTTGAAAATAGCCAGCTAGAGAAAAAGACAACATGCACAGTTATTTAGTAATGCACACACCAAGCTGGACTTGTGCGGCATTTAGTAGGACCTGCTTTGGTCAGGCAAGCAAGGATCAATAATTAACATTTCCCAAATGCTTTAAAATTATTCATTGATCACAATAGCAGATCTGTAAAGACATTTCCATACGAGAAGCAGAAGTCTAGGATCTGTTTAGATTGGACCACCTGGTCCCCCATTGGCAGCCCCCATTTACAAATGAATCACGTCATGTTCCAGACGTTATTATGTAAGTCCCTTGGAAACCTGGAGCATGTTTCCCCATCGAAGCAATATTTATGATGGTCAGTGTCTTAGCCTAGCTGGAAAACACCATTGCCCTTTGATGACGCCGCACATTGACTTACAAGTCCATTTAAACCACTGTGTAATTGACAGGTAATAGTGCCTTCTAGTTAGCCTAACAAACTAAATAGAGGAGTGAGACCCATGCTTCTCAGAAGATACTGGTAAGGCATTGGTATGGGTGCTATGATTTAGATTGCAGAGCTCAAATCAACCTAGTAGCAAATCCCCCACGTTCGATTTGTGCCTGTCGTTGTTCCTCACTGGTAAAGGGCTAAGCTAGACTAACCCGGTGTAGTGCTGTCAGTGAGGCAGCTGCTGTAGGGACACCTGGCCTGAGCAGCCAGCCTTGAGAACTCCATGGCCAGGGTACTGCCGCTGGTTTGCTTTGTAATGTTGGACGAGTCACCCCTCTTCCCTGAATAGCACTCAGGAAAGTAGAGTAAGAACCTTGGGGAGATGTGCTCCTGGTCACCTTGGGTTCCAGTTGAAGTCCTGCCCGATCCTGGCCCCACCAGTTCTACCTGGAAAGAGGATGAAGGAATGGAAGAGAACTCACAAAGTAACCAGGTGTTCAAGTTCTTGTTTTTTAAAATGAAAAATAGGAATGTATATGTCTATACATAAACACACATACACATGCATGATTATAGATGTGAATATAGAAATAGTGTGCCAATTGTGAAAAACTGGCTTGGAAATAGTAAAGAGAATAAAGAAAAATTTGTTCATAATTCTATCACCGACAGAGAGCTACCACTAATATTTTGGTATATGTGCTTAATTAAATATTTTCTTCTCTTTGTGATTACACATATACCTTTTTAAAAGATTTTATTTATTTTTAGAGATGGGAAGAGAAGGAGAAAGAGAGAGGGAGCTAAACATCAATGTGTGATTGTCTTTTGCACGCCCACTACTGGGAACCTGGCCTGCAACCCAGGCATGTGCCCTGACTAGGAATTGACCCCATGACCCTTTGGTTCGCAGGCTGGCGCTCAATTCACTGAGCCACACCAGCAAGGGCTACCTATACCTTTTTAAAAGTTATAATAGGATCATATTGACATTGTTTGGTGACTTAAAAATTTTTAATAATAGCATATTGCTGATATTTCCATGTCAATAAATAAATTACGTATTTTAAAAGAGAAGACAATTTATAAATAAATAACTATAGATCTATTTCAGCATTTTTAGCAACTACTTGGTTGCCCATTGTATGGGTCAACTGTCATTTGTTTAACTATTCTACTATTGATGGGACAAACTTCTTTTTTTATGCACTGTACAGACTTTTCCTGCTTGGCTTGTGCTGGCTCTGGAAAATTATTTTTTTAAAGACTTTATTTATTTATTTTAGAGAGGGGAAAGGAGGGAGAAAGAGAGGGAGAGAAACATCAATGTGCAGTTGCCTCTCCTGTGCCCCTTGTTGGGGACCTGGCCTGCAACCCAGGCATGTGCCCTGACTGGGAATCAAACCGGCAACCCTTTGATTTGCAGGCTGGAGCTCAATCCACTGAGCCACACCAGCCAGGGCCGACTCTGGAGAATTATTGTTAATACTGTATTTCTTCCTAACCTCACATTTAGCGAGGTCACATTGGTAGCCTGAAACTTGACATGGTGGGTGTATTTAAATCATGGAAGCTGGCAAATGTTACAAATAGGTTTTTTTCCTCCCAGAGAGCTGCTTTATTAGCACATTATGCAGTGCCCCTCAGCTCACTCCCTGGCTTTACATTGTCCAGTTCAGCTGAGCTGACGAGGGGGATGGATGAGAGAACAGGAACTGACAACAAATAATCACAGTAACAAGCAGATTTGTGACTAATGCTCCAGACACAAAGTACAGACACTGGATCTTAACAATGAGGGAGGTATAAATAAATAACTAACAATAAGGTTTTGGAAGCCAAGTGTTTTGGCAAATAAATTGAAGCTGTGCTCTCTGTTGACCTAGTGACAACTTTCAGATTGAACTAATTACAGGTGGGTAGCAAAGCCAGCAATAAGAAGAGTCTAAACAGGGGTGTCCAACCTCTTGGCATTTCTGGGCCACACTGGAAGAAGAGTTGTTTTGAGCCACACATTAAATACATTGTGACACATAATCACACACACAAAAAATCCCGGGATGCTTTAAGTAAATTTACGATTTTGTGTTGGGCCGCATTCATAGCCCCCCTGGGCCGCACGTGGCCCGTGGGCTGCAGTTTCAACACCCCTGGAGACCACAACTGGTGTTTTGGCTTTTTAGGGATTGCCGGTTTCTGTCAGAGGAAGAATGCTTGCTGGTAGAATGGCTCCTATGATCCCCACATGTTTGTTCTATATGCTGTGTGACTTTAAACCTGTGGATGCAATACTAAGGCTTAGGGTTAGCACTTTGGATTCTTCTTTTCTGGTCAAGGTAGGACTTAGCAGATTCCAGTTTTTGGAAAGAGTGGAGAACAGGGCCAAAGAAATGTGGGACTTACTCCCCTTAGGGATGCCATAGACATGTCACTTCACTATGGCCTGTTTTGTTTTTTGCCTTGACAAAATAGCAAGGATATAGTGTTATAGGACACCTGGTTAATCTAGTGATTGTTACCTGTAGCGGCTTGTCTCTCTGTCCCTGACACAACATAGTACCTTGAGTGCCTTAGAAACCCTGCTCTACAACATGCCTTTTGTCCTCCTCACATTACTTTTAGCAGTATAGTGTGGTGGTGAAGTGTTGGCTCTGGGGTCCTGACAGATCTGGGTTCAAAGCCCAGCTCTGCCACTTACAAACTATGTGACCCTGGGAATGTTATATAAAATCTACCCTCTGCCTCAGTTCTTCAGCTATGAAATGGGGATGATTGTGTGTGTGTGTTACAGGTTTGTTGTGAGACTCAACTGAGATGATGCACATAAAGTGCTTGTTACAGTGAGTGGCATTTCAAATAAGTGCAGTACCATCACGATTGCCTGCACTCTCCATACCTTTTACAGAAAAGCACGAGGAAAAGGGCCCCTGACCACTTTTATGTGCGACTCTTTAAGTGATCTTTAAAACGATCAAACTCCTGCTCTAATAAAACTCATTTCCTGCTGAGCACAATACACACTCTAATTCATCTCCACTTCAGCTTTTTCTCATGAAACAGGTTCTGAAATTTTTCTCCATCCTCCCCATCTTTCTATATCGGTCTCTTCCGAGAAGCCTTTTTCCCAATCACCCCAGCCCACAACGCTTGTATGCACTCACGTAACTGATGACCTCCAGCAATTCAACTTCTTCCTCCTCTCAGGGTCGCCTACTTGTCCCTGAGCATTGCCCTATCTAGTGGCAGATCTGGAGCTGTTACAACAGAATGGTCATCTAGCCCCTTTGTCATGTGATGACTGCTCCAGATCCCTCAGACACACCAGCAAGACCTGCATCTATCTAGCTGTGCACTGGGAATAGGTTTGCCAGATTAAGCAAATAAAAATACAGGATTCCAAGTTAAATTCCAAATTTTTTAAAGATTTTATGTGTTTACTTTTAGAGAGAGGGGAAGGGTGGGAGAGAAACATCAACTTGCCAAGGATACACGGATCACTTGCTTGTCTCTCACACGCCCCCTACTGGGGACCTGGACTGCAACCCAGGCCTGTGCCCTGACTAGCAATTGACCCCACGACCCTTTGGTTGGCAGGCCAGGACTCAATCCACTGAGCCACACCAGTCAGTGCTAAATTCAAATTTCACATATGCAGCAATCATTTTTTTTAAGTATAAGTATATCCCAAATATTGTGTGGGGGCACACTAATACTAAAATTTATTTATTGTTTATCTGAAATTACAGTTAAGTGGATGTCCTGTTTTTTATCTGACAACCCCAATTGAGAATTGAGAAAGAAAACCCTGAGAAAGCAAAAGATCTGTGACTAATCCCGGGCATGCCGGTGCCCTGAGACAATTGACTCATTTAATAAAGACCTTTTAACCCATTTTGTCATCTGGTTTCTCTATCTACCAGGGCCAATATGTACAGTTGTGTATGGGGTGCTCACAATATCGTTTTGTCTTCAGGGCACCATTCATAATGTTGACATTAGATTTACTTATAACCGTTTTCTGGCAGATGGCAGTAAAATGTTTTACTCTAATAACATTAACACATATGACAGTTTTTTTCACAAATGGAATTCAGCATCTCAAGGAAGGGGTACCTTTTGTCGGTTTATACCAAGGCATCATATGGCCGTTGGTGACCCTGTCACAGATTAGCCACAAAATGGGCTGTAAGGTTTTTCAAACCATAGGTTGTGACCCATTAATGGGCCGGAAATCATTTCAGTGGGTCACAACCAACATTAGTAATTATAATAAGATGATGCTGATGCTGATGATGATGATGGAATACAATATAATATCAGAATATAATCCTTGTAATAAATGTGTTGCCATTGGAAGTTTTGATTCTGTTACATATGTGTCTATCGGATGCTGATAAAGAAATATTTCTGAATGTATCTCACTGCCAAAGAGGTTTGAAAGGCACTGATGTGGTGGTAAAGACATTGAAATCTCGAGAGCAGCGGGTCAGGGTCCAAATCCAGGTTTTGCTGTGTAACCTTAGGCAAATGACCCTTCTGGGCCTTGGTTACCCCATCTGTAATTTGGGGATAATAATTGTACCTGCCTCAAGGGTTGTGCTGAGGATTTAATTAATTAATCCATGCAAAGCACTTAGCACAGGGCCTGGCATGTAGCAGAGGATCAATGCAGTTTTTGCTGTTATTATCAGTGATTAGCCAAGAGCTGAGAGGCTTGGAAGAGACAGGCTCATTAACTGTGGGTGAGCAGTGACAGCTGACAGCCAGATGTGGAAAGAAAGAGAATTCAGAATAATGCAAACGCAGATGAGCCACAATAAAGGATATTCATATTGATGACCTCGAGTCATCAGGAAAAGGTTAAATTATGCCCAGAATGTTCCATTGAATAAAACCAATTTGTAATACATTTAGAAGGCTTTCTAGTGAAAATGATCCAAATAAGCAGGATAAACTCTTAAAAGAAAATATCAGTTAATTAGACAATTAATTTATATGAAAGTTCTCCTACCGCTAGTCTGGATAAATGAGATAACTCCGGTTCTGTGTTTTTCCTAAGTAAGTCGTGACTCCCGGCTAGGTTCAGGCTCTCTGAGGGCACAGGGTGAATTTTGCATTCCTTGTGGACCCCCTGCAGAGTCAGCAGCGGGCCAAGCACACAGCTCTCGATCCTAGGCTCCCCATTCTCCAGGCTAAAATATAGGGGGCAGTCCCTCACCCTGTGGGCACTTCTGCAAACTGGCCCAGGTACTAGCCCACACTGTGGGTGGAGGGGTGGCCGTCTTCCCTTCAACCTGTTTGTGGCTAGCTTTTGGGAGATAAGGGATGGCAGCCGGGGTAAGTTTGCAACTGTTCTCTTTCATAGGCATGTTGCCACTTGCTAATTCTTGCCAAATGCTCACCGGTGTGTGTGTGTGAGATGGGGGGAGGGGGGAGGGGAGGGGTGAGAAAGAGAATGCATTATAATTTCAGAGATTTATTAGATTGGAGATTCAAAATTATTTTGGGTCCAAAGACCTCTTTTTCAATAACAGTGATTTTTATTGAGCAAATCAAGCCACTATTCTCGTGGAATCATTGGTAAATAAATTTTTAAAAATGGGTCAACAACCACTTCCAAATCCATTTTGGGCCTTTGGCCCAACATTCACTTAGGAAGTCCAAGGTTTCTCTCAAAATATGGACATGTTGTAAAGACCCCTTGTTAATGTTTGCAATTTGCATGAGGAATCTTGTCCCCCCTCCAACTGTCACATTGACAATAGTTGGGCTACTAGAATTTGGTGCTTGAGAAAAAATACATAGGCAAAAAGTCACTATGTATTCAACAACCCTTTAAATGAAGCTATTATAGCTACATCTATCTGCCTTAAAAATATATAGCACACAGAAGCAAGACGCATTTGTTGAATATATTGCTCTGATAGCTCCCTGCACTCTTCCTTCTTTGCAGTTTCACAACTATTAATTATTTCATTTATTCACTTGTCAACTAATTTAATGCCCGTCTTCTCCACTGCACTGTAAACTCCACGAGATCAGGGACTACCTCAATTTCTCCTCACTCTTGTTTCTCTAAGGCTTACCTGGGACCTGGTAAGTATTTGCTAAATGTTTAGCATGGGTGACACAGTTTCTAATGCAGTTGCTGGGTTTTTCTGTGATTCTGGTGGAGCTAGTCAAAACCGAACTTGCCTAAGTTTTCTAGAAGGTGAGAGGCAACGCCCTCCTGGGTGAAACTGCGCACACGTGGTTGTCAAACATTGTCTGTAGAATACCTTTATTCAACAAATACAAGTAAGTACAATGTGTAACTAGGAGATAAAACAGAGGCACCAAAGTTAGTCACCACTAAGTTAGTGGTGAGGAAATAATATTCAAGCCAATGTCAAAAGAGTGTGTATGAGAGTTGTCTGGACAGAAGGGGCAGCGTGAACCCTGGCACTGAAATGGGAGAAAAGGAATGGTGCTAGAGAAGGCTGGTGGTGTGCCTACTCGGGAAACCGATGGTAAATCATTGATCTTTGAGAGAGTTGTAACACTTGAATTTTATTTCTTATTTTGAGTTAGCAATGTGCATATGGTAAAAAATTTCAAAACAGACAAGGGGCAACAGTGAAAAGCGAATCTCCCTCCCACCCAGTCATTCCTGCCACTGACTACCCAGTTTCCTTCCCCAAAGGAACTGCTGTTACCAGTTCCTAAGAGAAAATGTCCCCTTAAGGAAACTTGCAGGTTCTACTTGTGTGAAATGAATAAGTGAACAAACAAATGAATATTTTCTACTTTCCATCCCCTTTGAGATATGCATCATCTTGCTAACCATTCTTTCTCCCTCCTTTCTCTGCACACATGTGCGCATGCACCGGCACACACAGTTGCACAGAAATGGGACTATAGAATAAAAGTTTCACTGTGGATAACTTTCTTTTTTTTTTAATTTACTGATTTTATTGGGGTGACATTGGTTAACAAAATTGTAAAGGTTTCCAATGTGCAATTCCATAATGCATCATCTGTATATTGTATTGTTTTCACCACCCATAGCTAGTCATTTTCCATCACCATTTATCTACCCTTTACCCTCCTCCACCTTCCCCCACTCCCCTTCCCCTCTGGTAATCACCACACTGTTTTCTGTGTCTATGTTTTTTGTTTATGTTTGTGTTTTTCTTTTCTTTTTTAAAAAATTATTTTATTGTTATTCAATTACAGTTGTCTGCATTTTCCTTCCACCATTCCCCTCCAGGATACCTTTCTTTAAAAAATGTGCATCGCTTTTTCCTTACACTCTATACAAAGGTAACTAATGTGAATAAGTTGGTATAGATATTTGCATGCCTCCCTCCATGCTTACATAATTATATAAAAACATTTATATTACACACAGATAAAGAATGTTTTATACATTTTATTTTACAACAATGGCACCCTAGTATACATATATACTACCACATCTTGCTATTCTCACTTAACAATACACCATGGAAACCACCTCATTCTGTGAAATACTGGTATAAAAGGCCATGGATTAGATGTGTGATTCAATCAGCCATACCTTTCCTCACAAACATTCCCTGCATTTCTAGTGCTTTTATTTCTATGGAATAGATTCCCGAGTTATATTTGCTATGCTGAAGTGTACCTATATTTTTAGTTTTAGCAGATAATACCAGATTCCTCTCCAGACAAGCTGTAAGTATTCATTTTTCCCCAGCAATATATGAGAGTACACTTTCTCCAACATTTCTGCATTCAGTTTGGTAAAAAAAAAAATTTAGGATAACCCGCCAGTGTGTTATCAGTTATTGGTTGACCCATATTGTGAAATATTTTGAACACTGAAAATACATGGGTAGACTCACCTGTGAAGCCAGAGCCCCAAGTAAGAAAATGCTTTAATTTTATCCATTTCATTTCAACCTGGGTTAATAAGCAACACGATAGCTACCAGTTGCTGAGTGCTTCTGCTGCATCCAACATTTATTAAGCACTATCTCATTTAAACTTTGGTGCTATGAGGAGATACTCTTATCCCTTCCAATTTACAAAAGAAGAAATTTACACAGAAGTTGAGAAACTTAGCAAAGATCATCCAGCTAGTAAGTAGCAGAATGGGTTTTAGTTCAGCATGGGTGTCTTAACCTTATTGCCTCTAGACTCTGATTAGGATGTATACCTTTGGGCTACTGGGGGTTGAGGCGAGGCCTGATCTTTGTAGAGGTATACCTTGCCCTTTTATAGAGATAGTGAAGAGTAAAGTAGGGAGATACCCAAGGTCCCAAGTTCCTTAGGTTTGGACCAGGCCAACTGGATATAGGTGGCTCTATCTTGCATCTCTTGAATGGCAAGCCCCTCCTGAGGGTCACAGAGCATCTCCTCTGCCGAGGAACGCATGATCGCAGAATGAAAGGCTAGAGTTGATGTGTCCAGTGGACTTTGGGAGGCTGGAGTTTTATCTCCTGTCCCCAGGCAGAATTTTGGTCAGTCAGGAACTGAAAGGCTTTCCTTAGGTGCTCTTCCTCCACAGTCACTTTGCTGCCAGAATTTTTCCAGCCCATCTCAGCAAAATAAGGCAGGCTTCTGGGGGAAAAGTCTTGGAGCCACTAATCAGCAGACCTTGAGTGTGTTTGCATTCGTGTGGCTCTGTCTCTGTGCTGACAGGACCAGATCAGGATGCATTCTTTAACGGCACTGTGATAGCACAATTACTTATGCAAATGGCTTTGCAGAGGCCATTAATTTCCTGAGCACAGAATTCCAGCCAAATCTTCCTTGTAAGAGAAAGTGATGGACGCATTACAATTCTACTCCAAGAGATACTTACAAAGAGTTAATCAGATGCAGATTGGGTCGTCAAATAAAGGGAATCACTGATATTAATGGTTTGGCTGGAAATTGTTTCACCTTGAAAGGGTAATCAAAGTAGCTATCAATTATTGAGCACCCAATAAGTGCCAGGTGATTTACATACATTATCTCATTTGATCTTCACTACAACCCTAATGAGGTAAGTACCATTACTGTACCCATTTTGCAGATGAACCAATTGAGGTGCAGGGAGGTCACACGTCTTTCTGTCTCTGATCATACAGTGATTGGTAGAAGCTGGAATTGGAAACCCGGAGTGTCTCAGCCTTCCTTAGCATCGTACTAGGTTCCTAGCCTGCTCAGGCTTCCAGAGCCATCCCCTTTTCTTGTATAATTGCATCTAAGCATCATCAGACATTTATTATGACACCAGTTTCCATGTATTAAAGACTTTCTGTGTGCTACGCACTTCACATCTATCCTATCCATGACTCCAAAACATGCACTTTTTGTTATTTATTCTTCACACTTCATCTGCAAGGGTAAAGTTTCCCTTTGCAGGACAAAATCGCATGCTTCATATTATTTGTAAAGATGATTTGTTTTGCATAGCTCATCATGGGTGGGTCTTATGTCTGAGTCTTCTAAAGCAGTGGTCCCCAACCTTTCTGGCACCAGGGACCGATTTCATGGAAGACAATTTTTCCACAGATCTGGGGTGGGGGGATAGTTTCAGGACAATTCAAATGCATTACATTAAGCTCACCTGCTGTGCAGCCTGGTTCCCAACACGCCTGGAGCATTACCAGTCCACAACCCGGAGGTTGGGGACCCCTGTTCTAAAGTACAAAACAAACCTTGCCATGTGCACTTGTCTCTCAGCCCTCAGGAACACTAGAAATTAGACCAACAGACCTTTTGAACAAACTCCTCAAGGGAGTTATTCCTATGGTGAAAAGCAGCAATGGCTATGGACCAATTTAGAGTACTGTGGTGGGAAGTAGGAAGAAACCTTACTTTCAAGATAGATCCTCTAAAACTCTCAGCTTATCCATTTTTCAGCTGTGTGTCCTTGTATAAAGGAAGGTGAACTCTGACACCCATGAGCTGATTAGATGTGAGAGATTAGAATTGGAATTCATAAGTCCCTAACCAGCCTCTTTCATAGCAGACCCAAGGGCTGCAGCCCCCAAACCTTGCCTTAAACCTCACTGTCTTGAGCCTACTAGGCTCTAGTACTCCTTTGCCCATTCTGGGTGAAATGCCAATCATTTAGAGCAGTCAGCGGTACTCAGTCCTGACTGAACACCAGAATCATGTGAGTAGCTTTTAGATAAAGCTGTCATTCATTGTGAGTACCCAGTAAGTGCCAGGTGATTTACAAACATTAGCTCATTTGATCTTCATCACAACCCTAATGAGGTAGGTGCCATTGCTGTGCCCATTTTACAGGTGACTGCAGGGATTCTTGCCCTTTCCCCTAGCAAATTTGATTTAATTGATCTGGGTGTCAGAATTATTTTTTAAAAAGCTTCCCAGGTCATTTTAATGGCAGCCAGGCATGAGAGATCCTGACTGAGATTTAGACTGTTGAGTTCTGTTATGGCTGGAATGCTTGTGTCCCCCCAAATGTTGAATTCCTAACCCCCCAATGTGGTAGCCTTAGGACATGGGTCCTTGGGGAGGTAATTAGATTTAGATTAGGTCATGAGGGTGGGACTCTCATGATAGGATTAATGTCCTTACAAGAAGAGGAAAATAGAACCCCCTTTCTCTCTGAGCACACATTGAGGAAAACCTGTAGAAGTATAAAATTCATTTGTGCCCTGGCTGGTGTAGCTCAGTGGATTGAGCATGGGCCTGCGAACCAAAGGATCACGGTTCACTTCCCTGTCAGGGCACATGCCTGGGTTGCAGGCCAGTTCCTAGCAGGGGACGCACGAGAGGCAACCATACATTGATGTTTCTCTCCCTCTCTCCTTCCCTTCCCCTCTAAAGATAAATAAATAAAATCTTTAAAAAAAATCCATTCATAAGGCTAAATATGTAGACAAATACAGAATACTGTATTATTGTAACAGTGGTAGGCAAATCACTTTTAATTTAATGATAAAAGTTAAAAAAAGTACTGAGGCAACTCAAACTATAAATATATGTTAATGGATACACAATATAAATAGGTGTAAATTGTGACATAAATATCAAAGTGTGGGATGAGAGTGAAAGTGTAGAGTTTGTGTGTATAATTGAATTAAGTTATTATAAGCTTAAATAGACTTCTGACTGTAACATATTTTATTTTATTTATTTGTTAAAGATTTTATTTATTAATTTTTAGAGAGGGGAAGGGAGAAAAAGAGGGAGAGAAACAACAATGTGTGGTTGCCTCTCACGCACTCCCCAATGGGAGTGCACCCAGGCATGTGCACTGACTGGGGATCGAACAGGCTACCTCTTGGTTCACAGGCTGGCACTTAGTCCACTGAGCCACACCAGCCAGGGCCCATAAGATATTTTATGTAAGCCCCATGATAACCACAAAGAAAATACCTATAGAAGTTACACAGGTGACAAAGAGAAAGGAATCAAAGACTATCAATACAAAAAATTAATGAAATATAAAAGAAGACAGCAAGAGAGAAAAAAAGAGGGACAAAAGAACTATAAAACAGAAAACAATTAACAAAATGAACATACTGGATCTTTCCCTAGCAATGATTACTTTAAATGTAAACATTAAATTTTCCAATCAAAAGCCACAGAGTGGCTGAATGGATTTAAAAAACTACAAAAGACTTACTTTACTTTTCTTCTTTTTTATTTTTCAATTGTAGTTGACATACCATATTATATTAGATCCAGTTGTATAACATAATGGTGAGATGTTTATATAACATATAAAGTATTGACCCAACAAGTCTGGTACCCATCTGACATCACCTATATTTATTATTTACTACATTCCCTACGCTGTACTAAATATTGCCATGATTATTTTTATTTAAATATTTTTTTTATTTTTTAGTTGGAGTTGATGTA
>CM052552.1:23446762-23463162 GCA_028533065.1 Trachops cirrhosus
TCTTGACAGGCTACCGTAGTGAGGGGCGGGGCCTAAGGTTTTCACCAGGACGGAGCACTCCAGTCGCTGGGTTGTGATGCTGTATGTGGGGGCGGGGTCTGGGAAGGAACAATGGCGCTTGCTCTGCTCTCTGCAGAACCTGAGAACCTTCCGCTGCTTTCCACAAGCCAACCGGGCCCCTCTGGCACCAATTCCTGTGTGGGTGGGCCCAAGCACCCCTCAGGACCTTCCTTTTCAGTCAGTGCCCCAAAGCTCTATTTCCCGGTGCCGGGATCCTGAGCTGCGCGCAGTGCCCTGCTTCACAATGGCCGCCTCGCTGGGTCTGCCAGTCGCCACCTCCCAGCCTGGCCCTCCAGCCACTGACACTTGTGCGCCCAGGGTCTGCCTGCTGGGGACTTGCGCGTCCCTGGTTGCTCAGGTCTCTGGTTGCTCAGGTCTCTGCTCTGCGTCCCTCACCCGGCCCGACTCCACCCCTCCTACCAGTCTGGTCGATCGAGACTGTTTTCAACTCACTGGTTGTCGGACTACCCGGCACTTCAATTTTCTGTTATTTCTGGTTGTTATTTTGTTTCTATATCATTGTTGTCCATATCTTGGTTGTGTAAGGGGGCACAGTGCGTCTACCTATGCCTCCATCTTGGCCGGAAGTCTCTGAACCCTACTCTTGATAAGCTAAATGTCTCGAGATAATTGCTCTTCTGCCAACATGTTCAGTACCTTGACAATCTGGATCAAAGTAGGTTTCTGAGCCTTGAAGCCTCCTGGTTTCTCTCCCGTAAGTACGCTTTGTGCTGCCCATACTAATAGGAACTGGTCAAAGGATGACCATGCCTAAGTGGGCCTGGTCAGGTAACTGGCACCTTTTGAAACATCAGTGATTTACAAAATGCATTTTACTGCTGAGTCAATGTGCAAAAGACAAAAGAAGGACATCTTAAATGTTGGTGTGATCTATTTAGATGCAGAGGAGTCAAACTCATTTTCACAGGGGACCACATCAGCCTCACGGTTGCCTTCAAAGGGCAGAATGGAATTTTAGGACTGTATAGATGGAACTACACCTTAACTAGGGGCAAGGAGCTCTACATTCGGCCCTTTGAAGGCAACCGTGAGGCTGATGTGGCCCACGGTGAAAATGAGTTTGACACCCCTGATTTAGAGCTTCTCATTTATTAATCATGTAGACAAGTCTTTGCCTATAGTTTTATGAAACCCTTGGATCATTCTGAAGAACTAGAATAGGAATATGTTTAGATTTTATTAATCAGAAAAAGTGAGACACAATGATAATCATCGGTCACAGACTCTCACTTTTTTTTAATAAGCAAGCTTGTCGTGAGATTTGCAAACACAGAAATCATGGTTAGAAGGAACCACATAGTAAAACGGTCCAAGTTTCCATTCAGGAAATTATAAGCAACAAAATATTGATCTGAACTGGGTATATATGAGTAAACTATACTTCAACAGAATTTTTCATATGGAGTATCTATTATTCCTAGGTAATCAATAATTTTGATTACTACAGTGAAGGATCAGAAACAGTAGACAAATAGATTTTGGCATTGTATGTATAATAAGGGCCTACTGTATGCCAAGTCCTTTAAATGTATTATTCCATTTAATTCTCATAATTCTGGGATGTAGGTACCGTTTTTACTCCCATTTTACAAATGAGGAAACTGAGGCTCTCCAATTGCAAACTGTCCATGATCATACCCTGTAAGGACAGAGCTGGGATTTCAATCCAGATTTGACTCCAGACCCTGTACTCATTTTACTATACCACACTGCCTCTTAGTGGTCCCCATTAACCTATGATAATAATAGTCAGTATTTATTGGGAACTATAAGAGCAAATGAATAGAAAACAGGATGCATTCCTTGGGCTTTATAAATAATAGTTACAATTTAAAGAGTGCTAGGCAGAGTGATAAGGGCTTCACATATAATAATAACTCACCTAATCATCAGAACCACTCTATGACGTAGGCGTTATTGATATTCCCTTTTAATAGATGAGGGCATTACAGTTGGGGGAGCAGGGGTGAGTAAACTGAGCACAGTTACTCAGCTAGGAAGTTTCAGGGCCAGATTTCAAACCCGTGTGTCAGTTGCCAGAGCCAGAGCCAGTGGTATGAACTACATACCACTAGTTCAAATGTGAATGTGCCATGAGAATCACCAGGCGAGGCTATTAAATACATGGGTTCCTTGGCCCTGTCCCTGGGAAGCTGATTGAATAAGACTTTTTAAAACTATTTTTCCAGGTTTATTGAGATATAATTGACAAGTGTGATGTAGTTGGAATCATACAACCTTTCCAGACTGACTTCTTTCACTTAGCGATACGCACACTGTTGAGACAATAAAAAAAGAGTGGTGGTTGCTAGGGTCTCAGGAGGAGGGAGGGCTGCATAGGTGGGGTGGAGGGGCTTTTAAGGGTGGTGAAACTACTCCGTGTGAGACTGTAACAATGGATACATGACTGCATGCACTTACCAAAATGCGTAGAACTGTACAACACAAAGCGTGAACCCTAATTTACACAATGACTTCAGTTAATAATGTAGTGGTATTATTTTATCAAGTGGAACCAATGTGCCACACTAATGTAACATGTGATGTCTTTGCCGAATTTGTTTCTTTTTTTTTTGTTTTAAGATTTTATTTATTTATTTTTTAGAGAGAGGGGAATGGAAGGAGAAAGAGAGGGAGAGAAACATCAATGTGTGGTTGCTCCTCATGTGCCCTCAACTGGGGACCTGGCCCACAACCCAGGCATGTGCCCTGACTGGGAATCGAACCGGCAACCTTTTGGTTTGCAGGCCCGCACTCAATCCACTGAGCTACACCAGCCAGGGCCGAATTTGTTTCTTTGATGACTCTTCCATGTGGGTAGTTTTGGCCTCATAGACCAAATTTTGAAGTGTTCCCTAATGTGGTGGCCACACAGCATTCTTGGCTGCTCCTCCCAACATGGAAGCCGCATACCACCAGTGAACCGTGGCAGGGGAGATCAGGGCCCTTTATATTCATAGGGCTTCTGTCCTACAAGTGCAACCTGGGTACAGGAAGGGGCTATTGACCTCTCTGCCATGCTTGCCTAAAATAGTTTCTGTAACACTGATGCCTGCCCCTCCCACAAAGAAGGTGTAGCCCTAGACTGGGAGTTGAGGGGAGAGGAATCCCTATTTTCCTCACAGTTATCTGCCTGGACTAGAGCTCTCAGAGTTGTGTCTTCCAAAATGGAGCTGGCAAAGGAGAAAGGGTAGAGCAGGCAACAGCTCAAATGCCACAGAGTCACTATTATTACCATGGCTTAGTAGATTTTCTTGAATGTATTTTTCTCTATTTGTTTTGTGCCCTTAGGACAATTTCCAGAAATTTTAAGTGATTACTTCTTACAGTTTTGTCCATATAAGTGGTTGTTTATTTGGGAGTGAGTTCACTGTGCTCCTCTCTCTACTACTCTGGAAATCTGACATAAGTTTTTAACTTCTGTCATGCTAGCAAATTCTCTCCCTTGCTGACTTGAATGAAGCAAGCAGCTATCTTGTCAGTTCCTCTGTGGAAGAGAGCTATGCTGTCAGTTATCCTCAGGTAATCGAGGACAGCTCTGACTGACAGACATAAAGCAACAGCAAACTGAGACCCTCAAACCAACAGGCAGCGAAGAACTGAATTCAGCCAACAACCATGTGAGCTTGGAAATGATCTTTCTCTGGCTGAGCCTCAAGCTGCAACCACAGACCTAACCCATCCTTGGATCATAGCCTTTGTGAGATCCTGAAATAGAGGACCTAGCGAAGCTGCACCCAGACTCCCGACCTGCAGAAACTGTGATCATAAATGCCTATTGTTTTAAACCGCTAAGTTTATGGTCATTTGTTATGCAGTGATAGATAAGCCATATGTTGGCATAAAATAAAATACATGCATTTTGTGATAGAATATTATCTGTGCATCTTTATAAGTGCATTAAATAACAAGATAGAGCAGTGTATTTAATATTTGCCATTCTTTAAAAGTAGTGATGATCCTCAGCTGGTGTGGCTCAGTGGGTTGGGCATCATCTCACAAATTAAAAAGTTCCCAGTCAGGGCATGTGCCTGGGTTGCAGGTGGGTCCCCAGTTGGGGGCGCATGAGAGGCAACCACACATTGATGTTTCTCTCCCTCTCTTTCTCCCTTCCTTCCTCTCTCTCTACAAAATAAAAAGAAATGTTTAGATTAGTGATGAACATTAAATATATTTCAAGGTATCTGCAACGATATTAACATAAAGTGAATATATGGGTGATTTCTTTTGGTGACAGAGTTACAAATATTGTAAATACAACTAGGAATTGTTGCCTATATTCACATATGAAAGAAATGCTAAATTTTATTTACAGGTTAGTAAAAATAAAAATTTAGGTTTTTCCTCTCCTAATTTATACAAGTCCCCTGCATTCCATCCTCCAAACCCCAAGTTTAAAAGTTTCTCATATAGACCCATTGTTTGCTGGCCTCCTCTGGTATCTGTCTCTTTTATTTCTCTTTAAGTAGCTTCTCTGCCCCATGTCACCCTGTTTCCTGATGTCCTGTGGAACATGCCATCTGGAGGGAGCCTTGTCTAATATGCCAGCTGGAAGTTTCCTCTCTGTTGCCTAAACTTTTTTCAGGTGTATGTGTCTACCAATTTAGGTGTATGTGTCATGAAATTAATCACGTCAAACTTAATATCCCTCAAAATTTGAAGTGCATGTAGCACTTGGTCCAGAAATCCTCTTTCTAGAATTCATCCTGCAGGTAGGCAAAGATACATGTAGGATAGTCATTACAATGCTGGTTGGAATACTAAGCAACTAAATGCACATCAACAGAAATCTTGTTTCATAAATTACCATACATCGTGTAACTATTAAAAACAAAGAATTGTATGGACTGCTAAAAAATGATTCCAGCCCTGGCTGGTGTAGCTTAGTGGATTAAGCGCGGGCCTGTGAACCAAGAGATCACGGTTCGATTCCCAGTCAGGGCACATGCCTGGGTTGCAGGCCAGTTCCCAGCAGGGAATGCACAGGAAGCAACCATACATTGATATTTCTCTGCCTCTCTCCTTCCCTTCCCCTCTGAAGATAAATAAATAAAATCTTTAAAAAAAATGATTCCAGAATATATTAATCACAAAAGCACAGATCAGAACAGTAAGTATAGTGTTTTTCTATTGGGTTATATGTCAAAATTTTCTAGAATTATACAAAAGAAAGGTTAATACTGTGTACCCATGGGAAACAGGAGTGAGAACTGTATTGGAGGGACATGTACTTTTCATTATATACCCATGGCTCCCAAATGGTTGCCCAAGTTGCCTCAGGGCACTAGAGGGTAATTGAAAAATTTGAGGCAAACACAGTGATACTAGAAATCTGTTGTGCATTGTGCAAACTACTAGGTCAAGGTAGTTCATATTTTCAGCATTGGATCATAATACGTTTCTTTCAATCATCTTATATCTTTCCAAATTTGGGTTTTTGGCTGTTGTTGTGCTAAACGAACAAGTGACCCTGATGGGTCATCTAAAAGACACACCATTATGGCTCAATTTATCTTCACCCTGAACTGACTAAAGAGGCCCTGCTAGGTTAGGTTAAAAGATGCAGAGACATCCTCATTACTAAACAAGGAAAAACTTCCCAAACCTCCTTAGGTAGGTATCATCATCAATTTATATTATGGAAAATTGGGACATTGTTAGGTATTGTTAGTAGGAGTTGACTTAGAAAGATACTCAAATAATGGTAACAGGATGTGAAGGTTGAGGGAGAATAGAGTTGAGATTAGCATGGATATTTCTATCTTGGAAGCTATGAAGAGCTTATGGCTACCCTTTGATGGGAGCAGCTCAGTGTTTCTGATTCAGCCCCTTTGATTAAAACTGACCCCACAATTTCTATTTTGTGTGTTTGTTTATATTGTTCTTTAGGTTCCACATGTAAATAACATCATATGGTACTTGTCTTTCTCTGACTCATTTCAGATGAGTATTCATGCTGACATCTACACCTGTGATTGTTCCCTGGATCTGTGTTCCAGCCTTTAATTTGAGGGTTACTGTTTCGTGACTCAGTCTCGTCAAAAATCTCACGAGCTTCATCCTAATGGAGCCGTCACACTTTCAGTCCGAGTACACAAAAAAGAGCCGAGGGCCCACGGACTGGAGTATGAATGGCCGGAAATGCCTACTCCTAGGGCCTCAGATGTAAAAAAAGTTTCTGGCTCATTTCAGTTAGCCTAACACCCACTGGGTCCATCCACGCTGTCAAAAACGGTAAGGTTTTGTTCTTTTATATGTCCAAATAATGTTCCATTATATTGTAATAATTATGTATAGTGCCAGTTAAGTACTGGCAATATCAGGGGGGACACTTTGTAAAGTATCTGATGGTCTACTATACTGTATGCCTGAGATTTATACAAAATAGTATTGGATGTAAACTGTAATTAAAACAATTTTTTTAATGCTTATCTAGGAAAGAAAAAAAGGGCACCCTCACTAGAATGACCAGATTTCCTCATTGCTCTGTGCTCAGCAGAGACATTTCCTGTAAGTACATTGAAGCTAACTCTAGAAAATCGGCGTTCATGGTCTAGCTCCTTTCTTCCCTTGAGAGTTGTGCAGGAGCCCTGGTTCCAGGGACTTGACTGAGGTCACCTGTTAAGACTGTGTCAGAGCCAGGACCACAGAGTAGGTCCTGTGGTCTATGTTCGGTTCTTCCTCCATTCCATGTCGCTGCTTCCCATGTAAGTAAGAGCATGAGAGACTGAAGTTCCATGCTTTGACCAACTTTATTTTCTTAATTTTTAAATAATGTTTCAATTGCAGCTGACATTCAATATTGTATAAGCTTCAGGTGTACAGACTAGTGGTTAGACATCGCTATACTTTACGAAGCAATGCCCTGATGAGTCTATCCCCTGACACCATGACCCGCTTTAGACTTAGGGAGTCTAGCGGACATCATGTTAAAGGTCTAATTGTGAGACTTCCTCATCCTCATTTTCCTTTCTTGTTCGGTGGGGATGATAATGACATGTACCCCACAGGATTTTATGATGATTAAGTGAGATAATGTGGGTAAGCACTTAATGTAGTGTCTGGCTGGGGTAAATTTTGAGTAAATGTTGACCCTTACTCTTGGCTTAGAGCTTGATCTCTGGTGCCAGTAAAGGCCAGGTTTCAAGTTCCAGTCCTATCACTCGCTACACGTGTGACTTTGAGCTGGTAGTTTCTTCAGTCTTTCTGGGTTTCAGTTTCCTCATCTGTCTCATAGGATTGCTGTGAGGATGCAATGAGATCATACATGTAAAGCAGTGAACACCACGCCTTTTACAGATGAAGTAATCAATTTAGATAGCGCTACATGATTGTTAATGAGGGTTCTAATAGAAATTTGACATGAGTTTCCTGCCTGGAACCATCTTAATTGTCTAATGCTGAAAGTCTACCATTAGGAATTGTGATGGGGTCCTCCATGTTTTACCCTCTCCTGCCCTCTGTCCGATTCCTTTCACAGATCCTTCATACTCAGATGTAAAGGGCTGACAGCATAGAACATGTCTTCTCTTGGTGGGATTTGCATTTTCCGAAGGACCAAGATCCTAAGGTTGAAGAAGGAAACTTTATGATGCAAATCCCAGCCCTGGTTTAGAGCAGGGTTTCTCAGTCTCAGAATTCTTATCATTCTGTGCTGGATAACTGTTGTGGGAGACTTTCCTGCCCATTGTAGGATGTCTAACAGCATCTCTGGCTTCTATTCACTAGATACCTGTAGGGCAACGCCTCCCCTCTCAGTTATGACAACTGAAAAATATCTCTAGATGTTGCTACATGTTTCCTGGGGAGAAAAATCACTCATAGTTAAGATCCATTGGTAGAGGACTCTCTGGGGGAGTGAGGTTTTCCAGGATACATTAAAATCATATCAGGTGTCATAAGTGTGAAATGCCTTAGGGGCCAGAGAGATGAACATGCAAGGAATCAGAGAAGTGTAACTATAATGAGTAGTGAGGCTTGTAGCAGACTGGAGAGTGTATGCCCTGTGTAAAGGCATTCAAAAGGCTTAAAGGAATCTCTGTGGGCCAAAGTACATCTGAGGATTGAAACGAACTGCCCATTTGGATCCTGAGATGGAGGCTGTTCCTCAGGATGGCACAGCTCTGGCACATGCCCTCTTCATTTGGGCTAATGATCCCTGATGTAATTTCTGTTCTCCCCCCTCCCTTTCCTGCCTTCAAAATAAGAATGCTCCTGAATAATCAAGGCATACAAAGTCATCATACAAGTCAAAAATATTTTTAAGTTCCACTACACTTTTTGAAATTTATGTATGTGCTATTCAAATGAGCACATTTCCAAGGCTATCCAATAATTTGAAACAGCTTATCTATTACGTGAAAAAAACAATAACAGCAGGAGAGAGAATCACAAAAGAATACCAGAAAAACATAAACCAAAATGTCAACAGGGATTGTGTCAATGTTGATTTTTCTCTATTTTTGTTTTCCTATATTTTTATTTATTTTTTTAAAAAAGGTGAATGTCACACTGTGAGATGTCCACAATGAAAGGAGAGCTTTATGCCACCCAGCACTTGTCCAGGTGGGGGAAGGTGTCACAAAATCAAACGATAAAAATTCCAGTGGCTAAGCCAGCCCTCCCCATCCCTGCCCTGTTGGAGGCATCGTGTTTGATGAATAACAAGAGAACCTGGAGTTCCCCACGTGTGGTTATTAACATTAATAATAACTGGAACACTAATCTCTGCCCACTGTATTTTGTTCTCCGGTTGCTTTCTGCTGCTTTTTAATAATGCACTCTTGCTTTTTCCCATGTACTCCGCATTATACACATGCTGTACTGCTCTACCTTCCCTCGATTTATGCGTGTCTCTAGCAGATGGTTGGGCCAGTCCACCTCCGGTGCTTGTTTAGCATAACAGAGAGCTCAAGGACTGGGGCCCGCTCACAAGGTTCAGCTTGCATTTCTGGATCCTGGTGGGGCAACCACACGGGGTAAAGACCAGCACTTGCCATCTCTGACCTACCTTCACAGCAATTAAGGATGGCTTTTCCTATTTGTATTTCAAGAGTTGTTTTTCCTCTCCTTTATTCCCCCCACTCCCATCCTTTTCCTTGGTCCTCCCTAGATTTCTATAACAATTCTCATGGTGATGGTGGGAGCAGGGAATTTTCCAGGAAAAGAAATGCCATATTGAAAATCCAGAATTGGGAGACCCTGTCTAATCTGTTTTTGGTCACCGTGTCTTAATGAAGACGGCAGGTCAGACCTTACTTACACAGCCCTTTCCCTGTCCAGAGAAAAGTGTACGACATCAACCATCCAGTCTCTTCAGTGTGGTAGGACTTTTGAGCACATATGGACATGAGACATTAAAGAATTTGGGATTGACTTCAAATAACACACTCCCAGTCTCTTGAAGCCTGTGGAGTAGTTCAAGTCACCTCCCAGGAGCTTGGCTTTCTGGCTGCCTCAATTCAGAGCTACACTTCTCCCCATGCTCTTAGCACATTTATTTTAAAACTCCTGTGGGTCTAAGGAGTACTTAGGGATACTTACTATGGCCCCCAAAAGTTTCAGTTTTGTTCGTCTGATCTGGGTCCTAAGATCTAGGCTTTCATGGTAGGGACTAATAAGGAGTTGAAAGTTGTTTTTGTTCTCGGATGCTACAAGCTTCGCCTTAGAGATTTAAGTTGTACACAGCTGGAGATGAGGGAGCTCTGAAGTGCCAGCCTGAAGTTTACTGTATGTTATTTCCATGTGGATGGAAAAATGATTTCTAATTTATAAAAAATATCCCCGGATGCCAGTCATTACATACTTTCACAGTTGCAGCTTAAAAGTACTCTGTGCATTGTATTCACAGAAGGCAGAAAAGGGGGGTTGCTTCCCTGTTACCCCAGGTGAAGAAGGAAAAAATGGAACTTTGTGGAGAGGAAGCCAAGAAAACCTTTGGGGTGGTGTGATTGTTGGGGGAGGAGTCTGGATAAATGGTGGTCTCCATATATTTTCAGGACGTCTCTTTTCTCTCCAGAGCTGGAGGAAAATCAATATCTTGTTTTCAGATGGGTAAATGGAGTCGCCTCTTTAAAGTGCCCCGGTCAGTTCACCACACGTCGGGCAGCTGCTGCTTTCTAGGCTGCCCCGCGATTCCCAGGCTAGGAGGATTGACAAGGCGATGATAAACTAACGTGCCCCCTCAGCTCTGGGTGTGCGCCATTGTTCCCGCAGCTGAGACCCTCTGCTGCTATTTGCTTTCTCCCACATACATTATTCAACAGCCCAGGAAAAGGCCAAGAACCTCTTTCATTCAGGAATTCTGTGTTAAAATAATCAATTTCAAACTGAAGCCGGGAAGGCCAGCTTGCTACAGGGAGAGCCTATTAATAAGCCACCAGTCTTTTCCATTTGCATTGAACTCATGCCTGTATTGTGGTAATATGGGATTATTTTTTTTTTCAGTTTCCTCCAAGAAACTAAACATCACATTGGTTCTCCTGCTCTTTCATAAAGAGCATGTAGAAGAGCTTCTTCGTTTGATCCTGTCATTAATAGAACACTAGAGGCCATATTTGTGCCTTCTACTCTGCACTGGCTAATTCTGATTTTGAAAGTAGTTTTAAAAAGCCATTAACTCTCCATGAAATGTACCAGGAAGGAAAGTTTTCAAGTGTTTTGTCTGCCATTCATTGGCCTTACATTTCTTGCCTTGCCTCTCCTGCCCTCTGCCTGTAACCCTCCCCGCAAGTGCATACACACACACGATATTCCAACACCAAGTCAAAAAATTAGAAACCTTACATATATAATATGTATTATATATTATTATATATGTCTATAATATATATTATATATGTATATATAATGTGTATATTATATATGTCTATAATATATATATTATATATGTCTATAATATATACATATTATATATGTATATAATATACATAATGTACATATATTATATATATATATATAAAATATATATGTCAGAATAAGTTTTAAGTGCCTTCTGGCAGCACCACGAGATGCTTTCCCAAATGGGTGAGCTTTTCCTATTTGGTTGATAAAGGGTTAATCAGGAACTTCCTTTCTGTGGCTGTCTTACTATCAAAATTCTACGTTTGTGTCAGTCCTGTTTTGTGCCTTTGAACAACTCAGTGAACAAAAAGTAATTAATAATAATCACCATCATGTAATCAGTTCAACTAATGTTTATTGAACGCCAGTTGTATACACAGGAAATCCTCAGGGCTTTAACTTGGGCCACTGCAGTGAATCAGTTATGAGTCCCCGCGTGTCTTGTGAAACACAGGTTTTTAATAGGGTCGCCAGGTTTAGCAAATAAAATTACAGGACACTTAAGTGAGCTTGAGTTTTCGTGAAATAACAAATAATTGTTTAGTTTAACTATGTTCCACGTAATATTTGGGACATACTTACACTAAAACATGTCACTGTGTCTGAGATTCAAATTTAAGTGGGAGTCCTATCTTACATCTGGAAAACCTACCTACTGTGTAAATGAATTCTTGACATGACCTGGAGGTTTTTGATGTTGGTATTTTCTCCTTCCCTCTTACCTTCAAAATTGAGAACAGAGAGAAGTTGCTGCACTGCAGGCTTAGTTAGCAGGATTCAAGTTGAATAAAAATGTAACGTTTTCATGTAAGGAGATTTTTCAACTAATTTGTAGAGGGTTTTTTCCTCTTTTTTTCTTCCACAGGTGGCATAGGATAGATATTTTTCTATTTTTCAGGTGTTTTGTTATACAATAAATCATCAAAAGCACTAAACTATTTTAAAGTAATTTTTAAATAACCCCCCAAAATGAAGTTCCTATCCCAGTAGTTGATTGATTTAATAAAAATAAAGATAAGTTCCCCTAAATAATTCCATCTGTATCCCATGCAGTCCCAAGTATTGCTCAGCCCTAGAGGGACAGGGCAGAGGCGAATGCGTCCATGAGAATGCCCGGTGCACGGACACTCACTGAATACTGGCTATGGCTGACCGTGGGCATGTCATGTCACAGGGAAGACACAGATGAGCAGACACCTGTGACCAATGGTAGGGGCGCACCTCAGAGATCAGAGGATTGACTCAGCCTAGATTTTGAAAAGTAGGAAAAGTTACAACTACCAAAGCACATGACTAGTGTCTACAACAGCAATTTTCAGCCTTTTTCACCTCATGGCACACATAAACTAATTCCTAAAATTCTGCAGCATGCCAAAAAATATATTTTTTGTCTGTCTGACCAAAAAAAGGTATGATTTTTATTCATTCACACCAGACAGCTATCGTGTTGTCTGTTGTCATTTTGGTAATTTGACAATCTAAGGGAAAAGAGGTCAGTGCCCCTGGCTATATAATCAGGTGTCGCATGTTTTAGAAATTCTTGTGGCACTGCCATGGCACACTTGAAAATCTCTGGTCTACAAGAAGAAATCCTAGTGAACCTTTTATTATGGGCAGTCTAGGCGCTGAGGGAGCTAAGGCACAGTGACCGCCCTGCAGGAGCATAAAGTGGTTACTATAGGCGGACAGCACATGCAAGATAGGAGAGTTAAATGTCAAGAGAGAGGGTAGAATAGCAACTGTCCTTCATTACAGGCTTACTATGTGCCAGGTTCTGTGCTAAATGTTTTACGTTACTTGTTTCCTTTATTCTCACAATATCCCTTTGAAGTGCCCTGGTTCTTTAGGGGCTCAGAGGAAGGAGGGAACTCCTCTGAAAACTTGGTCTCTCAATGTACCAAGTATATGATTCTCTTTTCTGTGCCGTTTATCTAATTTGTCTAGTCCAATGCTGATAATGTAGTCACTTAATGAGGTTGCTGTGGCTTTATAATGTGTTTGAATATCTGGTACTACAACATGGTGTTTTAATTTATTGAGGAAAAAGGTGATTTAATGAATGATAATACATCTGACATCTTTCTAGAGGAAAATAACATTGCATGGACACAATCTTTCCTCACCTATTAAAATAAATTGTACTTTAAGACTTACATATTAAAAAATAATCAATGTGCAGGACATTCCTGGAGACTATAAGTAATGACAGGGCATAAGGCTGGATACTCAGAAGCTATAAAAGAATAGATGAGCCTACTAGATATTATAATATTAATTTAAACCTTTTCTATGGCAAAAAAATCCCATAAACAAAATCCATAAATTTAGAAAATTATTTGTAATGTAAAGGAGAGAGAGAAGGTATATCTACAATATACAAAAAGTTCTTGTACATTAACTAGAAGGTGAGGAGCACCCTGCAATAAAAACCCACAAAGCATGGGAGGAGACACATTCACAGGATAGTAATTTAAGAGACTAAGCAAACTTACGACAAGATGCCCAAATTCACTAGTGGTCAGGAAGGCCCAAAGTAAAGTCATTGTGTCATTTCAGCTCATGCCCATCAGGCAGGCACATTAAAAAGAATGTAATATTGCCCCTTCCTGAATGAATGTTGAATGATCCTGCAATATGCTTTAATTCAGTGACCCCACTCCTGACAATGTGTCCCATGGAAATAAAAATATAAGCACACCACACAAGCTTCTGTGTACAAGCATGTTTATTGCAGCATTGCTTGTAGTGTCTTTCTCTCTCCCTCTCTCTCTCTCTCTCTCTCTCTCTGCCTTTCTCTTTGTGTGTGAGAGAGAAAAGCAGAATGCTATAAATAGGGAGGATGCTTCAATAAATTGGTAATACATTAATACAATGAAATATTATGAAGACATCAAAAGGAATGAAATAGAGCTCTAGCAGGTGATTTTTAAAAATTTCCATGAGGGATTGTTTAATATGAAAATAAGATGTGGAAAAGTGTGTTAAATATCTAATTTTATAAAAGGCCTATTTTAAAGTATGTGTAATTTCTATGTAATTATTTTGCCCTAAAGAGAAGTGTGAAAGGACACATACTGAATTGCTGGTGTAGCTTAGAAGGGCGGGATGGAAGATGGGGGCAGTACATGGTGTGTGTGGAAGAGTGACCCGTACGAAGGCGGAAAGTACAGAGATTGCACTGAAGAAAAGCCCACCACCCTGTGTGTGTATTTTCCTTCCTAATGAAAATTTTAGGAACTTTTTTCTGCACCTTCTTTTCTGTATAGCCCCAAAGAAGGTTGGGTCTATCATTGGTAGGTCTATTGCTGGCGACAGCAGCTTTCGGTGTGTGTGTGAGGCAAACTCCCTTGCTGAGGCAGAAAATTCCAACTCCTGTAAAGTGCAACCTTCACTAGAGCACAGAGACCACGGCTTTGCCTAGGCCCGTGAAAGTTCACAGGGTACATCGACTTAAAAAAAAAAAAAAAACTTTTAAAAGCCCAACTCCTAGTTAGCAAGAGTGGCTAGCAAAAATGGGGAAATCCCCCAATGACATGTATCGCAGTGTAACCCACCTCTGGGTCATTTCATGAATTATGGAATTGATTTCAGGGGTGTTCCTCTCTGCCTCCATGCCAAAATGGCTCTGACCCCCAAGATTCTGTTTTCTCAAATTTTCTCTGGCTGACAACATTCCATTTCAGTGATAGGGTTTTGGAAACTGTGCAGGGTGAGGCAAAAGTAGGTTTGCAGTGGTGAGGACATGAAACACAGAGTTTATACTTCTGTTATTATTTATTATTGTATTGTTTTCCACATAAACAACTGTAAACCTACTTTTGCCTCACCCTGTATTTTTTTAAAAATTTTATTTATTTATTTTTAGAAGGGAAGGGAGAAAGAGAGGGAGAGAAATATCAATGTGTGGGTGTCTCTCGAGCACCCTCTAATGGGGACCTGGCCTGCAACCCTGGCACGTGCCCAGACTGGGAATCAAACTGGCGACCCTTTGGTTCACAGACTGGTGCTCAATCCAGCCAGGGTTCACGCTGTATTTTTAAATAAAACTAAGGTAAGAAAACGTTTCCTGGAAGAGTTCTAAGATAGCTGTGCTGCATTTCTAATAAAGTGCTTGCAGTGGTTAATGGAAAACTTACCACTCACAGTTCCTATAGCCAGGCAGGAGGCCCATCCCACCAAAAAAAATCAATCCAATTCAAAGGTGCAGGATGCAGCCTTCTTCATCTCTCCAGGGAAAAATGAGCTTGAGCTTGAGCTTGACAAGAGCTTGAGCTGAGCCTCTGGCAGTGGGTGTGGAAAAGACACTCTGCTTGTTGAAGCCGTGTGAGTATTTTGAAGGGGAACTTAGAATACCATTTACAGAAACAGTCTGGAAGAAGGGCAGGTTTGGGCAGGTGAGAGATTGACTGTCCTGAAGTGGTTAAGGTTGAGCAGGGACTTGGAAATGCGACACTTGCATTTAGGAGACAGGTAACATCTGAAAGAGGTGAAACTAGAAGCCTGTGTCACCAAGAAAGTCTCGAGAGAGAAGAGAGGAGGGGAAGGGACTGTAAATATCACTTCATTTTAGGAGTGGATAGAGCAAGGAGAGCTCGAAAAAGATAAAGGTGTTGGGAGAGGTGGGAGAGGGAAGCCAGAAATAGGAAGGGGCAATGTTTGTTACCAAAGCCATGGTTTCATGAGAACGTGATCAGCGGTGGCAAATGCTACCCAGAACGTAGAGAGAGGTTAAGGACTGCTAGGAAGTACTTGGAGTGGGCAATTAATGGTAGTGATTGTTAGGAGAGCATGTCAGCAGAGTAACTGATTTGAAAGTGACTGTGAAGGTTTTCGGGGTAATTGGTAAAGAGGAAGAGACAACACGATGGACCTAGAGGGTATTACGCTAATTGAAGTAAGACAGAGAAAGGTAATTATCGTATGATTTCACTTATATGTGGAATCTAAAGAACAAAGTAAAGGAACAAACAAAACAGAAAGAAATCCATAAATGCACAGAACAATCTGATAGTTGCCAGAGATGGGGCTTTGGGGGACAGCATGAAAAAAGGTGAAGGGATTGAGAAGTACACATTGGCAGTTACAGAATAGTTGTGGGGATGTAAAGTACAGCACAGGGAATATAGTCGATAATATTGTAATAACTATGTGTAGGGCCAGGTGGGTACTGGACCTTATCAGAGGGGATCACTTTATAAGTTATGTAGTTGTCTAACCACTATGCTGTATGCCTGGAACTAATATAAATAATATTGAATGTCACCTGTAATTGAAAAATAAAATTTAAGAAAGAGGCAAAGGAAGTCAACGTGGACTACATTTAAAAGATGTTCGCAGTGAAAGTGGGGGAGGCAGGGTGAGAGCAGGGTTTGGTGAGAATGATTTGGGTTAGTAGGAATGTGATTGATCATCTGCAAGGACGGAGAGAAAGGAGCCCATGAGAACAGAGGGAAGAGCATTATAAAGGCGATAATTGA
>CM052552.1:23476972-23504795 GCA_028533065.1 Trachops cirrhosus
GAAGAGATAAATTTGGAAAGAAAGGGAGAAGGATCAACACTAGAAAGAAATAGAAGCATAAGTAATTGAACAATATAACAATAATAAGAATTAAAAAATTAAAAGTTACTTAATAAAAAAAATCAAGAAAAAAAAGAAAAAAAAATCGTTTGTTGGTTTCAAAGTGGCCAAACCAGTTTTCCTGGTTTTGCTGGCTGCAGAAGACTTAGGGGTGAATGCCGTAACTTTTTTCCCTTCCTGTTCAGAGCTCTGTCAGGCTCTGGCCCACTGTCCCCAGGTCTAGCCTCACGGGCCCAACACCCCAGGACGGGCCCTGGGCACTGGATCTGCGAGCTCCCAAGCACTCCCTCCGGAGCCCACTGCAGAGCGCAAGCGCCCCTTCCAGGTTCACAGGTGTGTACTCTGTGGTTTCTGAGGGGCTTGCACTTCCCCCAAATTCATGGTCTGGGCACCAGGGATACCTCTGAATGTCCGTGCTTTTTCCATGCTCACGGCTGTAGGCACCAAGCCTTTTACACAAAAAATCACTCTCTCCAGGTTGGGGCACCAGCGCAAGACCCAGTGGTCCCCGGACCCATTGGCTGGGCTGATCTCTCCAAAACCATTCAGGCACCTCTCACTAGGGTGCGAGTTCCGGGCGCTCTTCAGCACACCCTCCGAAAGCTCACTGAGGAGTGCTCGTGTCTTTTCTGGGTTCACTAGTGTGTACTCTGTGGATTCTGAGGGGCCTGCAATTTCCCTGAATTTGTGGCCTCGGCACTGGGGATCACCCAGAACGCCCGCACCTCTTCTGTTCCCATGGCTGTGGGCCCCGGGCTGTCTGGTCTTTCAATGTCCACTAGAATTTTTGATTTCCTATTTTCATGTATGCTGCAATGATCCTCTGTAGGATTTGCTCTAGTTCTCCGTAGGATGGCTAGGTTTTCCTGCCATGTGAAGAGGGAGGTGGCCTGTGCTCCCTCCTACCACGCCGCCATCTTCCCTCTTCCAGTTCTAGTAATTACTTTAGATAAAAAGTTTTAAATTCTCCAATTAGAAGGCATCTAATTAGAAGATTGGATAAGTAAGTATGATCCAACTATCCATCTCCAGGAGAGTAACTTTAAATTCAAAACCACAAAATAAGTTGAAAATAAAAGTAAGGGGAAAGGTATCCCATAAAAATAGAATTCAGAAGAGCTGGTGTGGCTAAACTAATATCAGACAAAATAGACTTTAAGACAAACATTGTTACAAGAGGGAAAGAATGACATCATTTATTGATCAAAAGAATCAAGAAGGTATAATGATTATTAACAGATATAAACTCAACCATAGAGCCCCAAATATAGGAAGAAAAAAATGACAGAATTGAAGGAAGTAATAGACATTTGTACAATCATAGTTGAAGACTTAAACATTTGACTTCAAATAATGGATAGAACAAGTAGACAGAAAATGCAGAAAAAATGGAGGAATTGGCCCTGGCTGGTGTGGCTCAGTGGATTGAGTGCCAGCCCTGTGAACTGGAAGGTTGCCAGTTTGATTCCCATTCAGGATACATGCCTCGTTTGCCAGCGAGTTGGGGATGTGCAAGAGGCAACCAATTAATGTATCTAGCACATTGATGTTTCTCTCCCTCTCTTTCTCCCTCTCCTTCCTTCTCCCTTTAAAAGTAAATACATTTAAAAATATTTTTAAAAATAGGGGACTTGAACAACACTATAAAACTAATTAGACTTAACAAATATATATAGCATGTACTACGTAATAATAGGAGAATGCAGATTCTTCTCAAGTGCATATGAAATATTCTCCAAGATAGGTCCTACATTAAGTCAAAAAACATTTCAATAAATTAAAAATTGTAATCATACAAAAACCTTCTCTAATAAAAGTAGGATGAAATGAGAAATGAATAACAGGAGGAAAACACAAAATTACTTCTGAAATGTGAAAATGAAACAACATGGTCCCAAACAACCATGGGATTGAAGAAGAAATTGCAAGTGAATTTAGGAAATACTTTGAGATGAGTGAAAATAAAAACACAACATACAGACATACATGCGATGCAAGAAAAGTAGTGCTTAGAGGGAAAATTATAGCTGTAAATACTTATAAAAGAAGAAAGATCCCTAAATTAACACCTTAAGGAACTAGAAGAGAAACAAGCTAAACCAAACTCTATTAGAAGGAAGGAAATAATAAAGATTAGGGTCGAGAGGGTTAAAATAGAGAATGGAGAAACAATAGCAAGGATCAATGAAACCAAAAGTTGGTCCTTTGAAAAGATCAACAAAACTGACAAGCCTTTAGCTAGATTGACCAGGAAAACAAGAGAGATGACTCAAATTACAAAAATCATAAATGAATGTGGCCATCATATTATCCTTGTCCTTTTCCATCTGACTTATTTCACTTAGCAAGGGGGAGGATGAAGAGGATAAAGGGGGTCAAATATATGGTGACAGAAGGAGACTGGACTTTGGGTGGTGACTATACAATGCAATTACAGATGCTGTATCATAAAACTGTACACCTGTTTGTTCAGTTCCTCTGCCCATTCATTGTTGAGTTGTATGACTTAACATATTTTGGATATTAACCCCATGTCAGAGCTGTTGTTTGCAAATATCTTCCCCCATTTGATTGGCTGCTTTTTTGTTTTGTTGACCATTTCTTTTGCTTTGCAAAAGCTCTTTAGTTTGACACAGTCCCATTCACTTATTTTTGCTTTTACTTCCCTTATCTTTGAGGCCAAATTCACACAATCCTCTCTAAAGCCCAGGTCCATATTTTTATTACCTATGTTTCTATGTAGTGTATTGTTTTAGGTTTTATACAAGGTGGGAGAAAAGTAGGTTTATAGTAGTTCATATGTAAAGTAATACAATAATTAATGAAGAACAGTACAAGAATGAACTGTTTTGTGCACTCACAACTGTAAACCTACTTTTGTCCCATTCTGTATTTAGATCTTTGATCCATTTTTAGTTAATTTTTATTTATGGTGACAAATAGCAGTCTAGTTTTATTCTTTGCATGTGTATTTCCAAATTTTTCAGCACCATTTATTGTAGATACTTTCTTTTCTCCATTGTATGTTTTGGCTCCTTTGTTGATAATTATTTATATACATGTAGGTTTGTTTCCGGGCTCTCAATTCTGTTCTAGTGGTCAGTGTGTCTGTTTTTGTGGCAATACCATGCTGTTTTCAGGCACTTCTCTGAAAAAGACATAAAAGTGGCCAATAGACATGAAAAGATGCTCAACTTCACTAGCTATTAGAGAAATGTGAATCAAAACTACAATGAGATACCACCTCACCCCTGTTAGAATTGCTATCATCAATAAGACAAGTAATAACAGGTGTTGCAGAAGTTGTGGAAAAAAAGAGACATTTATTCGCTGCTGTTGGGAATGTAAACTGGTATAGCACTATAGAAAACAGTATGGAAAGTCCTCAAAAAATTCAGAATAGAGTTACTATATGGCCCAGGAAAACTTCATCTACAATAGTCCACCCTCCATACTCCCTGCTGCTCTGCCCTGCAAAACTAATGCCCCACAGAGGAGTCAGCTGCCCGGGTCCCTGGTGTACAGGTCTGGATGGGCTCAGGGAATGTCAGAGACTGAGTTGTGTGACTTTGGGATGGGGGCCATTTCCCCCTCATGGTTTCTGCAAGCCTGACCATCACCATGCTCCCCCACCCTCCCAAATCTCGGCAGTTCTGCCCTGCGTTGCTAGGGCTGTCAAGGAGGTCTTGCCAGAATCAGGAACAGACCGAGTTGTGTGACGCTGGGACAGCATCCATTTCTCCTCAAATACCAGACCAATATCACCATTCCCGTGCAGAGCCCTCTCTTCACACAGCCAAACCTTGGACTGTTTGGGCCTGAGGAACTGTGGGTCTTACCATGACAAAATTCTGAGATCTAGCACCACCACAAAAGTCTGTAGGGACCTGGTAGGTGTCAGGGCCAGGTCTGGCACTGAGTTTCAACCCATATCAGTCTGGTGACCACCACTCACCCCTACATGGTGACCCACCGAGGTCCTACCTCAGGTAAACTTCAGAGGCTCTTTCAGGGACTGAGCCTAACAAGCAGCTGGCAGACTGTGGCAGAGCTCGTGGTGCCTTGGGAGCAGGACCCAATTAGCTCCACAAGTAGCACATCCAAAGGGAGATCTCAGGAGACACCAGACCCTTCTGGGGCAAATTCTACTTTGGTCAGCACCCATACAGCATCTTGTATATTGATGTGTGGCTCAATCCTCACCATAAGCCAAACTGAGGTTGACTCCATTCACAAAGTAGCCAACAGCAAACAATCCAATTTAAAATACAGACAAAGGACCTGAATAGACACTTCTTCAAAGAGGACATACACATGGCCAATAGACATATATGAAAAGTTGCTCAACATCACTAATCCTCAGAGAAATGCAAATTAAAACCACAATGAGATATCACCTCACACCTGTCAGAATCGCTATCATCAACAAATCAACGAACAAGTGTGGCAAGGACGAGGAGAAAAGGGAACCTTCATACACTGTTGGTGGGAATGCAGACTGGTACAGCCACTAGGCAAAACAGGATGGAAGTTCCTCAGAAAACTAAAAAGACAACTGCCTTATGACACAGTGACTCCACTTCTGGGAGAAGGGAAAATTCATTCAAGTTAATTAGGAATCAGTGTGTATAAGATTTAGTGACCAACAAGATGAGGAGTGCATGACAGGCTTTGAGGACATCTCCAAGGTTTTGAGGCTAGACACCTAGGTAAATAGCAACATGATTGGGATGAAAACCCATTTTACAGGTGCAAAACTGGAAAGCCCATTGGCTTTCCCGTTATCACACAGTAAGAGAAACATCCCCAGTACCATTATCCTGCTGTCTTGACTTCTGGTTCAGAAGACTTTGCATGTAATACAGCAAATATGAGTAGTGACTTAAAAACCACCAGTGTGTTTTCAAATAACTGCAATATTGGCACATATTTCCCTTCATTTTAATTCCTGTGTTTGGGATTATAAAGTTTTAGTCATGATCATATTCCAGTGTAGCTACCTTTCTCCTTTCTGAATCCTGGATGTCTGCCACGTCCCTCTATAATGCTTTCTTACCCAGCCCTGACAGTCCTGAAAGGCCCTTCTCTTATTCACCTTCCCCTTTCCATCAACACAACCTAGGGAACATACCATAGCCCCTCCTCTTCTCTCTGAAACAATATAGTTGGAAGGGACTGAATTTCTCCAGCCTCGTGCCTTTTGGTATGAAATAGCAGTGAGCCACTCAGAGCACTCCAAGTATAGGGATGAGTAGAAAAAGGCCGTGGGCTTGGGATTGGGGGCTGGGCAGGAAGAAGGAGACAAAGCCCATGACCCTATCATGAGGACCTCAGTACGGGGCTGCAGGAGGCAGTGGGGGTGGGGGCACAGCAAAACCTCAGCTGCTGGGGAGGAAGTGCAAGGACCTTTTGTCTCATAATGTATGGAAGAGTGTGTGTATGTATGTGATGATGATGATTAAATGGTACATGGTAGCAGTGAAAATTATCAGCGTGGATGCTGATTAAGGATGCTGAAAACGAATAGTATGGAAGGAAACTGGAAAAATTGGTCTGAGTGTGGAAAAGTAATACTAATTACAATCACTTATGCGAACTGCCTACCATTTATGACTAATTACCACCCAACACAATAACCATTAGATATATCATTAAAAATGTGTCAGATTAACTTTGTTGTCAGTTTTATTTGTGTTTAGAACAGTAAACTCTGCATGTATGCTTGTGCTTAATAGTTTGTTGCTCATGCAAGCACGGCTGTCAGCTCACGATTAAAAAATAAAAACATTATGTTAGGGCTGGAGCCTGGCAGGCTTTGAATTCCACGCTAAGTAGTTTATGGTTAATTTAGGAGGCGATGGGGAGCCCTTACAGAATAATTAACAGGGGAGATACATGGTCAGTGCTGTATGTTAGGAAGCACAGACTGACAGGACTAGAAGATTCCTTACAGATCACCCAATGGTCATCTGCCAGGGGGCACTGGCAACCACACTGGGTATTCTGGAAGGATCATCAACTTTTCAGAAATAAATTTAAGAGAACCACAAATTTTGCCATAATAATGTTATGTAGATCAACTACAATGTCAATATAAGTTGTTTGGGACTGGAATGAATCAAACTGGGACAGCGATTGTGAGCACTGATTGGCAGTTATGAAAGTCTGATGAATTCTTTTTAATGGGGAAACAATTTAATCATTTTTAACAAATAAAAATTTTAACATTAGAAAACTTTTTCTTTTTTAAAGGTTTTATTTATTTATTTTTAGAGGGGGAAGGGAGAGAGAAAGAGAGGGAAACATCAATGTGTGGTCGCCTCTTGTGCGCCCCCTACTGGGGGACTCAGCCCGCAACCCAGGCATATGCCCTGACTGGGAATCTAACAAGCGGCCCTTTGGTTTGCAGGCTGGTGCTCAATCCACTGACCCACACCAGCCAGGGCAGAAAACTTTCTCTAATCATGGACTCCAGGGGTTAAAAACAAAACAAAAGGGGTCCTGGGTGGTAAAAAAGTTGACAGCCCCTATTGTAATCCAACCAATCCTTTAATTTATAGATAGGAAAACAGAGCCTAGAGATGGATGGAACTTGCCTTCGAAGAAGATGGATAAAAGGATTGGACAGTACAAATGGAAGGTAGATGAGAATACCAGGTACAAGGATCTACAAAGGAGAATGGTGGGTGGGAGAAAATGAAAAAGCAGTGCCAGGTAGGACCACTGGTTAGATGCGGGTAGAAAAAACAGGAAGAAGTTGAGGGTGACTCCGAAATCCACAGTGTGGCTGAATGGGGCAACAATGGCAGAAATATAAAACCTGGAGGAATACTTGGTTTGGGGGTAGAGGGGAATCACGAATTTGTTTTTAGAAATATTGACCATAACTTGTAGAATTGCATATTCAAAAAAAGTATGACAGTAGAAATTAGAAACAGTTGGGTTTAAATATCAACTTGTTCACATTGTGTGACTTAATAAGGAATTTTTCTTTTGAGTCACAGTGTTTATATTTGTAGATCTGGGGTAATGATATCTGCTTTACAGAGTTACTGAGAAGATTAAATGGGAGAATTATATAGAGTACCTAGCACAATATCTAGCAAGTGGCAAATACTCATTACTCTTTTATGGAGAAGTATAGAGAATATGAAGATAGAAATGTTTAAGAGAATCAAGGGAGAGTTCAGAAGAGATGACAGATCCCAAGCTATATTTTTAAGATTTAATTGCAGAACACTGATAGTACTTTCCCAGGAGTTCTAGGAGGATGAAGGCACCAGGGCAGAATATGGGAGAAGCCACATTTACTGTGGAGTTGGGAAGGACACCAGCAAAGGGACCTGAAGGAACGGTCGAAGGGGGACGGGGAACACACTATCAATGAAGCCAAGGGAGGCAAAATAACTTAAAAGTAGAAGGTGTGGTCCATAGGATCAAATACAGCAAGAAGATCTAGGCAATAAAGACAGAGATGAGGCTATTAGGAGGTCCCTTTTAGAGACAGGAGAGAATTAGGGATGAATTCAATACGAGGCTAGGTCACAAGTGAAGGTGAGGTAGCAGAGACAGTGAAGAAAAGGCAACACTTTCAATGTGGATCATGAAAAAGGAGGGGCAGAGACGAGAGTAACTCAAAAGAGTGGCAGCTATAAGGGAAGCTTATTTCAGGCTACTTAGAATCTGAGTGTGTTGTATGCCAAAGGGGAAATACCAGTGGAGAGGAATAGAATGATAAGGCAGAAGAGAGATGTGGTATTTGTAAACCAGCTCTCTTAGGCTGTGCATAGGCAGCCCCAGGCTTTGGTTACTTTGAAGATGTGCTTAGCAGAGGACCTAATGCTTATGCCAGAAGTCATCTGACGTCAAACCAGAAGCAAGCAATCCCAGTAGGGCTGTTCACTTATGCTTGTGAACAAAGCACACCATATAAGGAGCTATTCTCAGGGTGCAAGGTACGTGACATGATTTAGAGACTCTGATCTCTGAGTATGGCTCCCGAAGGCAGGGGGCTCAATATTCTGTCCCTTGGGTCTTACTGATGTAATTTGGCTTTAATGACTTACAGTCATTAAAATTAAAACCTCGGCCCTACCTGGTGTAGCTTAGTGGACTGAGAGCAGGCTTCGAACTGAGGGCTCACCGGTTTGATTCCCAGTCAGGGCACATGCCTGGGTTGTGGGCAGGGTCCCCAGTAAGGGGCCATGTGAGCGACAACCACACGTTGATGTTTCTCTCCCTCTCTTTCTCCCTCCCTTCCCCTCTCTCTAAAATAAATAAATAAAATATTTAAAAAAATTAAAACCTCCATTTTCTTTAAAGTATGGAGCAAAACTGGGATGTCCAGTATTGTGATTTAACATTATTTGGGACATACTGGCTGATGTAATTAAACAAGAGAAAAATGAGAGATGTAAAAAATGTAAAGAGAACATCTGGAATGGTGGTGTGAAGAGGCTGGTAGACATTCTCCCCAGCAAAACCATCATTTAATGGGTGAGAATTTTTATTTTAAAAACAAACACGCACACAAATATTTAAAGTCTCTGAAAATTGTCTCAAGGCATAAAGGAAATAGAGATAGCATGCTAAATCTTGGTAAGAAAGAACCATGAGAGTCTTTGGCATTTAAGCTAATGCTGCTCCCATCCCCTGCCCTACCCCAGATCACTGATGCAAGCTCTAATCTGGCCAGGTATAGTTAAGAAGAGAGCTCCTTTTGCCCCAGCTCCTTGTCTAGAACTACTGTTTCACAATAGGAAAGGCAGGCTGGTAGAATCTCTAACTACTCAGCTCCCATTTGTAGGGCAAGGACTCTGCCTCTAGCATCACAGACTGAGAATACTGGGGCTCTAATTGCCCCTGCTCCCGCTCACTTATAGGCTATAGGTTCCATGCTTGGAAAGCAAGCAAAAGATATCAGGGCTTATTATCTTCCTCACAGTGCCTGCAAGGGTGTCACTCAGGGAGAGACAGACCACAGTTTCAGCCCCCAGCTCCAGTGCCATAGTGTAGAGATTCTACCCACACTATCACTACAAATGTATCTATTCTAGATACAGCAAATGAGGCCTATCTGGAAGAAGTCCAATCATTATCAGTACAATGAGAACAGTTTGCGTGATATTGATATAACCTTGCAGCCAAGGAGAGTGGACTGGAATGCACACGTATGAACAATGATGACTTCACTGTACTAGTCAGTGGGGGTGGTAGATGCCACTGAGTGATCATGTGACCTGTGTGGCCGTCGCATTCAAAATGACTGAGTGAATAGAAAAATGAATCTGCATCAAACTTTGTGTGAAGCTTGAACATTCCTCCGTGGAAACTATTTGGATGATTCAGAAGGCCGCAGCTATGGGCAACTGGTGATTGGCAGCTCCATCATGACGACACGCCCACTCATGCATTGTGTCTTGTGTAGAGTTTTTTGGTGAAACATCAAATCACCCAGGTGACTCAGCCCCAGTACAGCCCAAGTATGGCGCCCAGTGACTTCTGGCTTGTCCAAAAACTAAATCACCTCTGAAAGGGAAGAGATTTCAGACCATCAGTGAGATTCAGGAAAATACAACAGGGCAGCTGATGGCGATTGGGAGAACTGTGTGAGGTCCCAAGGTGCCTACTTTGAAGGGGACTGAGGCATCATTGTCCTATGTGCAATGTTTCTTGTATCTTGTATTTTCTTCAATAAATGTCTCTGTTTTTCCTATCACATGACTGATACCTTCTGGACAGACCTTGTATACATGGAATGATATGATATATAATTTTTGTGTCTGGCTTCTTTCACTTTGCATAATGTTTTCAAGGTTCATCCATGCTGTAGCATGTATCAATACTCCATTCCTTTTTTTGTACTATGGCAAAATATGCATAACTTCAAAGTGACCAATTTAACCCCTTTTAAGTGTACATTTTAGTGACATTAAGTACATTCACATTGGGCACAACCATCATCGCTGTCCATCTCTGCAACTTTTTTATCATCTTTTTTAGCAACTTTTTTGTCTCTATGAATTCAACTGTTGTAGTTACCTCATATAAGTACAATAATACAATATTTGTCTTTTGGTGTCTGGCTCATTTCACTGAATGATATTCTAGTATATAGATAAACTATATTTTATTTATTTCTTCACCAGTTGATGTGTATTTGGGTTGTTTCCACCTTTTGGCTATTATGAATAATACTGTTATAAATATTTGTGTACAAGTTTTTGTGTGGACATGTTTTATTCCTCTTGGTCATATAGATAGGAGTACAGTCACTGGTCACGTGGTAACTTCATGTCAAACCTTTTGAGGAAATGCCAAATTGTTTTTCAAAGCAGCTGCATCACTTCACATTCCCACGAGCAATGTCAGGGGCTTCCAATTTCTGTCATTGTTGCCAATACTTGCTTAACTTAAAAATAATTTTTTATAGAGAGATGGGAAAGGAGGGAGAAAGAGAGGGAGGCAACATTGATGTGAGAGAGAAACATTGATTGATTGCCTTCCACACACACTCCGACCAGGGATGGAACCCACAACCTAGGCATGTGCCCTGACCAGGAATCGAACCACTAACCTTTAACTTTGCAGGATGATGCCCAACCAACCAATTGAGTCATACCAGTCAGGGCGACTTTTATTTTAAAGATTTTATTTATTTATTTTTAGAGAGAGGGGAAGGGAGAGAGAGAGAGAAACATCAATGTGTGGTTACCTCTCATGTGGCCCCCACTGGGGTCCTGGCCCGCAACCCAGGCATGTGCCCTGACTGGGAATTGAATTGGCGACCCTTTGGTTCGCAGCCCTCGCTCAATCCACTGAGCTACACGAGCCAGGGCCGACTTTTAAAAAATTATAGCCATCCTAGTGTGTAATAGTAATATCTCATTGTGGTTTTGATTTGTACTTTCCCAATGACCAATGACTATAAACACCTTTTCATGTGCTTATTAGCCAATTGTATATCTTTAGAGAAATGTATATTCATATGCTTTGTCCATTTTTTAGTTGAGTTGTTTTTTATTATTGGTTTCTAAGAGTTCTTTATATGGTGTAGATATAGGTCCCTTGTCAGATATAAGATTTGCAAATGTTTTCTCCCGTATTGTGTGTTGTCTTTTCACTTACTCGACAGTGTCATTTGAATCACAGAAGTTTAGAATTTTGATGAAGTCCAATTTATCTATTTTTTCTCTACTTATTTGTACTTTTGGTGTCATGTCTTAGAAACCATTGCCTAATCCAAGGTCACGGGGATTTATGACAATATTTTCTGATAAAAGTCTTATAGTTTTAGCACTTCGAAAATAAAATACATAGGATTACGAAGGATATAATCACATGTAAAAAACTGTCCAAGTGTTTGAAAATTCGTAATATAGTTTTACATGGATAGATGTATATATATATAGCCATATCTTGTTTTACTATTTTATTCATCTTTATTTGTCATTTTATTTTATTTTATTTTATAACTTTTTTTTATTGTTGTTCAAGTACAGTTGTCTCCATTTTTCCCCCACTACTCGCCCCACCCCAGATATCTTTTTGAACTTAGTAAATAACCAGATCTAGTGGTGGGTTTAATACTATAATAATTTTGAAGTAGTGGTGAGCATGATGATGTTTTGAGATATCTACAATGGTATTATGATATGACAATATCTGTGATGTCTATTGCTTACCAAGTTATAGGTGCTGTGGGTGGTACTTTGGTCCATTGCTTACGCTACAACAAACAGAACCGTTACATTTCACTTAGAGGTTATTAGAAATGAAGATGTAATGTTTTCCTAATCAATAGACTCTTTGAAATCTACCTGTAGATCCTACGTACATAAGAATACTATAAAATTTGATTCTAAGTTATAATATCATTAACAAAGCAAGATTTATCCATTAAATTCAAATGTTTAATAATCAACAAAAAGCTAAAAGAATAATGTTAAAATGATGACAGCTGACTTAACTGTTATCTACCTTGTTTTGTAAAGAATTATTGAATATAAAATTACAGGGTCTGGCACAAATAACGCCCTTTTTTATTACAAAATCTTTTATTACAAAATTATAAACAAGTGATTCTGTAACATAACACTATCACACTGAAGCACAACATAGGACACTTTAGGCGAAGTGTTCAAATTAAAACTATAAATTATTACATCCCTATTATTAGCCTACCACCCACACTCAAGCAGGCCTTACTTCTGCCGGACCCTGTATTTTGGTAGTCCTTCCCTATTCAAATGTGATAAACAAAGATATAATATTACTATCCTTTTACCAACTGGAGTCATGGGATTCAAATATTATCTAAATACTCTAATTCACTCTAATTCCCACTAGCAATTGAAAACATACATAATTTACTTTCTCGTTAGATTTATTCAAACAGTTCTCAGAAAAGACAAGCTTTTTGAGCCTACCAGCTGTTCTGGGCCTTTTCAGGTGAATAACTGTGTGCAGTTATAGAGGAAAAAATACCAAATACTAGAAATAGGTCACAGAGGCAGTATCTAAAAGGAAAGTTTTATGAGGGGTTTTATTTCCTAGGTCACTGAAAACAGATCTCTCCCCTTAATAATGTGTAGATATACTTGCTCTCATTATGGTTTTGAATAGATAGCACATTTTTGTGGTTCAAAAGTCAGAGTGATATAATAAGGAATCCATAGAAAGTTTAACCCTCACCAAAGTACCATTTATCCTCCTCCCCTAACCCCTATAGACAAGTGATTTTATATGAAGATGAAAGCAAATACCTACATCTTTACCCCTTTCTTCCACCAATGGCAACATACTATATATACTGCTTTGCACCATGCACTTTTCATTTAGTGGTATTCCCGGCAGATCTTTCTCTATCAGCTTAGTGAGAATGTCCTCATTCTCATTTATAGCAGATGAGCATCCTACACTGGCAATGTGCACGCCATTATTTATTTCACACGTTCTGTTTGATAGGCCCTAGAATTGTTTCTAGTCTTCCTTACTGGTTTACTTTAAACTTTTGCACATTTTATTTAGAAATTGCTTTAGTCTAGACTCTTGGTGGTAAGTGGCAGGAATTCAATTTACATTATCTCTAAAACTGGGATGCTTATACTACTAAGTGATGACTCGGTTTTCCCTAGTTTTATCCTATTCCAGCTTCTATGAAACCTTTGCTTTTACAGCACACATCTGGCCTTTACTTCTGTTCTTTACCCATTGGTCCAATACAATTCAAGTATCAGTTCCTGAAACCTCCTTGATTTTAAAAGCAGAGTTAAACCCAGGAATCATATGGCAATGCTCCTCTATAACTTGGCCATACAGAGGATTCATAGCACGCCTACATAAAAGGTCTTTTTTAGGCAAGCATCAAAATAAGAACACAAAATTAAAATATTCTCCTAGAGACCTCATCATATTCTCCCCAGATCATTTCTGGGATCCTAAATGAGGCAATCACTGAACTTCGGTATATGTTTCTAGATATATTTTAGGGGCAAAACTAGGAGTCTCCTAACACAGAGAAAGAGAGAACTTGATCCAAGACAAAAAATAGGCAGGCATTCTTGAAGAAGAACCGTTAAGACCTTTATGGTAATAAAGAAGTTACACCAAGAAATAGGGATAATCTGCACTGCAGCTACTGTTAGATAAGGCAAAGGTCTCAAGGTCTGGGTGGCTCTTACTAAATGCTACTCTTGCTAAATACTATAATGTAGCACAATATTTTGTAGATGCAGCTGCACCCAGATGAGTTTGTCCGGTACCAAAACTGGATAAGCTTAGCCAACTGTAAAGAACAAATCAACATATAATTAACCAAATAGTATGTGTAAGTAATGGCTAAGCTTCCCTTCAGGGAGGCAGAGCTTTGGATGTGAATCCCCAGTCTCCTTTACTTGTTTGCAAGTAAATAAAACTACCTAATGGCAACCAAGTCTCCTTAAGTAGAAGGCCCGAGCAGCGAACCCCTTGACTTCAGTAACAATGCTTCTGCAAGCGGAGAAGTGTTGCTGCCGCTACAAATCAGTTTAGTGGGCGGAGCAGTTGGACTCACCTGTATTCAGCAGTCCCTCCCACCCAGTTTATGGGGAACTTTTTTAAAAAGACATTTGAAAGGGCTGGATAATAAGAACTATATAGAAAAAAAGTGAAATAAATTGGCGTTATTCAATTTGAGAATAAAAAATGAATGAGAGTCAAATATATGAGTCAAGATGAAGATGAGTTAATCTATGGAGGGGGGAGTGGAAATAAGTGGCATTCACTTGCAGGTAGATTATGCATGAAGAAAACTCCCTGATAATTCGAACATTAAGCAATGGAAGATTAGTAGTCCCTTTGCCTAAAGGTAAAAAAAAAGTAGCCATCTGTTTGTATGTGGGAACAGGGTGATGACCAAAGACTCTTGGAGCAGTCCTTTTTAAAAATTGTATTGTTCAAGTAGAGTTGTCTGCATTTCCCCCCACAACTCCTCCGCACCCCAGCCATCACCACCTCCCTCCCCTGATTCCACCTCCCCTTGGTTTTGTCCATGTGTCCTTTATAATTGTTCCTGAAAATCCTTCCCCCTTTTCCTCCCATTATCCTCTCCCTCCTCCCCTCTGGTCACTGTCAGCCTGTTCTCAATTTCAATGTCTTTGGTTATATTTTGCTTGCTTGTTCAATTTGTTGATTAGGTTCCAGTTAAAGGTGAGATCATGTGGTATTTGTCTTTCACCGCCTGGCTTATTTCACTCAGCATAATGCTCTCCAGTTCCATCCATGCTGTCAGAAAGGGTAGGAGCTCCTTCTTTCTCTCTGCTGCATAGTATTCCATCGTGTAAATGCACCATAGTTTTTTTATCCACTCATTTACTGATGGGCACTTAGGTTGCTTCCAGCACTTGGCTATTGTGAATTGTGCTGCTATGAACATTGGGGTGCATAGGTTCTTTTGGATTGGTGTTTCAGGATTCTTAGGGTATAGTCCCTATTCAACATAATGGTGCTGTCTGTGGCCCACACTAACGGTTGAGGTAAACTGGACAGTAACTGCATAACTATGGAGATTTGAATCAGTAGACATAGTTTACAAAAAGATTCACATCTCTTTCCCAAATCCATTTTACTGGTAAAGATTAAAATTACAGCTGTGTTCATTCTGGACACGGTGAGACGTCTTAGAAGAGAATGATGAGTTCTGCTGTTTTGCCTGTTCTTAAAAGTAACCGTGGAAAGTTTCGTGTTCTCACTGAATTTAATGAATTACGTGGGATTAACCTTATCTTCAAGACATACAACTTGACATTTTGTCTGTTTGGGGATTCCCCCCACCCCAAATCAACCCTTGTGCCATACCCCTAGGGTGACCTTGTTTTCTGAAAAAGAATTGTAACAGTTTGAGAAGAACATGCTTGGGAATACTCATATAAATTCTTCCATTTTTTCATTCAGTAATTATTCACTCTGTACCAGCTGTATGCCAAACACTATTCTAGCTACTTAGAAAAGAGCAGTGAATAACGCATCCAAAGCCCCTGCTTTCATGGAACTTATATTAACATGAGACTAGAGAGGGGTGATAAACAACCAATATTTAAAACTAAGTCAATTGTATGTTAGTTTAGATAGTAATAAGTGCTGTTGGCAAAAGAAAAGGCAGAGCCAGACAAGGCAGATGAGGCAATGCTGGGGTGCGAGGAGGAAGCAGGTTGCAGGATTAAGTAGGGTGGTTAGCATAAGCCTCTATGACAAAGTCAGGTTTGTTCAAAGACTTAAAAGAAGTGAGGAAATCAGGTAACTGGGCGTCTGTGGGGAGAGAACCTCGGGGCAAGGGCACAGCCCATGGAAAGGCCTTGAGAAAGGAGAAGGCTGGTGTGTTCAATGAACAGCAAAGAAGCCAGTCTGGTTGGAGAGGAGGGAGTGAGATGAACAGTAGAAGAAGAGGAGCTAATCACAAGGGCCTTATAGAGCACAGGGAGGGCTCTGGCTTTTACTCTGAGGAAAATGGGAGTCGTTGGAGTGTTTTGAGCAGAATGTCAGATCTGATTACTTCTTTTAAAAGAGTTCTCTGGCTGTCGTGTTCAGAATAAATGGAAAGTAAGTGCAGAGCATGGTTCTGATATCCATGAATTTGATTACCACAGTTTAATTAAATAACCACATCCCTCAACAACACACTTCAAATTCCAGTTATCATTGCATATTAACTGAGTAATTGCATAAAGTACAGATTGTGCTGATTGCTCTTTTCAGTCCACAAATCATTACATAAATAACAGATGCACATCATGATCAGTGACCAATCATGTCACTTCTTTCAAAGTCTGTTGTGATTGGTGTTGGTGATTCATTTTATTCAGTTTATGCGCATATAACAAAGCATGTACTGTGTCACCTTGATTTTCAGTGATAAACCCATGCGACATTTTTACAAAAATGGACACTCCAAAAATGGGGAAATAGCCAACAAAGATAAAAGTTCCAGAAAAAAAAGAAAAATTAGCCCCAGCTGCTGTGGCCCAGTGGATTGAGTGCCAGCCTGTGAACCAAAGGGTCGCTGGGTTGATTTCAGGTCAGGGCACATGCCTGGGTGGCAGGCCAGGTCAGGTCTCCAGCTGAGGGTACGCGAGAGGCAACCACACATTGAGGTTTCTCTCCCTCTCTTTCTCCCTCCCTTCCCCTCTCTCTAAAAATAAATAAAATGTTTTAAAAAATGAAAGATTATTATGTATTAAGTAAAATTCAGATCAAAGGTTTATTTGGGGTGATGAATATACAGTATAATATACAGATGATGGGTTATAGAATTCTATACCTCAAACTTATATAATGTTATTAACCAATGCCAACCCAATACATTCAGTAAAATGCAACTTAAAAAGCTATATGGAGTTCTAGAAGAAATAGCTAACTACGGGACCGTGGCAATGTTGACATTGTCACCATTTGAGAGACCCCAGATATGCAGCCAGAAGAACTTAGTGAAGGTGAACTTTCTAACATAAATGAGGAAAGTTGTGACAAAAAAGAAGAGATATCCCAGAGGAGTTGACAGCAAGAAAAAGTTCACACTGAAGGAGTTCTTAGAGATATTTCAAAATACTGAGAGCACAAAGGATAAAATGTGGAAAGGTGATCCAAACTTCAAAAGGAGTATGGCGATTCCCCGAGGTATGAAAAGATGTTCTCTTGGCATTGTAAGTTATTGAAAGAAGAAGGCAAGTACTGTTCAAACTACTTTTGACAAGTTTTTTTATAAAGATATAAAACACTTTAATTCCCAGTGTTTCTAATGTTTTAAATTACGGTGTACTAAATAGACATTAGTGTTACATTTAAGAAAATTCTCCTATACACTTACAATGATATGGACAGTAAGGGAGTTTTTAACGTTTTGACCAAAAAATGTAAATGTCAAAGAACAGTCGTAATTTTTCCCACTGATTAAAATTGCTTTACACTTTTTCAGCTGGCAGTCATTCTCAGCATCCTGCACCGCCTGCCATTCAGTGAGGACTGCTCGTACTTAGTGAGAATGACTGGATCTGGGGTTTCATCTTGAACGTAAGTGACTGCAGTGTAGGAAAGGTGTTCTTGTTGTTGAAGGCTTCTGGGTCCACCATATCCATGGAAGTTCTAGAACCTTCAACAGTTGTGAGAGATTTCTATCAGTGACTTGTTAATGCAACCAATCTAAGAGCCAGAAGCTCAGTAGTGTGAGGAGCAGTGCCGGGAAGGTCCCACAGTCCCAGCCCTTCTCTCCCTTGTTGCTATTGTACTGTAAAAGGCTGCTGTTAGACATTGAGCCCTTTGGGTCCAGCATTGCCCCTCTAGAATCATTTTAAAATATGTACCTTGAATGGTAACTATGTTAGATGATTTATATGTTAACTAACCTTATTGAGGTAATAATTTTACTATATAGGTATATCAAATAAAAATAATGTATGTATGTGGAAAGACCGATACAGTAGACAAGTGCACTGAGAAACTACTGCAAGAAAGGGGTAGTCAGGTTCCAGAAGGACATCTCTTTAGAAAAAGGAAACACAGTTGGTAATATGTAACAAAAGCCTTAAGAAGTGTTTGTTCTCTTTGACCTAATGACTACACTTGTGAGAGAGTCTATCTGAAGGGAAGTAAACTAAAAATTATGTATAGAACTTTTATCACATTATTTTTTATAATAAATGTTAAGAGTAACAGTGGGGGAATATATAATACATGCCAATGAAGCAACATTTTGCATCCTTAAAGTACATTTATAAAGATTAGAAATTTTATTTGGGTCATCATGAAAATATCCTGGTAAGTGTTTGTGAAATAATATAAGTTGAGAAAATAAGAATACAAATTATATTAAAAAGCTTCTGCACAGCTAAAGAAACCATCCGCAAAATGAAAAGGGAACTGACCCTATGGGAGAACATATTTGCCAGTGATACCTCAGACAAGCGTATGATCTCCAAAATATATAGAGACCTCATTCAACTGAATACCAGGAAGTCAAACAATCCAATTAAAAATGGGCAAAGGATAGACGCTTCTCTAAGGAGGATATACAGAGGGCCCAGAGACATATAAAGGATGCTCAGCATCACTAAGCCATCAGAGAGATGCAAATTAAAACCACAATGAGATACTGCCTCACACCAGTCACAAAGGCCATCAAAAACAAATCAAACAGCAAGTGCTGGCGAGGTTGTGAAGAAAAGGGAACCCTAGTGCACTGTTGGTGGGATTGCAGACTGGTACAACCACTGTGGAAAACAGTATGGAATTTCCTCAGGAAAGTAAAAATGGAACTGCCTTTTGACCAGGTGATCCCACTGGTGTGATTATACCCTAAGAGTCCCAAAACACCAATTTAAAAAAACCTATGCACCCCAATGTTCATAGCAGCACAATTTACAATAGCCAAGTGCTGAAAGCAACCTAAGTTCCCATCAGTATGTGAATGGATACAAAAACTGTGGTACATTTACAGGATGGAATACTACACAGCAGAGAGAAAGAAGGAGCTCCTACCCTTTCTGATGGCATGGATGAAATGAGAGCATCATGCTAAGTGAAATAAGCCAGGCAGTGAAAGGCAAATACCATATGATCTCACCTATAAGAGGAACATGATGAACAAAACAAACAAATGAGCAAAAGAGAACCAGAGCATAGAAACCAGGAACAGACTGACAGTGACCAGAGGGGAGGGGGGCGATAATGGAGGAAAGGAGGGGAAGGGACTAGATAAAGAACATGTATGAATGACCCACAGACATGGACAACAGTGTGGGGACTGTAGGAGCAGAGGGTAGTCTGGGTGGAGGAGGGCAAAGGGGGAAAAACTGGGGCAAGTGCAATAGCATATCCATAAACAATTTTATTAAAAGGAATACTAATTGTACTGTGTCATCTCATTAAAAGTGTGTAAAAAGTCTGCAAAAAAAGATGCCAAAATGTTATTATGGCTGCTTCTGGGAATAGGGATGGCAGGATATTAAAACGTAGAAAAAAAGTGCCTGTGAATTGTTAAAAAATAATAATCCCCAACAACACAGGTTCTGGAGCCAGACTCAGACTGGCTGCATTGACCTCGAGTAAGTTCCTTAGCCTTTCTGTTCCTCTGTGATCCCAACTGTAAGATACAGATAATAGTACTATTAACCTCCTAGGGGTGTTAGGAAGATTAAATGAATTAATACTTATCAAACATTGACAAGAGTTTGTAGCATATAGCAAGTGCTCAATAAATGTTACTATTATTATTGACATGTATACAGATACAAAATAGAAGTTAATTTTTAACTCATTTTCTATATTTCCACTCTTTAGGAATGATGACTGTTAACAGTTTGATGAGAATCCAGTCAGTCCTCTTTTATGCAAACACACGGGTCATTGTTTCTGACTATATAAATATACACACACGTACATATATACATACACATGTAAATATGTGTCCATACATATATGCATGCAGATGTACATACATATATATTTAGAACAGAAGTGAGGTCATACCATTAATACTATTAAACAACTTGCTGTATTTACTAAGGAACAGATCATTATAGGGTGGACATTCTTGCACGTCAGTAATGCAGACATCCTAATTTTTTATAATGGCAGCAGTAGTGTTCCACTGTATGTACTGTACTTTATTGAACCATTCCCTTACTAATGAAGATTTATCTTATTCTCCAATAATCTGACCTTATGCAGGCACTTTTACACACTTACATGCGTATTTTTGTAGGACAGATTACTAGAAGTTAAATTTTTGGGTCAAAGGCTATGTGCGTTGATGCTATTGATAGATACGTAGAGTTTCCCCTCCAAACTTGTGCCGGTTTGTCAGTGTAGAAGAATGCCATTTTCCTCAGAGCTTCATCCCCTCAGATATTATAAATCTTTTAAAATTTTCTTATGAAGCAATAGATGTCTCATTAGGATTATACTTTGCATGTCTCTGATCACTATTGTAGTTGGATATATATATACACATATACATATATATAAAATCAACATTTCCTCATCTGTGAGTTAGTTGCTCAAGTCCTTGACTGTGAGTTATTTTCTTTATCTATATTTTGCTGTATTTAAAAAAGATAAATGTGCCCTGGCTGATGTAGCTCAGTGGATTGAGCACAAGCCTGTGAACCAAAGGGTCGCAGTTCGATTCCCAGTCAGGGCACATGCCTGGGTTGTGGGCCAGGTCCCCAGTACAGGGCACATGAGAGACAACCAAATATTCATGTTTTTCTCCCTCTCTTTCTCTTTCCCTTCCCCTTTCTCTAAAAATAAATAAAGAAAAAATCTTTTAAAAAGATAAATGTTTTGTATTCTTTAAGCAACTTTGTGATCTATTTTTTTATCAATCACAGTAGTAGAAGAAAGTATTTAATCAATCCAAAAGAAGGGAAAACTTGAATACATATATTTTGCTATGAGTCTCTTCTCAGGGGAAGGGGCAAGGAAAAGAATTTAATTGCCTAATTTTGTTTTCTCAATATTAAAATGATCCTTTCCTTCCTTGGGCTTCCACAATTGGAAGATCCTATTTGATAACTTCAAATTCACCATGAACCTCGAACACATTTGTCTAAGTCACTCAAGTCTAAACTTTTAAATTTAACTCAATAATTCCATATTTTTTAAAGCCGCTTTTGAGGTGTATCCAGAAAGAAGTGGAGGGCTGCACAGTTATTTGATATATTTAGGCCCATTCTAACAACCCATTGTAACCGGTCAGGCAGAGGCAGATGCATTTTTTTTTTTTCAGAATTCTTTCAGAATGACCTCATAATTGAGCTGCCTCGTAGGCTCAGTGTTGAACAATAATGAGTTTCTGAATGGTGAGGAAGACATGTTTTAAAATAGAGGAAAATAGTGCTGATTATTTACAATATTGCCGTCAAGGGCATCTGGACTAGAATGGCTAGAAATCCTCCTGTGAGTAGAGCTGGGGATGGCCACAGCAAAGAGTCCAGAGTGGCAATACCTAGCCTTTCCTAATTGTATTTGTTTCCATTTCCCTTTATGCGAATAGCATGCTAATTGTTGGGTGGCAGAGAGGCTAGCACAAGCATAGGAAAACCTGGCTTAGTGAAAACTTAGTTAAGTGACATTTCTCCTGAGTGATACTTCAGTTGTTTAAGACAAAAAGGCGTGGGGTGGGGGACCTATCCTATCCTTAGTTATCACTAGCAACATAGGCTTAGGGACATTGCTGTAGCCCAACACAGTATGTATTGAATTCAGTAAGCCTGATGCCTCCCAGACTCTTTTCACTCACACAGTGCAGGAAAAGGCGAGCACAGTAGGTGCTCTCCGACATCTCGGTTCAGTGTCTTGACTAATCAATTCAGCTTAGCATTGCATGTAATATTGGATCCACCAGTGAACCAGTACTTACTTTGACCGCAATTAGTATCAAAGGAGTGTTATTTCAGGAAACAAGTTTAGACTATTAGGATCTCAGGATTTAAAGTTCATCTAATCCAATCCCCCCAGCCTTGAATCTCCCTCTCAGGTCTCCCCTTGCCCCTTGGCTTCCCCCAAGTGGTGAGGTAGCCTCCGCTCCACTTGGAGCTCCCCAGTGCCGTAGAGATCACTGTTTTATGAGACGGCCCAATCTATCTTGAATAGCTCTGACAGAAAATTCTTTTCATTGAACGGATTTTTTTCTCCCAGTAGAATCAGCCCATTGATTCAGTGGGAGTCTAGAAGTGCCTTCCAGAATAGGTCTAATCTCTCTTATACATCACAGATCTGTGAATAGTTTTTTCAGATTTTATTTATTTATTTTTAGAGAGACAGGAAGGGAGGGAGAGAAACATCGATGTGAGAAAGAAACATCAATCAGTTGTGTCTTGTACGCTCCCCAACTGGGGACTAAACAAGCAACCCAGGCATGTGCCCTCACCAGGAATCAAAACAGTGACCTTTCATTTTGTGGGATGATGCCTGGAACCAACTGAGCCCCACCAATCAGGGCACAGGTCTGTAAATACTTGAAGACAGGCCCCTCTTCCTTTTCCTATAGCTCTACCACACTTGACCTTCCCCACAATTCAGTCCAAATGTTCCAAGTTTTTGTGGCTTTTCTCATAAGGACCTCCTGGCTTCTTCTCTAATCTAATCTCATCCTCCCTGCCTGTGCCACCTGGCCTTCTTTCATTCCTCAAACATGCCCACAATATTCCTGTCTCAGGCCTTTATACCTTTACTTCCCGCTACCAGAAATGTTGTTCATGACAGCAACGGTCCTTACTTCATTTAGTTCAAGTGTCGGCTCCTCAGAGACCTTCCCTGACCGTATCTAAAAGAATCCCCACACCCCATCTTTATCACTATCCTTTTGCCCAGATATATTTTTCTTCACAGTGTACATGACTTCCCAAAAGATGATTGTGTCTATTGTAAGTTTGTCTATCTTTCCAGCTAAATGTAAGTGTCATGAGGGCAGGGACTGGACATGTTTTCTCTAGCACACAGATGGCAAACACAAGGCCTGCAGGCCAAATCCATCCCTCCACCTGTTTTATCCGGCCCAGCACCTTGTTTCTACCCGGTGGCAGCGCCGAGCTCTCACCTAACTCTTAAGGAGTAGTTACATTTGTACAGTCCTAAAGTTACATTCGACCCTTTGAAGGCAACCGCAAGGCTGATGTGGTCCCCGGTGAAAATGAGTTTGACACCCCTGCTCTAGCACATAGTAGCCGCTGAGTAATATTTGTTGATCGAATCCGTAAGTTGTGGTTTTGATTCCTTTCACTATTCAGGTCACTGTCTGGACTTTCTCAATATCCCTCTCAAAGTCCAATGACCAGAAGTGATAATGGAAATCTAGCAATGAGCTGACCAGGGCAGAATAAGACATAACAACCACATGATTTAGGCAATGAATAAATACCATGCATCAGGCACCGTGCGAGATCATGGATATATGATAATGAACAGGATCAATATGGTCCCTGCCTCCAAAGAACTCATGGCTTAGTATCTTACAGATGTCCTTCTAGGCTGATGAAGTCTTAAGGCCACAGTTACTCTTTTGGTTGCCATCTCCCATATCACACTGGAGAATTTACAATCAATTAAAATGTGAAGATCCTTATCATGAGTGCTTTTTGGACTGAATTGCAAAATCATGTAGTTACTCTATGATATTTTATTGGCTAAAATTCTGTCCATCATTCTATTAAGTCAAATTATTTTGAAATCCAAATTCAGTCAACCAAGAGAATTACTAGCCTATCTACCTTTGTGTCACATCCAAATCTAATAAGTGGGCCTTCTATATATGAAACTGTTCAATGAAATCGTTGAACAAGACAGGCCCCTGCGGTGCACTACCAGAAGACTACTTCAAGCTCAGTGCCCAAGTGCGAGTACCTCCAGATGCCTTGGTGCTGTCCAGATCTTCTGCCTACTGTCTTTCCGTATTTATCCATCTAAAAACCCTGTCAGAGACAAATTTAAGGCTAGTTAGAAATACCTTGTTCCCAGCGAACCTAGGTTGGGTCCCAATGATCGTTGCTGGCTCTGGAAACCAGTACAAATGCCATTAGGTCCATCTAAACAACCCCTTTAATATTCCATTGGATAACCTTCTTTGATATTAACATCAAAGCCACAAATTTGTAATGTCCAGAATTTAACTTTTTGCAATTTTTTACAAATCAAAGTAAGTATATATTTTGTTGATTACAGATTCTTTCCTATTTGCTCTGATCCCTCAAACTCTGTCATATTCTCTCTCTCTCTCTCTCTCTCTCTCTCAGTTCTCTCCATTAGGGTAGTCACCTGGATAAGAAGTTTCATACTCATGTATATAGCACCTGTGTGCTCTCTTGACATCCTCATCTCAATTTTGCGTTTCTGCTGCCTCTCCCTTAAGTTCTCTCTAACCTTTTTAGTCTGAAGCTCATTGTCTTTTTCAGAGAAGACAACGAATTTGGAGTTCCGCTGTTCCTGCCTTCTATCAACATTACTCCTTCAGTCCCAAGCAGCATACCTCTCCCCTGACTTTGTTCTTGCTCAGAACATAACTAATGAAGCCTTGTGCTTTCATCTTAGACATTTCCTCCTAGCTTCAGCTCATTGGAGACTTTCCCCTTCCTGACATTATTCATATCATCTAGTGATCCTCTTAGTTTATCCTTAATCTCATTTCCTATTACTCTCCCCACACTCTAATCCAGCCACAAGGACCTCCTTGCAGTTCCTTGAATATGCTAAGCATATCCCCAAAGTAGGACCTTTGCATTTGCTGAACCCTTCTAGAATGCTCTTTACCCAGATATCTGCAGGCCATGACCCTCACTTTATTTAGGTTTCTTCTGAACTGTCTTCTCCTCAGAGAAGACATCCCAGTACCATCTCTGAAACAACGCACACATACCCACCCCTGTGGTCACTCTCTGCCCCTTACCCTGATTTATTTTTCTCTTGGCAAATATTAGCATCTGAAATATTTATTTGGTTCCTGTCTTTCCTGTCCCACTAGAAAATAAGTTGCACAAGGACAAAAATCTTTGTTTTTAGTTTATTGCTACAACGGTGCTTGGCCCATAACAGATGCTGAATAAATATGTTAAAAATTAATAATGCCCAAGTCCTTCTCTTAGAACATTATTCCATGAGACCTATGTAGAATTTTTCCACACGCCAGATAAGTATGAAGGCCCTGACAACAAATAATACTGTGATGAGAAAAGCAGTTAGAAAGTGTCTATAAATACAACTTAGATCCTGTAATTTCTATGACTTGATCCATGTGATATGCGAAACCAACCTACAGGTCTAATGCAGGGCACTACATGCGGGATCACAGTACTCATTGGCATTTAGTGGGATAAGCCTAAAACCTGGAGGCTGCTCTGTGTAAAAAGAGCATATCTGCGAGGCGAGGACGTGAAGTCATCCGTATATTAAATTGACTTTCACTTAGATCTATAGGTGTTGACATGGAGAGAAGTCCATGACATTCTGCTCAGTAAAAAACGCAGGAAATGGAACAGCATGTATAGTATGGTTCCACTTACATGCTATTGGAGAGAGAGACAGAGAATGAGAGAGGTGTATAGAGTCTAGAAGAATATAGTAACATGGTTATCTCTGGATGGTGACATTTTATTTTAGATTTTTTAAAAAATCTTTTAGTCACAAGGTTGTAAAGTACAGCATAGGGAACATAGTCAATAATATTGTGATAACTGTACGGTGTCAGTTGGGTACTGGGAATACCATGGGGAACACTTTGTAAAGTATATGATTGTCTAACCACTATGCTGTACATGTAAAATTAATACAAAATAATATTGAAAAACTATTTTTAATTCATTTTGTTTGTTTCTGAATTGTTTGGTTTTCTTTTAAAAAAATGGGTGTCAATTGTTTCCCCAAAACTAATGGAGTTTTTTTTTTAAAAGAACCCCAAAGAACTAGGAAAAGTGGTTACCTCTGGAGACTAACTAGAGAACTACTGAAGAATGATCAATACTCAGGTTTTTTTTAAAGGTTTTATTTATTTTTAGACAGAGGGGAAGGGAAGGAGAAAGAGAGGGAAAGAAACATCGATGTGTGGTTGCCTCCCATGCTCCCCCCACTAGTAATCTCCACCCCCCCGCAACCCAGGCATGTGCCCTGACTGGGAATCAAACTGGCAACCCTTTGCTTTGCAGTCCAGCACTCAATTAACCGAGCCACACCAGCCAGGGCTCAGTTTTCACCCAATTTGCATTTAAAACTAGTTGATTTTATACAATGTGCACGACTCGGAAGTCCTTGAATCTGAGAGTATGTCTATAGGTACTGTGTGGGATGTTATAAGTCATCTGATCAGAGAGCAGCTGAAAAGTTAGTAAAATTGTGCTGACAATTTCCTAAGTCTGGAGAAAACAGCTAGAGGAACTATGGCTTCACATCTAATTCTGACCAACAGGGGGAATTGTTTGGGAAATAAAAGTAATAAAAACCTAAAGAGAGAGTGAGTGAGGGACCATCGAAGTCTTTGGTCTCCAGAAGAAGGATGGCTGAGAAAAGTCATGTCCAAATTCATATAGCATGAGATTCTACAAGAGAAGACAATTCAAGAGGGTTGGAAAGCTCTCTGAAATGCCACTCTGACTGCAACTACAGATGATTCAGATGGAGGAAAATGTGGGAAGGTTCTTAAAGAAGCCAGAGAATTTGTATTTTACATCAGGAAGTCTCAGAGAAATTCATATATTTAAACAGGAATTTTTTTAAGTGAAAAGAAGCTTTTTTTTTTTTTTAGTGGAAGGGAACAGACAATAACCAAAGAAATATGTGAGGTGGGATAATTGATAAGAAGACTGAAGCAGGGTAAGGGAACAGGGTATAACTAACAAGAGTGGGTATTGGGGTGTGCTCTTTCTTCTGTGGTGCCAAGGAGCCAATTGCAAAGAGACCGGAATGAAGCAAGAGGGCAGACTCTGTAAGTTTCTGGGCATTCCAGGCAGAGAGTTCACAAAATACAAAAGCTCTGATGTGGAGATATATGTAGCATCTTTAAGGAATAGCAAAGTGAGTGGAGCTAGCTCAGAGTGCCAGGAGAATGGTAGGAGATGAGGAAGGTAGAGGGGAGCCAGATCTCATAGGTCCTCATAGACGATGACTAGGACTTTGAATTTTACTATGAGATGGATTATTATTGAGAGGCCTTGAGTAGAGGAGTGGCATGAACTGAGTTTTCACTTACCAGGATCACTCTGTTGCTGTGCTCAACAGAAAATATGGGAGTCAGAATGGAAGCAAAGGGAACTATTTAGAAGGTTTCTCCAGTAATAAAGGTAAGAGATGTTGGTGACTTAGACTGGCGAGATAGGGCTATGAGACAGGATTACATTCCAGATATGTGTTGAAGGCAGAGTCCCTAAGATTTATGATGGGGTAGATGAAGGATGCTACATAAAAAGAAAAGTCAAGGTTAACTCCAAGATATTCAGTCTGAGCAAGTAGATGAATAGTGATTCCATTAATTGAGATGGCAATAATTGGAAGGACCATGTCTTGGATGGTAGGGCTCAAGATTGAGTTTGTTTTTTTTTCAGGGAGGGGGGCGTTGACATCTTGTCAGCTATCTTTAATCCAGAATAGTTCCTAGACTTTCTTTTCTTTTCTGTTTTTTTTTATTGTTGTTCAATTACAATTGTCTCCATTTTCTCCCCTCCACTCCCCCCACCTCAGCTATCCCCACCTCCCACCTTGGATCCTACTCCCCTTTGGCTTCGTCCATGTGTCCTTTATACATGTTCCT
>CM052552.1:23504895-23525986 GCA_028533065.1 Trachops cirrhosus
GCAAACCAAAGGGTCACTGGTTCGATTCCCAGTCAGGGTACATGCCTGGGTTGCAGGCCAGATTCCCCCAGTAAGGAGTGTGCGAAAGACAACCACACATTGATGTTTCTCTCCTTTTCTTTCTCCCTCCCTTCCCTTCTCTCTAAAAATAAATAAATAAAATCTCTTTAAAAAATAAAGGAAAAAAACATACTGGTTAGATATTCAGGTGGAGATGTTATGTTGGTGATATATACCTGAGTGTGGAATTTAGGGAAGTAGTTTTTGTTAGAGACTACATTTATGCATTCTCATCACATATGAGGTCTGTCTGGAAATATAACAAGAACAATTTGTGTGATATAGATGTAACTTGGCAGCCAAGTAAAGTGGACAAGTGTGAACAGTGATGACTTCACTATACTAATCAGTGGGGGCAATAGACACCACTGAGTGAGCATATGTACCATGTGGCCGTCACATTCAAAATGACTAAACAAGTAGATCAGTGAATCTGCATCAACTTTTGTGTTAACCTTGAACATTCTCCATGGAAACTATTTGGATGATTCAGAAGGCCACAGCTATGGGCAACTGGTGAGTGGCAGCTTCATCACGACAATGCACCTGCTCATGCATCATGTCTCATGCAGAGTTTTTTGGTGAAACATCAAGTCACCCAGGTGTCTCAGCCCCCCTACATCCTAGATTTGGTACCCTGTGACTTCTGATTTTTCCCAAAACTAAAATTACCTTTGAAAAGGAAGAGATTCAGGAAAATACAACAGGTCAGTTGATGGAGACTGGAAGAACTGTGTGAAGTCCTCAGGTGCCTTCTTTGAAGGGGACTGAGGCATCCTTGTCCTATGTACAATGTATCTTCTTCAATAAATGTCTCTACTTTTTCACACCTGGTAGATAGTATTTAAAGCCAGGGGACTGGAGAAACAAGTGAACAGGTCTGCCAATTAGGCTTTTCGTACCGCCCCCCCATCCCACTTCCCTTTCTGCTGCCTCTCTCACATCTGCTTTCCCTGAGCCCGGACCACAGGGACAACTGATCACTTGGACATAGCCAGTGTCCCTTTTCAATAGGCTGTGCTTGGGTACCTCTGGCCTAGAGAACACAGTATCTCTGCTGTTTGACCTTCATATGACAAAAAAATAAAATAAGATAAAATGAAATGAAATAATAAAATAAAATAATTAAATAGGGTATAATTAAATAGGGTAGGCATGGAGAACAGGTATTGAATACAGGCAAAACAAGCAGCACTTGCAAGGGATGAATCATGGGGTTCTGAGAAAATCTGATGCCCCCAAGTAGCTCCCTTAGCTACTGGCAGAATCTACCCCTCCCCCTTAATTCCTTTACTTAAACTGGTAGTGGGAAACTTTTTGTTATTGTTGAGACCTCATGACCTCTAGAGGGAAATTTTTGCAGGCCACTTCACAAAATAAGCACCTTAGAGAGGCAAAAAACCATTCAACCAATCTGCTTTTTAAATTGAGGGAACTTCCATGAGTAACCACAGAAAGTGTTAAAATTATGCTACACTATCTTTTTTTAAAAAAGGTTTTATTTATTTCTTTTTAGAGAGGGGAAGGGAGGGAGAAGGAGACAGAGAGAAACATCAATGTGTGGTTGCTTCTCATGTGGTTCCCACTGGGGACCTGGCTGGCAACCCAGGCATGTGCCTCGAGTGGGAATAGAACCTGCGATGCTTTGGTTCACAGCCCGTGCTCAATCAAAATTACGCCACACTGTCTTATAATGGCTAGTTTTAGAAAGTATCGAGGGGAAGGAGGCAACACAGTAGAAGAAGTGACACTTTCCACACACAAAACAGAGGGAAGAGTGGGGGAGTTGCATTACATTTCTGTTACACACCAAGCACTGTGCTAGGCTCTGTACATGTGTTAGCTCAGTAATTAACCCTCCCAAAAATTCTGTAAGACGTCAGTCCTTGGGCCCAGCTTACAGATGAGCAATGTGATGCTCAGTTTGTGACTTGCCCCGATTCATATATCTAGTTAGCAAGTGGTATAGCCACTGATTTAGCCTTGAGTCCCCCTAGATTCCAGAGCCCATGTATAGAAAAGTGCAGGAAGTGAGTGTTACTCAGAGGTCACATCCTGGGGCTCTGGGATTTACAGTATTTATTACCTGTTACCCACCACTTTGAAGTGTTGATTAGCCGTCGGTCCCAGCTTGTCAATGGCTTTCATCCTTAAACCTTTAAAGATTTTTTTTCTAAATGGGGCAACTACCCTTTCACACCAAGCTGCAAACTATTTTCTACCTCAGACCAAACAGGCAGTCAGTCACCCAAGGTTTAGGTAAAGCCCAGCCATGGACCCTAGCACACCCCCATTCTCTAACTGGTAAAGATTTGGATTCTTGTTAAAATGCAGATGCCCCTGATGAATTTCTGACCTTTTCCAAGGTCAGGTATATATGGGGTGAAGTCATATTTGTACCTGAGACCACAAATACCTTAGAAGCAGGTTGTCCCCAGCCTGGAGAGCAAACTCCTTTACTCGTGCACAGCCTTCCCCTCAGGTGGGTGTAAGACAGTTTTAAAAGTAGGAGGTGCCCTGCCTGGTGTGGCTCAGTGGAATGAGTGCCGGCCAGTGAATCAAAGGATCGCTGGTTCAATTCCCCATCAGGGCACATGCCTGGGTTGGGAGCCAGATTCCCCCAGTAGGGGGCGCATGAGAGGCAACCACACATTGATGTTTCTCTCCCTCTCTTTCTCCCTCCCTTCCCTTCTCTCTAAAAATACATAAATCAAAATTGTTTTCAAAGGAGGAGGTGACTTCAGTTTAGCAATAGGGAACCAGTGCCACATCTCACAGATTGTGTTGACTATTTGGCTGGTGGTTGGCCATCAGGGACATGGAGCTGGATCTTGGTCCTGATGGATGAAGCCAAACTGCTCATTCTGGGGTTTGCTGGGCCCTAAGGAGTTGCCTTATACCTTCCTCACCTGGGATCAATGAACTGTATTAAACTGGATCTTGGGTGTCTAAGACAGCCCAGAGGCACCATCTGGATGCAGGCAGAATAGTCTAAGGTTTCGATGGCATTCTTTTATTCTGAAGTTGTTAGAATAAAACAGTGTGTCATATTTATCCCCTTCTCTGCCAAGAAAGCTCTTCTGATGTTCTCAGTTGAAATTAATTTCCCCTTCCCATACTCCCAAAGCCCTTTGCTTGTACTTCTATCTCAGTGTTTCCCACCACCGTCCTTATTAGCGTTATTTATGTGCATGTCTGTCTCTTCTTCCAGATCACGAGCTCCTAGAGGGTAGAAACTGCAGTTTATTCATCTCTATCCCCCATGGGCTGCGAGCAGGGCCCCGCACAACGTAACCACTCAATAACTGCTTGTTAAATTAAATTATTACTCTCTGCCACTGTTGCTGTGATTGGCATTCATTCACTTAGTCCATTTGCCCTTAAGAATCTCCTGCCAAGACTCAAAAGTAAAGACTCACAAGTACAAAGAGACACATTTTAAACAGTTGATGGGTGTTTGGTTGTTTAATTTTAAACGGGCCCAAATGAAAAGAAATGTTTCCTTAGGTCTTGCCAGCCAGACAGAAAAGGTTATCAGCAGATTAAGAGGAGTGTTCTCAAACAGCATCAAGTGTCTTTCAGTGTGCCCAATGGGTGGAGAGCTTTGTGTGGCCGCGAAAGCTGGCTGGAAGGCTACTTGGATTCATTCTGACATATGTCATATTTTCAAGAGAGGTGTTGAAAGCAGAGTCAAACAAACAGCCGGTCAAAGTGCCGCTCAGCACACTGGAATTGGCATTACACAAAAGTGTTAGTGAGCACCTCGGAGAACAAGGTTGCCCCCAGGTCTTCCCCGGGAGCTACTTGAAAAGTTGAGAAGTGAACAGAAGTTCTCAGCTCATGGCCACATTCCCTCCATTCCACTCCATGTAGCTGGCCTCCCAAGCACTTTGTAGCGACTACATTCTAGCTGTCAGGCTGAGTTTCTCTTTAACCTGTTGATGGTATCAGTTGGAAACAGCACACCTTTATAGACTGACACATTTAGGAAGCTCCATGGCATATAAATTACAGATTCCCCCTGCTGTGCTGAGACAATTGGACATGGAGAGAGCTGCTCTAGTACCTGCAGCACCAAAGGCAAGGCCTCAAGCAGGTAGGCAGGCAGGTAGTCAAGAGCAAATACTGATTGTGCACCCACTATGTGCCTGGGCCTGGGCTGGTGGCAACCTAAACAGACACGGTGCCAGCCCTTGTGGCATTTATAGCTCTGGAGTGGGGGGCAGGGTCAAGATAAACGTGGAGTAGGGGTTGGGGAGAGGGCAGGATGCGCATTAAAGAAGTAATTACATATGTCATGAACTAATTACATATATGATAAGGGCTCTGGAGGAGATGCTAAGAGAGCATGTAAGAGAAAATTAGGACCCAGTCCAAAGGGTCAGGGAAAGCTTTAATGAGGGAATGTGTTTTAAACAGATCCGAAGGATGAGTAGAAATTAACCAAGTGAAATGCATGGGGGCCTGTTGGAGGGGGTAGTGTTTAGGGAAAGGGGATGGTCTTTTTCATAGCACTGCAATTGACTACATAAGGACACATTTGAGGATCTAAAAGGAGGCCAATATGCTTGCAGCATGGGGAATGGGAGGGTCTCAGGAGTTGTGAGAGATGAGGTCAGAGGAGTGAGCAGCCCCTAGATTGTGCAGGGCCTCACATCTGGTACTTTTTTATTTGGGGGGGGTTGGGGGAGGAGGAGCTAAAAAATAGCTTTCAAAGACTATTCAGGAATTAAAAGAAATAGACTATATATATATACATATATATATATATATATATATGCTACAGCCATAAAATATTACATTAAGTGAAGAAAACCAGTCAGAAAAAGACCATATGTTTGTTATCTGATTCCATTGATATGAAATGTTTAGAACCAGCAAATCCATAGAGAATGAAGAGCATGTTAATGGCTGCCTGGGGGTGGGAGTGGGGAATGACAGCGAATGGGCATAAGTGATATTTCACGGGTGACAGAGAGGTTCTAAAATTGAATTGTGGTGATGATTGTACAATTCCGTCAATGTATGAAAACTCATTGAAGTGTATGCTTAAAAATTAATTGAAAATTTAAAAAGTTTGAAGTGGGCCTTCTGCTCTCCCATGGGAGGAATGTAAGACAGGTTAAATAAAGAGCAGAACCCTTCCTTCCGTGCCGCCTAAACTACCCGAAGGGCTATGCAGACCTCAGACCCTAATCCTAGTCTCTGTGGACAAAAATGGATGTCTGTTTCATTATTTGGTACGTTTAGTTCCTTGTAGACAGTGAGCACGAGCAGACCATATATACAGAGTTATGAGTTGGTCACACAGTGGGAGTGGTTAGGTATGCAAGTCGTTCTTGTAGCTAAGAGAACAGAGTGTCCGTGACCAGCCATTGGAAGAGAGGTATTAGAGCCCACCAAACAGCTCTGCTTTCCGGAAGGCACATGGGCGTGTTGGTTCCTGGCCAGAGAGCCAAGGGAAGCTAGGCCTCATAAGAATTAGGAGCTAACTGCCCATCCAGAGGTTAGGAGGGTGGTGCTATCATTTAATAGCCTCCATGATCCCTCCGTCTCTTCTGAGGGCAGCTTCCATCTGTTAAGTCTCAGCAGTTTAAATGGCAATAGTCTACTAATTGAGGAATTGTGAGTGAAATCGGGGAAATCCGTGGCTCATTCACTAGAACAGTGATTTTTATGTACCTCAGATGAGAGACAAAAGATTATAACTCATTTCATGCTCTTCCCAAGGGAACAATTTGTAATAATCTAAAGCAATCAAACAACAGAATGAATTGACTTTCCAACCCAAAATCCTTGGGGAAAGTACTATGAAAAGCCAGCAAGTTGTTATATCTGTATAACAAATATTTGTTCTATTTGTATCAATCTGACACTTTGATCAATTTGATGAGGACAGTGCCGTCTGTTGCCTTTGAGATCCACACACCACCTCTCTTCTCTGGCCATGTCGACTGTCTGACCGATGTTCACAAATAAGACCAGCGGTTTGCCCATATCTGGCTTTCTCCACAACAAAATTTTCCATGAAAATCATGGAAGGACATGGACGGGATTGAAGGAAGTCATAGAAAATGCAAAGGGGATAAGCTGAAATGAGTGAGTTTCTGAACTGCAGGCACTCTGCAACCCGTCTGTTACTTGGGGAGCAACTTTCCTTGTGCCTTTTGATGGAATGCATGCAGACTTGAAGAAACAGATCCTCCACTCCTCTAACTTCTCTTTGCTAAAGTTAGCAATGAAGGCCACAGAAAAGAGTATGGTTGGGTAGGACCACCATCTGTCGCTGGTGCAAGGTTGCACAAAGAATCTGTCCTGCCACTGAGGCATCTTTGCGGAACTTTGATTTGACTGACTTCTGGGTGCTGTGCTAGCTGTGCCTCTGGCGCTATCCACTCCCTGCCCCATTCAGCTAAGAGCAGAACTACACCTTTTGTATTCACAGCCCGAACTGCCTCCTGCCTATCAGGAGGATACCAAGGAAGACAGATACCTTTTCAGAATTTGCATAGAATACAAAAAGTTAAGAGCCAGCACTTGGCAGAAGACTTATCACTTCCTAGTAGGATTGCCTTGGGGAAGTTGCTGAACCTCTGGAAGCCTTCCTTTCTTTATTTGTAAAAGTAAAATAATTGAACCAACCTCAGGGTGTTGTGACTCTAAAAGTAATTTGAAACCTGTAATGTACTCCAAACCCTGCCTATATCATCTGTACTTTTTCATTCTCTATTCAAGCAGCCACTGGATTAAGCACCTAGTGTGTATGGGCAGTGCTGTGGGGGCACATGGTAGATTATGTGGAGATAATTCGAGTGTATGAAAAGTAACAGGGCATCATGGAAAGAACATGAACTTGGAGTCAGAAATCTGGGTTCAAATCATTTTGCCTCTTACTCAGGCAAGTTCCATGAACTCAGATCCTGTTTCTTCATCTGCCAGATGTGAACGATGACATCTTGCATGGCTCTTCTGGCCATTAAGTGAGAGGACACAGGAGAGCCTCACAAATGTACACTGGGCGTGCCAGTAGCCTAGTATATATGGAATGAATAAATGTGAGACTCATTTTTCCTTCTTTACCAGGCATGAACCCTGGCCCTCAATTAATCTTCATGTAGTTTGGGATGTAACTGTAAAATTCTACACATTTTGAAGATTGCTGAACCAATGTTCTGTGCTAATGCATTCTGAAAATGTCATATTTTAGAGATCTCAAGTTTTATGTTGACTCCAGAAAAACGAATTGCAAATTTTGAAAAAACTTCAGCCAATTCTTCCACTCAGGAGATGTGAGTGGGTCACTTCACCTCTGTCTGCTATACTGTCCTCATCTGTAAGGTGAAAATAATTCTAGAATTTCCCCCATAAAGTGGCTGGGAGGATTTAATGAAATAAAGGAGGGGATGCACTTCACCCAATGTCTTCCATTTCTAGGAACTCAGCAAATGACAGCTACTATTAATATTCAGAGAAGAAAAAAAGGAATAACATATCAAGTGTGTGTCTTTTCTAACTGTTGGCTGTCATTATCTGACATTAGATCCCTTTATGTTAGGAAGAAAAATTAGGCTATTTTGAAGCATATTACTAATCTTTGGGACTTGACATCAGAAAAGAACAGCCACGTCCTCCCACAAAAGGCACAATCATATCCAGGGCAAAGACAGACAGAAAGCTGCCTAGGCTTGCGGTCATGATGTCCTTGTACCTAACTTACAAAGTCCGTTGCTCCCTGTTTTACAGATGGAGGCACTGAAGCACAAGAATGCTACTGAGAAGTAATGGCAGGCAAGGATTTGAAATGATCAGTTTCTGCCTCCTCTCATTCTGCCTCCTTGGACCTGGTAAACCAAGGTAGAAAGTGAATTCTTACTTAATTTGCAAAAAATCCAGGACAATTATTTTCTGTGCCTGCAAAGGGTCTGAAAAAGTGAGTCATTTAAATGTTTTTTTTAATATATGTTTGTCTTCTCTCTGCTCATAGCTTATTGGAGGCTTTGTGGAGCACCCTGGTTTCGCCCTTTGATGAGGGCCTGCATAATGAGACCTTCCAAGGTTCCTTTTAGCTTTGCCATTATGCATTTTCAGGGATGTCCCTGGGATTTTCAAGAATGCATGCAATGGGTTTTCCTTAGTGAAAGATCCTTGTGAAAGAAGGTTATGTCCACCTTTCCTTGTATAATCCTGTCCGAAACTTTGGGAAATCACTAAGAATAATTAACGCATTCTGGATGACGCGTGCTTAGTTAATTGGGCTGAAATACAGGGTTGATTAGCAAGCTGGCTGAGCGCCAGGTAGCAGGTGTTTGCATAGAGTCAGCACTGATTCTTTTCTCAAAGAGGGGACGAAGGCTTATATGTGGGTTTTTTGTGTTTGTGGTTTTTTCTTTTGCCTAGGTTTGCCCTACTCCCACCCTCATTTGAAAACACTGAGAGCAAAATAAAATCACATTTGTTGGCGTTAAAATGAGAAGTATTTATTTTTAATATAGTTTTGTTTCTTTTCACCATTCTTTTCATCATTTTCAGTGCGGTTTTTAAGAGGTCAGTGCATCTTTCTACGTGTCTTTATTTACCTCTTATTTTGATCAGAGGCGTACAACCAGGATCACTTTACAGGATTTGCTTTGAGGCCAATTGTATTGAGGCTTTTTATATGTAGATCACTTTTCTCAATATATCCCCAATTGTTTAATGTTTTGCATTTCCAAATCAGTAGCTAATTTTCACCCTTGGGTTAACTTGTAGTTTAACTCTTCAAACAACAAATTTACATTATATTCCTCTTCCTCCATCCAAATATTCGAAAATTTCTATGCATCAGAAGCCTTCCAAGGGAAGGTTAAGAATGCTCAGTGATGGATTCATGGACATCCGAGCAGGATTTCTGGATCTTGTAAGTGGGGAAACAACATTCTCTACATGCCACTGATAAACAAGCATCTCTGAATATGTATCTGAATCCCCATCCTCGGGGGTCATTTGGATAAACACATACTTGAGTCTAAGAAGGGATCCTGAACAATTTGGGCTAGAGAAAATGTCCCGTGAGTTTCTGGCCTCTTGCTGCAAATAATAGAAGTTCATTTGCGCTTGCATTACAAGGATTCTCAGAGTCTCACAGAATGCCGAGACGGGCAGTGGGAGGCCATCAGGAAGCAAGCCAACAGTTCTTTTCCTCTCTGTTCACTTGCCTCGGCATTTCCCAGCACATCTATATCCGATTCTCCGTGCAGTAAGGCTTTCTAGGCATTCTCCTAGTGTTCAGAAGGCCCCAGGCTATTGTGCAAAGAGAAACGATGTAATTTTAGAAAAGCTGTTGGTGGCACTGATTTTTTGTTTCAAGAAAGAAACAAAGAGGAGAGATCAGATGGTCTCTGCCCACCCTTCTAGCTCTGACGTCTTAGGATCCTGCACATATTTGGACATCTCTTAGAAGATATCCTATTGAACTACCACCTTTCCTCAAGTGTACATTTTATCGGGTTGTCAGACTTCCGGAATCACACTGAGAATTGGGCGGTAATTGTAAATAGATCAGTCCTCTATTAGCAAGATGAAAATTTGAGGCACACGGGAAATGCCCCAGTTCCCTCTCACCCAGCGCCTTGGCAGGCACCCACAGGCGCGACACTCTGCCCCGCCGCTCTCAGAGCTGGCCGCAGAAGCCTTCTCAGAACTGATGAATCAATAAACCAAATGCGACATACCCATCCACTAGAATAATATCCTGCCATAAAAAGGAATAAAGAAAAAAACAAGGAATGAAGTACTAATATATACTAAATCGTGTATGTTATGCTGAGGGAAAGATGCCAAAGTTAAAAGACCACAATATTGTATGATTCTGTCTATGTGAAATGGCAAGAATAGGCAAATCCATAGGGACAGAAAGGGCATTGCTGGTTGCCAAAGGCTGGGAGGAGGGGTGAATAAGGAGTGACTGCAAAATGGGTAAGGGGTTTCTTTTGTGAGGTGCTGAAACTGCCCTGAAATTGAATTGCGATGACAGATGCATAACTCTGTGACTATACTTTAGTCACACTCAATTGCATGCTTCAAGAGGATGAATTTTATGTTATATGAATTATCTCAATTTTTAAAAAATTGTTCCTTAGCATAGTACTCCAGGAAATAACCCCTAGTAGAATTAGCATGTCATAAAATTTGAAGTTTTGCTATTCATTTTTTAAATTTCACTGGCACTTGGCCTGAGAGCCCATCTAGCTACATGCCATGCACTTACAGACCTCTGGACCATCGCTTCTACTAGAGCGGGGGTGTTAAACTCATTTTCACCGGGGGATACATCAGCCTCTCAGTTGCCTTCAAAGGCCGAATGTAACTTTAGGACTGTATACATGTAACTACTCCTTAACAGTTAAGCGACAGCTCGGCACTGCTGCCAGGTAGAAACAAGGTGCAGGGCCGGATAAAACAAGGTGGAGGGCCGGATTCAGCCACGGGCCTTGTGTTTGCCACCTGTGTGCTAGAATGTTATTGACATTTCTCCTAGCTACTTCCAGTACAAATGCCTTCGTACAAATGGAACACCCTCTGGGAAGCCTTTCCTAAGTCCCTCTATCTCTACTCTCATCCCAGAAAAACTAAATTCTCTCTTAACTATATTCGATAGCACTTTGCACATCCCTCTATCCCAGTCCGTATCACATGGTGTTGTGATTGCCTCCTTATTGCTCAGAACTTCCCTCTTGACTGCCTTCCTCATCTCTGTCCCTGCAGCCAGCCACTCCACAGAGCCTAGTCCACAGTAGTGTTCCTCAGAAAATGATTATAACATGAACCCAGTCCTTGGGATTACTACAGATTATTAGGGGGAGACAGATGCTCAGTTAATTATAAGAGCATGTGCCCCGAATTAGACACTTAGGTATATGGGCCCTGGAGAAGAAAATGATTAATTCTGTCTGTAGCAATCAAGAAAAATGTGTTACAGAGGAGGTAATGTCTGAGCCTGCCTGAACATATGAATAAAAATCCTCCAGATAGAAAAGCTATGTGTGGTGTAGGGCGGGTAGGTAGGGGAGGGATGACTTCTGGTATTCCAGGTAAAGGAAATAAAGTGAGCTGGGACAAATATGTCAAAATGTGTGGCACATCCTCAGACTCCAAATACAGGCTGCTTATGGCTAGCAACTGCAGAGGAGGGCAGGACCATAGTATGAAAAGCTTTTAGTACCATATGAAGAAGTTTAAACCTCTTTCTGTGGGTAGTGGGAAGTTGAGATATTCTTAAAGGGGTTATGGAATCCTGTGTAAATTTTAGCATGAGGAAGGGGAGGACCCAGGGTTGGACTAACATGAATAGACCAAATAGGTCACTATTTCGATAGCCTGAACAAAAGATAATGAAAATTAAAAGTACAGCAAGCTGCAGAAAGAAATCCATACATATGTGGACAACTAATAAAGACAAAGAATATACAATGGAGAAAGGAAAGCCTCTTCAATAAATGGTGTTGGGAAAACTGGACAGCCACATGCAAAGAATGAAACTACACCACTATCTATCTTACACAAAAATCACCTCAAAATAGATGAAAGATGTGAATGTAAGACCTGAAGCAATGAAAGACATAGCGGAAAACATAGGTGCTAAGCTTCTGGGCATCAGTCTTAGTAGTGTTTTGTGAATTTGACTCCAAAGGGAAGGGAAACAAAAATAAAAATAAAGAAATTAGACTATACCAAAGTAAAAAGCTTCTATACAGCAATGAAAATCATCAGCAAAACAAGGCAACCAACAGAATGGGAGATTTTTCCAAATGACATTTCTGATAAGACATTAATATCCAAGATGTAAAAGAACTCATACAACTCAAAAACAAAAAAGCAAACAACTCATTTCAAAAATGAGCAGAGGATCTAAATAAACATTTTTCCAAGGAAGACCTACAGATGGCCAACAAGTGCATGAAAAGATGCTCAACATTACCAATTAATAGGGAAATGCAAATCAAAACCAATAGACACCACCTCACACCTGCTGGCATGGCTATCATCAATAAGACAGGGAATGACAACTGTTAGAGAGGACGCAGAGAGAAGAAACCCTCGTGCATTGCTGGTGGGAATGCAAATTGCTGCAACCACTGTGGAAAACAGTATGGATGTTTCTCAAAAAAATAAAGCAGAACTACCCTATGATCCAGCAATTCCCCTGCTGGGTATTTATCTAAAGAAAATCAAAACAGTAACTTGAAAAGCTATATGCATCCCCACGTCTATTGATGGATGAGTGGGTAAAGAAAATTCAGGATAAATATACAGTGGAGTACTATTTGGCCATAAAAAGAAAGAAATCTTGTCATTAGTGATACTATTGATGGAGTTTGAGGACACTGTGTTAAGTGAAATAAGTCAGAGAAAGAAAAATACCATTAGATCTCACTTATATGTGGAATCAAAACAAAACAAAAACCAGCTCTGTATCTTAGAGATACAGAGGACAGATTGGTGGTTGCCAGAGGTGAGGGCAGGGAGGCGGGGCAAAGGGTACAGATTTCCAGTGATAAAATAAATAAATCATGGGGATCTAATTACAGCATAACAGCTATAGTGAATAATACTGTATGGCATATTTGAAAGTTGCTAAGAGAGTAAATCTTAAAAGTTCTCATCGCGAAAAGAATTTGTAACTATGCGTGGTGATGGATGTTAACTAGACTTACGCTAATCATTTCACAATATATAGAAATATTGAGTCATTATGTTGTACAACTGAAATGAATATTAGCTGTCAATTATACGTCCATAAGAGCCCCCTCAGAAAAAGAGCATAAATATGAGAAACTGGTTTAATTCTAAAGATCAGATAACATTTTTAAATACAAGCATATACATATTTCTCAGTTTGATTAAATTTTGCATGGAAATCACCACAATATATCCTGACCAAACTGAGGATGCTGCTGCCATACAGCCAGTAAAGTGGGCGGTGACTTCCTGCAGTGTCGATGCCACAAGCCTCAGGTTAGGACAGTTCGTAATTTCAGTGCAATGATAAAATGATAAAACCGCATTGATCACATGAGGCTGTGAACACTGATCTTCCTTCCAGATGTGTGAAATCCAAAAGAAGTACTTACTGGTGCAGAGGAATTCATCTTTAACAGGAAGCTCAGCGAGAGTTCAGAAGTGTGACTTGATGAACTGAAAATATCATAGCTGAAAATTAAGACGGAAGCTTCTTGCGGTATTGTACTAGAATTTAACAAGGGTAGGCTTTCTTGTTAAAAATCATTATAGTTGGCATTATGTATTGGTTTCAGATGTATGACATGGTGATTTGACACTGGTGTACCTTATGATGTGATCACCACAGCAAGTCTAGTAACCGTCTGTGCTCACGGGAAGTTATTACAACATTATTGATTGTAGTTTCTATGCTGTACTCTACATCACTGTGGCTTATTTATTTTATGACTGGAAGTTTGTATGTTATTAATCTTCACCATTTTCACCCCACCCCACCCCTCCCTTTGGCAACCACCAGTTCTGCGTATCTATGACTCTATGTTTTGTTTTTCTAGATTCCACATATAAGTGAAATCATACGATATTTTTCCTTCTCTGTCCACACCATTTTTGCACTTAGCATAATACTCTCTAGGTCCAGCCATGTTGTCACAAATGGCAAGACATTGTTTTTTTAAATTGCTAAGTAACATTCCTTTGAGTATATGTACCACCTTTTCTTTATCCATGCATCTATCAATGGACACTTAGGTTGCTTCCAAACCTCGGCTATTGTAAATAATGCTGTTAGAGGGTAGCTCTTCAATGGCCCCATAATGCCAAGTCTCAATGCCAGAGGTGCTAGTGAGTGAGAGATTGCAGAGGACTTCAGGGTATCTGCCTGGAATTCATTCACTCTACAATCATTTATTGAACGGCACTATGTATCAGGCAGTGTTTCAGGCACTGAGGAATACAGCAATGAATAAAACATAAATATCCCTGCCCTTTTGGAGCTTGCATTATAGTGGAGGGAGACCGGCAGTAAACAAATCAGTGAAAATATGGGGTCCAGCAGAAGTAAGGCGTGCTTGAGTGTGTTTAATAGGGTAATAATATGGGTGTAATAATTTACAGTTTTAATTTGAACATGTCACCTAAAATGTCATATGGTGTGTTTGAATGTGATATTGTTATGTTATATAGAATTACATAAATGTAATAAATGTCTCTTTTTCATATTACATGGCATGGATATCTTCTGGACAGACCTCATACAAACTGGTCATTACAAAATAGTCATGGACACATAAAGTACAGCATAGAGAATATAGTCAATAATACTGTAATAATCATGTGTACGGTGCCAGTTGGGTACTGGAAATATTAGAGTGGATCACTTTGTAAAGTACCCGATTGTCTAACCACTGTGCTGTACACCTGAGACTTATAAAAATGATATTGAATGGGAACTGTAATGGAAAAAATAAACAAATAATTTTTTTAAAAGAAGAAGTCAAGGGACACTGAAAGGATTTGATGGCCTAAACAATTAGAATGGGGTTGTGATTGCTGAAAATGGAGAAAACTGTAGAAAATTAGATTGACGTGGTGATGATGAGAGGTACAGTTTGGGACCTAAGTTTAGTCAATCGGATAGTTTGATGTGGGAGCGTGGAGATCAGGAGAGCAGTCACGGCCTGAACTAAAAGGTGAGAGTCATGTGCTTTTATTTGGTATTTACACCCACGAGACTAGATGAATTCACCAGAGGAGTAAGAAAACACAGAGAAGTGGAGAAGTACAAGAACAGAGCTCCGAGGCACTCAAATGCTTTGGTATAGCATCCTCCAAGAACCAACATGATCCTGGGAGTAAGAAGATTTGAGATCAGGTTCTAGCTCTGCTATAAACTGACTGTATAATCCTGGTCAAATCACTAGTTCACTTGGGCCACCAGTTTCCTTATGTGTCAAATGCACCTTAATAACAGTCCTTTAAGAAGTTGAAAGACTATTTTGAGGCACTGTATTGAAAAGTAATATGTAGTTACGGAACACTGTGCACATGTGAGGTTCCTCCCCCCACGCCACCCCACCTCTAGAATCTCGACTTACAGATGCACATGGTGGTGAAGAGATCAGCCATAGGATATATCAGTCACTCATGTGGCAGGGTGGGGGAAATTGAAGCTCCATAGGTGGAGGGTCTGTGGACATTGACAGAAACCACACACAAGGCGGAGAGTGAGGGGGACTCCAGGTACCTTAGATGAGGTCACAGTGAAAGAGCAGCCAACCAACAGGAAGTACCTCAGGTTTTTTTTTTTCCCAGTACTCAGTGAAGATGTGAGTCTGCCATCCTTCCTAAAAGCCTCAGAAAATTAGTGCAGCATCTTGGTAGGTAGAATCGAGCCCACACAGGCATAGTCCTCAATGTGAGGAAGGGCTCAGGCCTACAGGAGGCTCCGCCTAAGTTCCAGACACGGAGACCCTGGATAGGTGTCAGGAGCCCCTGCTGCCGTATATCATAGGTGTTCTGTAATCTCTGCGATGTTAGTTGCGATTCTTGAGAATCAGCTTCTAGACTTAGTACATTTTCAAGTTGGAAGGGTCCTCCTGGATCGCCTAGGGATTATTGGTGATTCTTGAGTACTGGTCTACCAGATGCTACTAGCCTAAAAAACGTATGTTATGCTTGTATACTTAGAGGAAATGTTAAGTTAAACAACATTAAAGGGTTATATTACCTCAGGACTTCTCAGAGCCTTTACTATGCCAAGGTGCAGTGTGACATTCTAAGAAGGGCATATACAATGAAGTGACCCCCAAACATAGTTAGCACTGAATTGGTGTTTTTTAAAGGTTGTATTTATTTATGTTTAGACGAGGGGAAGAGAGCGGGAAAGAGGGAGAGAAATATCAATGTGTGGTTGCCTCTCTTGTACCCCCATGGGGGACCTGGCCCACAACCCAGGCACGTGCCCTGACTGGGAATCGAGCCGACAACCCTTTGGTTCACAGGCCAGCACTCAGTCCACTGAGCCACACCAGCCAGGGCACCACTGAATTGTTTTGTTATTGTTTTTTTTATTTTCCCCAACTAGGCACACCTCTTAAATCTGTATGCACACATACAAATCTCGGCACACATCTCGGCACACATCTGTATGGAACATTTGCTTCCAGTGAGTTCCTTTCACAACTCTAAGAGTCGTGACCAGAGAGGAGGCAAAGCACCAGCCAAAGTCATGCAGCTTGTTCAATGGCAGAGCCTGGATTAACGCTGGCCTTCTCTGCCCCCAAGACCTCTCCCTTACCACATATCTCGTGCAGACTCTCATTTCACTTCATTGCTAAGTGATCTGAATGCAAACCGCAGACCAAGCAGGGAGTATTCTTGCTCAGTGAGTAGAAAAATGCCATAGGACACTTTCCTAGATGTCATCTGTCATAAACAAGGCTGTGGTTGTGTGTGTCCATCACTGGCTCATTACCGAAGCTCCAGTATACACATAGCTTTCAAATTAGAAATGTGCCGTGAAAATGATGCTTGTCAATCTGTACAATCTAAGCATATCGCTTTTGGAAGAGGTTTTCCCACAGATAAATGGCAAGCAAAAGGCTTATTTAAAGCGAAGGCTATTTGCAGATGACTTTCCACTGGCACTACTAGGCTGTGATGGTAGGAACACGAAGGTGGCAGCTTTGAATTCTTTCGCCAGAACGGTGGCTCTCAAGGTGTGGTCCCTGAGTCAGCAGTATCGGTATCACGCGACAGCTTGTGAAAAATGCAAAATCTTCGGCCTCACCCCAGACCTACTAAATCAGAAACCTCGGAGGTGGGGCCCAACAGTGTTTTTCGCCGAGTCTTCCAGGTGATTCTGCATGCATGCTCAAGGTGGGGAACTATTATTGCATTAGAGAAAAGGAGACTCCCAGGCAATTTCAGGTGTGAAAGCCAGGCAAGAGACGTACCTTGTAACAGCAGGAAGGTCTTTTCTTTTTTGTGAATTTGGGGCCTTGGAAAGAAGAGAGATTAGGTAATAGGCAAGAAAAGCATATAGACCCTTTTAAGAAAAGGGGGAAAATGAGAAAGGATCCAATGCAGAAAAAAGATGGGCAAACACAAGAGGGAAAATGTAGACCAGAAAATGAACCTGTTCGGCCGTTTCAGAGGATGCCTTAAGACTGAGAGAGTGTATGTTGTGATTTTCTGTTTCAATTTGTTTTTGAATGACCTGTTTATACATTTGGTGTCTGGAATTCCTAGAATACACCAGGAGCTCAGGAGAACATTGCAGCTCTGTGGTGCGAAAACAGGAAGTTCAGAGACGTCTGTTTTTAGATCTGCCGATGACTATTAGTGTGATCTTGAGAGAGTCACTGAATCTCTCTAGATATGTTTCCTATTCCTGTTGGATGGACTGGCCAGCTTTGAGATGCACTCCCACACAGTCCCTACTCTCAGAGGCACTGTTCTCATTTAGCAGAGAGGTGACCGAGCCCTGCTTGTGGCCTGCTGTCTATACAGCCAACACTGGCTGACCACTTGCTATATCTGGTGACTGGCAGGTCCTTCCCCATACAGGCTGGGCTGATGTTAAAGCAGGGAAGGAGCACAGGCAACTAAGAGAAGCTGATCGTAATGGCCACAGCCAAGTGTGGGCACAGACGACAGGCTCTGTTCTAACACTGACAAGCCCGGCCTCATGCCGTTTGGGCACACAGGCTGAGACACCCTGGAAATCACTCGGGCCTGATGGGTAACAGAACAAGCCCTGGTCCCTGCTCCAGAGCTTCACCTCCCTTTTGCTGATCATTATGAATAAATGTATTTTGGCTGCCTGTAGAACTTCTGGGGCCAGTGACCACCTGGAGACCCCTAATAATAGTGGTCTCCTGAGAGCCAGAAACTTTATAAAATCAGCCTTTGCTTCAACAAGCCCATGTTTCAACTCACTCCCCCACTACTGAAATGGAGCACAAGTCGATTAAACAGCACAAGTAGGCACTAAGCTAGGTGCCAGGAATAAAATGGGAAACTAGTCAGAACATGGTTCCTGCTTCAAAGGGGACATGCTTATTACATAAGACAGACATTAAGCAAATAGTACATGGTTTATTTGATTACATGATGAATTCTTCAGTGAGATTAGAGGGCAAAGCCTTGGGGGTTGCTGGAATACTCACTGTTTGTCCGGCCTGTGGCTGCTTAGTCTGGCTCGGCTGTCAGTGCCCAGGTGGTGGGTTTGGCTATAGTCATTCGTGTTGCCTGCGGGCAGCAGAGGCAGTTTCCTGTGCTGGCTCATCGATGCTCAGGGTGCCAGGAAAATATATTAACAGTTCAGAGAGCTTCCCAGGTTATTTGGCAAGGGACCTGCCCCCAAGACCTGGAAATCTGAGGCAAGAGCTCAGTCCTTTTATCAAGCACATACTGCAGGCACCTGGACTTTGCAAGAATTGACCATCTGCAGTCATGCTGACAATAGTCCCAGTGCTGTTATCCTAGGCTCTGGGAGTCATGCAGTTTAGATCAGCAGTCGATGCTCTCCTCTTCCTTCTACATGAATCCAAGCGTCTTTGCTGACTTCCTTCTCCTTTGCTCAGTCTCTTAATGTTGGAGAACCTCGGAGTTTGGTCTGTGTCGGTTTTCTTTTTACTATATTCACTCTCCCTAGGTAATCTCATCAAGTCCTATGGCTATAGATAATAACATATGCTGATGACTCCCAAATATATTTTTTAGGCCAGATTCACATCTCCAACTAACTAGCATCTCCATGTAGATATTTAAAAGGCATTCTCATGCCCTCGCTGGTATGGCTTAGTGGATTGAATGATGGCCTACAAACCAAAGGGACATCGGTTCAATTCCCAGCCAGGGCACATGCCTGGGTTGCGGGCCAGGTCCCCAGTAGGGGGAATGTGAGAGGCAACCACACACTGATGTTTCTCTCCCTCTCTTTCTCCCTCCCTTTCCCTCTGTCTAAAAATAAACAAATAAAATCTTTAAAAAAATCTTCCCATACACAGCAAGTCGAAGGCTAAACTGTTGGTTTTCCCCAAACATACTGTTTCTTTTCCCACCTTCCTTGGCTCAGTGAATGGCACCGCCAATCCCCAAGTCATTTGAATGTCTCTTTCCCTCAGGCCACATATTCATTAGGAAGTCCATTGCATGTATTTCTAAATATACCCCAAAGGCCATCCTCCTTTCTCCATATCTACTGTGATCACCCTAGTCCAAGTCACAATCTTCATCTTCCTTTAACCTGCAGTGAAGGTCTTCCCACTTTCTGCCCTTGCTTCCCTCCCATCCAGTCTCCACAACTGCAACCACTGATCCACTTCCAGTGAATATCAGATCATGTCATCCCTCTGCTAAAAACCCTCTGATGGCTTCCAATTTCATCCAGAATATAACTCAAAGTCTTTGCCACTGTTTAGAAAACTGCATGATTTGCTCTTCTAACCTTCTCTTCTACCTCATTTCGGGCCAATTCTTTCCCCTTATTTACCATGTTCCCACAACATTCTTTCTTCCTCTGGCCCTTGAACACAGCAAGCTCTTTCCAGCCCCAGGGCCTTTGCGCATGCTGTTTTCTTTGTCTGAAATTCTTTTTGCCTTCACGTTTCATATGTCTGTCCTGTCTGTCTGTCCTGTCATTGCCTTAGAGAAGCCTAAAGTAGGTGTCTCATTCTCTGTCTCAGCCTCTTACCTGTTTTCTTCATAAGCCTCGTCAAAACTTACAGTTCTCTGTTTATTCACTTTTTTAGCTGTTTACTTGATTTGGATGAGGGAGTCTCTCTTCCCAAGTAGAATATAAACATTTTGTGAACCACTGCCACTGCAAGTTGTACTCAGAATTTAAAGTAAAAATTAATTTAGGAAAAATAAGTCATTTCTATCGTAATTACAACATGTACATAATAATTCCTGAGGTTTTCTTTTGATAACAAGCTGTGCTTTAGAATCTAAAATTATGATTTTAAAATTCAGTGTATTGGGGTAACATTGGTTAATAGCACGATATAATTTTTGGTGTAGAAGATTATAATTGAGCATCTGCTCACCACCTTAAGGGCCCCTTTGCGCACTTTGCCCTGACCCCACCCCTTTTCTTCTCTGGTAACCACCATTCTGTGGTGTGTATCTGTGAGTTTATTTTTGTATGTTAGTTTGTTTGTTACTTTTTGTTTTATATTTCACATATGAGTGAAATCAGATTGTTCTTATCTTTTTCCATCTGACTTATTTCACTTAGCATACTCTCAAGATTCATCCATGTTGTCACAAATGGAAATATTTCATCTTTTTGTAGATGAGTAGTATTCCATTGCATACATGCACCATACCTTCTTTATCCCGTTATCCGCTGATGGGCATTGAGGCTGCTTCCATGTCTGGGCAATGGTAAATAATGCTGCAGTGAACATAGGGATGCACATATCTTTTCAAATAAGTGTTTTCATATTTTTCAGATAAATATCCAGAAGAGGAATTGCTGGGTTATATGGTAGTTTTCCTCTTAATTTTTTGAGGAACCTCCATACTGTTTTTCATAGTGGCTACACTAATTTATATTCCCACAAACAGTGTATGAGAGTTCCCTTTTCTCCACATACTCTCTAACACTTATTTGTTTTCAAAATTTTTTCTTTTTTTTCTTTTAATTGTTGTTCAAGTACAGTTTTCTGTCCTTTATTCCCATCCTAGCCCACCCACCCGCCCCTCCCCACCTCCCTCCCATTTCCACTCCCCCCTAGTTTTTGTCCATGTGTCTTTTAAACCCTTCCCCTTTTCCCCTGAAATTCCCTCCCCTCTCTCCTATGGTTACTGCCAGCCTGTTCTCTATTTCAGTGTCTTTTGTTATATTTTACTTGTTTCTTTGTTTTGTTGTTTAGGTTCCTGTTAAAGGTGAGATCATATGGTATTTGTCTGTCACCACCTGGCTTATTTCACTCAGCATAATGCTTTCCAGTTCCATCCATGCTGTTGCAAAGGGTATGAGCTCCTTCTTTCTTTCTGCTGCATAGAATTCCATCGTGTA
>CM052552.1:23526486-23594409 GCA_028533065.1 Trachops cirrhosus
TGCAACAGCATGGATGGAGCTGGAAAGCATTATGCTAAGCGAAATAAGCCAGGCAGTGAAAGACAAATACCATATGATCTCACCTTTAACAGGAACCTAAACAACAAAACAAAGAAACAAGTAAAATATAACAAAAGACACTGAAATAGAGGACAGGTTGTCAGTGACCAGAGGGGAGAGGGGAGGGAATTTCAGGGGAATTTCAGGGGAGAAGGGGAGGGTTTACAGGAACAAATATAGAGGACACATGGAGAAAACTAGGGAGGTTGGAAATGGGAGGGAGGAGGGGAGGAATGGGTGGGTGGGCTGGAATGGGAATAAAGGATAGAAACTGTACTGAATAAACTAAAATAAAAAATTTAAAAAAAAGAATTTGGGACAACTTGCAAAGGGCTGGCTTGAGTGTACTCCTCTTGATGTCTTACTCTGCTAACAATCAGCCACTATCTGCTAGCCAAAGCACACAGCTTTTGCATCTTTCCTGCTTCAGGGTAAATTTTCTCCTCACCCGGAGCATGAACCTCAGAGGTAGGTTGAGGAAGGGATAAATTTAAGGTTTAATCCTGGTGTCCTGGAGACCTACTCCAAATGCTAAAGTCCTTATCTGACCACTCCTTTGGGGCTGTTTTAGTACAACCTTCCAGATTTGACCTTGTCTGTGTGTCTCGGGGAAGGGGACAACTGCTTCTGTGATCCGTGGAAATAAAGAGGTTGAGTTATCTCAAGGTAGCCCTGCATTGGATTTTTCAGTGCACCTTCATTACAATGGACAATCTTTTTCTTAATTTGTTTTTGGGTGATAGATCCCTTTGAGAATCTAATGTATACTGTGCACCCTCACCTCAGGAAAGAGCACCCCTCTGCATATGGCCAGAATTTGCCATGCAACTTAATTGGGTGCAGTTATGGGCATCAGTGAACCCCAGATTAAGAACTCCTGCTCTAGCAACTCCTTATCTTGCTGTCTCTCACTCCCCCAGAAACATATCCAGGGTGATCTCCATTAGGCATGAATTGGAAAACCTAATATTGTAAAGACATTGCTTTTCCCCAGATTGAACTACAAATTCAACATTATCCCACTCAAAATCAGAGCTGGGTTTCACAGTCATAGAGAATCTATTTTTAAAATATATGTGGAAATTCAGAGGATCTAGAATAACCCAACACATCTGAAAAAGAAAAGCAGTGTTTGCATTTCTATGAAGTTTAAAATAGGCTGAAACAAACTTGATCCAGAAAAAAACATTTGGATGAGTCACACTATCTGATTTCAACAAACCATGGTGGGAAAACTGGGTATCTGTATGGAAAAGTACACCTTAATCTATCTCCAACTTATATCACACAAAAATTAATTTGAAATTGTTTAAAGACTTAGGAGCTGACATCATAAAGCTAAAGAATTTTACAATATCTTCATTACCTTGGTGTAGATAAAATTTCTTAGTACGCCAAAAGCAGAAGCCATAACAAAATCGATAAGTAGAATTCATCAAATTGAAAACATCAGCTTATGAAAAAGACACAGCTGTGACAGTGAATAGGCAAGCCAGAAACAGGAAGGAAATGTATGTGTATATATATGAAGACTCGTATACAGAATATGCAAAACTCCCTGAAATCAATAACAAATAAATTAACAACCTCCTGAAAGGCGTATGACTTGAATAGACAATTTATAAAAGATATAGGGATGACCAATAAGCACATGAAAAGGTACTCAATATATGGTAAAGTCTTAAACCAGAAAGTCTTCTGTTATAAGAGTTAGCTTCTGAAGGACCATATTGCCCATTGAAACAATGATTATATTGCTTTTTAGGAACACTGCAATCACCAGAAATAGACTAGAGCAAACATATTAGCAATTTGGAAGGGTCCTCAACCTTTCAAAGTTGACGTGGTTGGAGTAGGTAGATTGGTGATGCAGATGAAAGTTATCCTGAGTTTCCCTGACATGGTCTCCACAATATGCACTCCACTCTTGTGAAACCAAAACCACTATGGAACACGCTTCCACATTTAAAAGTTTGCTAAAATTAATGAAAAGAATGCTTCTATTTCAGAGGAGATACCAATGTCATCAGTAAATTGACTGATGACACAAGCTGGTCTGGGTCATATTTTCAAACCCCAACAAATGAACAGAATGTGGATTACCCAGAATGACCTCATGGGTGTATTGATGGAAACTGCTCGGTCTTACATTGCCATATCTGTCTGCTCTGACTGTATACCTTTAAGCCAGCCCCCTCACCCCGCCATCTATGCCCTGTTCAGGCAAAAACACATAAGTAAAAGCCTTCAAGTGTGTTTTCTACCATCACCTGATTTTCCCCACTTCATTCCCCACTTCTCTTCTGTTCAAGTTCCTCTTAGTTCCTGTTTCATACTGCTTTCTAATGGCTGAGATTGCAGCCATTTTCTTTTTTCTTTCTTTCTTTTTTTTTTTCTGTTCCTGGCTTTTCATAAACTGGATGTTCTCCCCTAGTTTTGGCTCCTGAGATTCAAACGGTGGCACTAGCCCATGTGTTGTAGGTCACATGAGATGTGTAGGTCATGTTAATATATCAGAAATCTTGTGATGCTGAAGGAAAGTTTTCATTTGGTGGGCTTTTCTGTAGATGAGAATCTGAAAGGTCATATCCTGACCAACTGAATTAGAGAGGATTTGGGATAATATTGAGAAGGGATACGAGGTACTGAGACTTGATATTGTCTTCAGATGGGCAGACAATAGGGATTGTTCACTTCTCTTGCTCTGAAAGCATCAGCCTTCATAGCTACTTGCACTAATAGTGAGCTGCTAAAGATGGGGGCCATTGCCATGAGCCACCTACAGTTGACTAGAGACCACTACTGGAAGAGGTCAGGAAGGCCCAGGTTGCTAATTACTATTTTAGGGAGGTGTTGTCCTACTCATCAAATCCTCATCCTAGTCAGGAAGCTCAGCATGTCAGTCACTTTTCACTAAGTGTCTCTGAATAGCCTTAATTATGGTATACAGGCTCTCCCCCTACACGACGAATCCCAAGAGCAATGTCCGAATCACACCAAGCTCAACATTGTCCAGATTGTCACACTGAAAACCCCCACTTGGGGACTTGGGCAAGTAGAAGTCTTCCAATCTATTAGGAGGGAAGGAAGAACTCCTGCACCTTGAAATATCAGAACTTTAGACAACGATGATGGCTGTCGTTTCTCAAACGTGGTCACACGTGCGTTGTCCAGACTCAGAGCCCACATTGCTGTGCTGAGTGAAACCAGACTTCCTGTTGAAGGGCAGCCCCTGAGAAGGATTCCAGCTGCAGTTTTCCTTGTAGAGATCGCTACCCTCTAGCATGAAGCTATCAGGTGTTGGCTTTACAATTGGGCAATCACTTGTCTGAAAACTCCCCAACTCGGTGAGAGGTATTAGTGACCTTCTGATGACCCCACACCTACCCTTCAAACTCAATCCCAGTGTTCCTGCCTTAGCATAATGACTAGAAATGATGAGAAAGAGTGACTGGATCTACATGAAGGTAGTGTCAACAGAGAAAGAACAAACTGATTGTCATGAGGAGGCTTGGCCAAGAGAGAAATCATCTGGTGTCTTTGGAGTGAATATACCTGGGTTTCTCTTCCTTATCAAATGCTGCAAGCATCAGTTCATGGTTGTTAATTCCATCTTCTGCCTACTACTTAATGCAAATACCAGCTGGGTACAAACACTTTTTTTTTTTTAGCAGTATTGCCAGTTTGTCATGCTTGTCAATGGGATCAACAGAACACTAAGGTCACCAAAACCATTTGAGGTTCTGAGTGCTGTCCTGATAAACACCTCATTTGCTCTGACCTCAAAGTGTAGGAAACCGTCATTAACTAGGAAAAAGAAGGCAAGGAGAAAGAGGGATGTCCTACCTGAATTCACCTAACGTCTGAGCTGCAGAATACTTTAATGGCACTGAAGAGCATATGAGCTTGGAAGAAAGCAGAAAGAAACAGATACTGACCGGGTAGGGAGTGACTAAGAGCGTGGGCTTTGGAACCTGAGATTGTGGATGGTAATCCTAGCACTACCGCTGACCACCTGTGTGATCTTGGCCTAGTAACTTGCATTCTAAGTTTCCTCATCAAAACCCAGGGATAGAACTCTGTATTTCCCATTCAAATTTGCTGTGAATCTAAAACTGTTCTAAAACAATAAAAGCTAATAAAAATAAACCCAATGGTAACTGTAGTAGCTCCCTCAAAGGACTGTTGTGGACACCACGGCTGTTAGTGACCAGATTTCTGTTGCTTGGCCTATAAAGCATTCATCTACATTCCACTTTGTGATGCCTGGACGTGACCCCACAGACTGCACTTCTTCCCTGCCAGCTGGCTTCCTCTTAAACTCTGTCAGTGGAGACACTAGAGGAAGACTGCAAGGCTCAAAGAAGAAGAAGGGAGTTGCTCCTAACTGTGTCCTTCTTATAGGTTTCATTTTCCCATATATATCATCCTAAAAACACTACTTCACTCAAGCAGTGGCAGTTCCTACAAGAAGCAGTAGCTGAATCCAGTTTTCCATTTTTCCAGAAGTTATAAGACCATCCAATTGTACTCCCCTCAGAGACACCAGCACCAGCCTCCTCAGATGGCTGGCTCCTCGATTCATAGGCTCATGCCGCTGAGGCCAGAGCCAGCAGTACCAGCTAAGCAGCGCCCTCCTCTCAGAGGTCTGGATTTCAGTTCCACGGGGCCCCTCCTCTAAGCTTCTAAGTTTTAGCCATTCCAACCTCTTCTCTTTGTTCTCCCAGGGATGGTTGCTGCTTCCTGCAGTTGCTGTTTCTGTGATACTTTAGTGATTTCTCGTTACCTTCTCCATGACATAGAAAGCAACCTTATTATGCCTAGTTATCATTCTTTATACTAATTATACTAAATTCTCTTTACTCGTAAAACTAGTGTGGTTTCTGTCTGTGACTGGACTCTGACACACTGTGTAGCTAATATTTATTGAGAACCTACTATGGGCTAGGTCTTATTATAAGCATTTTATATGCTTTCACTAACTTAATCTCACTCTTAATCACTATGCTAAGGTATATGAAGGGAATATGATAATGTGCGGCCCACAGTAAGTGCTCATTTAGCATTGACCACTCTTTTAGTTCGGGCTCCAACCTAAACCAGACCCTGAAACAAGAACTACTGGGCTGCAGGTGGTTCATTTGGGAGTTATTATAAATGATGAATTATGAGAAGTGAGGCAGGAAGGAATAAAAATGAGTAACATGTGCATTAATGAACAAGACATTGCTGTGGCCCTGGCTGGTGTGGCTCAGTGAACCAGTGCTGGCCTGTGAACCAGAGGGTCACTGGTTCAGTTCCAGTCTAGGGCGCATGACTGGGTTGCGGGCTGGGTCCCCAGTGGGAGACACGAGGGAGGCAACTACACAGTGATATTTCCCTCTCTGCCTCCCTTCCCCTCTCTAAAAATAAATAAATAAAATCTTAAAAAAAAAAAGATACTGCTGTGGACAAGTGGGCGCAGTGATGATGGTAGATAGCTAGATAATGAGGAAGGGAGAGAGAAAGGAGAGAGAAAAATTGATATTCTTGAGAGAAATACGGTATTTTTTAAAATATGGTAAATTCTTAAACATACTTACATGTTATTCAGGGAGAGGTTGAAGATAATAAGAAAGGAAATAACGTCATGGAACAGAGAAAAGATTCAGGATCCCAGGGAAGAAATTAGCCTTCGGGAGTAATAGGACGTAATAGGGAGTAATAGGGAGTAATTATTCCATGACATAGAAAGAAATGGTGTGGCCGAACATAAATACTGTGTGGTGAGGAAGAGGGAGTCAGGGCCGAGGAAGTTCTACCTGGTTGCTTCATTTTTCTTTCTAAGTTAAAAGACTGAAGGAGAGGGAGAATGAGGATGAAGGTAACAGGACAGTAGTCTTAAAGAAAATGGTGAGAGAAAGTCAACAAGATGGCAAAATAGGAGGTCTCCTGCTCATCTTCCTGCACAATGACAGTAATTTGGTAGCATTCATGGACAAAAGTGACTTTCTGGGAGCTTTTAGGGATCCAGCCACAAGCCAGGAACAGTCTTGCCCTCCCAAGATCCCACCAGGAGTCATGTCCCTCTGAGCCCCTAGACGTAGGCCTGCCAACGTCTGTCCCACTGAAGATCTCCAGAAGACCCTGCAATTCATCTCTAGCCCCTCCCAACAGTGGGCGTGGTCCTGCCAGCTCAGGGTGGGGGACACACACCCTGCCCACCAAAGCAGGCCGGCTCAGTCTGACTGCAGGTCTTGAAGTGGCCCTGCGCCCAGCTCCATTCCCTCCCAGCCATGGTCTAGGAGCTGTCTTGCCCACCCAGGGACCCACCAGGAGACAAGTGTGTCCGTTCCACCAGAGGCAGGCCCTCTGAACTCTGTCTGAGTGTGGAGTCTCAAGTGGTCCTGTTACTTGGCTTGCATTTCGTCTCCGGGAAAACCCATTCCTACCCAGCCCATGGTCATAGCTGGGCTTCAGTCTCCTTCTAAAAGCACTTCCTACATGAGACTCAAGTTTTAGTACTACTGTCAGTCACTGTCCTAGGTACTTCCACACACCTTGTACCATTTAATCCCACAAATCAGACCTGTGAGATTCCACAGAAGTGTCTGCATTTACCAGATGAGGAAACTCAAAATGGTTCTTTCTCATGTCCACTTTTACACAGGTCCTGAAATGATATTGCTGTGATTTGAACACGAGCCTGTCACGCTCTAAGCAAAGCCAACACTCCCTCTACCACGCTATCCCGAACTAGTGCTCCTGGCTTTGAGGACTGGGAACATGTTTCTAGAACTTTCCCTTTGGTCACAGACCAGAGGCTGGAGCCCTGCTGCTTGCTGCCCATCAGCCTATTCTGATGCCCATGCTCTTTCCATTAGAGCGCCCTTGCACCTGGAGTTGAACTTGTTCCCTAATACTTATTCCCCCAAGAGAACAGGACTGGTTTTGTACCCTAGTCCCTCCCAGATAGTCTTGTTCAATTGTAGTCAACTGGTCCCTGCTGGCTGTGTTCCAGCATGTGCCATAGCTGAACCAATGTCTTCTCTCGGGCCCTGTTGAGTGAGCAGTGCTATTGCAGTCACCCTTGGGTGCCTCTGCAAAGGCAGGAAGCTGGAGCCATGTTAGTCCCAGCATGCTGCCAAGAAAGAGCCTTCCTCCCTTGCCCTGGAACTGCCTAGTGCCCGATCCAAGCCAGTGAGGGGATTTTCTGGAACAGCATTCTGAAACCAATGCAGCACCACAGAGAGGAGACCAGTTTAGGGCACTTGTGTAGGTAGGGGTAAGCTTCCAGAATTGCTGAGCACTAGAAATCCGATAGGAAGGGCTGGAGAAGAATAGAAGACACATTAAGTAAGGGAACTGATATTAAACCGGAAGTGATAAAGGGAGGTGGAGCAATGGCTTGCAAGTTGTGCTTGAGGTCTGAACCCCAGGAACTTTGACTTCTCTTTGGGGGACTTCATGTGCTCTACCAAACGGAGCAGATCTATTAGAGGAAGAACACCATGGGCCCATCCCTGGGACTCCCCAAGGCTTCATGTATGTTCCTTGCCCTCAGAGAGGCTGTGGGCTCCCCAAGCACACTCTAAGCTGCAGCCTCCAAATGCCAGCTTCTAATATCCGGCCTTAGTTATAATGAGATAGCAGAGCCCTCTTATAAACAGGCACAGTGTTTTTCCTGTGAAGACATCATGGGCCTGGAGGGCCTGGGATCCTTGGATATTCCACTGGACATTCCTCGGGTGTGGATTCTGGCAGGAAGGACCCAGACTGGGCAATAGTCCAGAGCAGAGAGCGCTGGCTGGAGTCCCGGTTGCCTGACCTGGCCCACTGCCCTCCTTGGCTGTCAGACAACGTTTGCCGAGCCTGCAGACATCTGAATAGCTAGGGAGCTGCAGGAGCTGGAGACACAAGAGGGTCCCCTTTGCCTCCTCCTGTCCTCACTAATGGCCTAAGTTGCTTCCCAGGATAACAGCTGGAGGATTAGCCTCCACCCAGACAAATGCAAGGCTGCCCTTAAAGGGGTGGCCCAGCTGTTGAGTGACACAGGTGCACATGGGTGGCTCTGACCCTGACCCACATTCCTGGCCAAGGTGAGGGCTGTAGGCCAGGCCATAGTGGCCCTACCCATATTTTTGAAGTACATGCAGATTTCGTGGCCAATCCCGTGTCATTGCTAAAATGTGAGCCTTGGCAGGCACAGCCATCTCACCACTTCCATTGAACCCTTGGCGTGAGTCAGCACGGCTGACACGTGGCATCCACTTGTTGGTATGTTTACCCACATGGGCAGTTCTCTCAAGCATCATTGAACACTTTGCCTGATACTCATTTCACTTGATTGCTCCTTCCCCTGGGAAGCTCTCTCAGGCACACCACCCGTTCCTCACTTTCTTCACTCTTCTGTCCATTTTCTGCACCCACCCTAGCCCTTATCTCCCAATACACACACACACACACACACACACACACACACACAGTTTATCACAAGGCCAGTACAGTTGGGTTATTTTGTTCCATGCCTTCTGGGAGCTATTTCAATTCCTCAATGCCTTCTGTCACTGGGTGTGGCTATGTACCTATAGTTCTGTGCCTCCCCACTCCAAGTATTGTGGCAGATTTAGAATATAATGTCCTCTCTCCCAACCAAACACAGATTTAGCCCTACAGGAAAGAAAACGACCTTCAGACCTGTAAGATGCTTCACTTGTCCATGTGCCTCATGATGATTGGTTTGGTGTAGTGAGCAGGGCAGCTTGGATTGGTACATTTCATAGAGGAAGACAATGACCTGAGAGGGGTTAAACGATTTGCCCACAGTTAGTGACAGAGGTAGATAGTAAGCCTTAATCTAGTACTTTCTTCTCTACTTTGATACTACATTTCTTTTCGAAAGACCACACCAACAAAAGCGTGGCCTAGGACTGGTTGCTGGTGGTCCTAGAACTGTTTGTTACTGGGTCATGAGGAGATAATGAGAATGTAAATCAGTGCACTGCTTGCTTCATCAAAACATTCTTGCTGTGGAAATAAATCTCCAGCTGAAATAAAGAGCATGCTCAGTGACATTGTCAATTGACATTAGCATGAAGTCTCTAACTCAATGCCATCCCTGGTGCTGATGGCTGTCCAGTATGAGGCTGGACCTATTGCAAGACTGTGCCTCACCCTCTTGTGCAAGGGGAATGTGTTGTAATAGGGGCTGGAGTCATAGGTAACATGGTTAGGGAATAACTAGAGGCCTTTGGGGTGAAATGGCCCTATGTAGCCCAGAGTAGTTCGCGGCTGCCCATCCCCAACCCTGTAGATCTGGGCTACTCAAAGAGCCCATCTGCATGTTCTTGAGTTAATAGCTTAGTAAATCTGTTTATACTTCCCACCTAGCAATCCCCAGGTTCTTCTGAATCAGTCACCTTCGCTTAGCACGGTGTATTCACTTGTAATAAAGTTTATTCACCAGTCCTGTGCCTGTTGACCCTCAAGATCTTTCCTAGCTTTTTGTCCGCTTTGCTCTGTAAGGCAGGGGGTCTGACCTCTGCAGGATGTTTCCCAGAATGACTTCCCTCTAGGTCCAGCCAGGGGGAGGCATTGCCTGGAGCCAGAGAGCAAAGAGGAAGGGAGAAGCCAGGGAATTTCTTCTATCTTCTTCTCTATGTCCTGTGATGAGCAATTTGTGCCACTTTGTCTAGGACTCTCCTGGTTTCACCAGTGAACATCCCATGCCTCAGGAAACCCTGCAGTTTCGGGAGACCCAGGGAGGTTAGTCACTCTGTCTCTGCTCCGAGCAGTTCCTCCTCCAGGGACTGGATTACTTCTGTGGTTCCAGCTTCCACTGGGTGATCCCTGCCCCTGGGCTCTGTAGCCCTCTCCCCACCCTTGGCCCCTCAGCTTCCTGCTTCTGCTAGTGTTCAGACACTTCTTCTTCCCTCCTGGTTTCTCAGCTCTTCCCTCACCTGTGTCATCAATGCCTTCCATGAAATTCCCACCACTGTTTACACTTTGCGTGGCTTCTGTTTTACTGCTTAGATCCTGACTGATGCAAAGGGGACAATAGTACTTACTTTATAGTGTTATCATTAGGATTGAATTAGTTAAATAAACCACTTAGAGAGGCGCTTGGCACATGCTAGTTGCTCGTTAAATGTGAGCTGTTGTTTTTATTAGTGTAGTGTGAAATAACATTTCCGTGCACTTGCCATGTGCCAGGCACTATGCTAATCACTTCACACCCATTATCTTATTTAAACCTTATAACACTTACACCTGGGTTAACATGTTCTTGAGTTAATTGCTTAGTAAACCTGTTTGTATTTCACACCTAGCAATCTGCGGGCTCTTCTGAATCATTCACTTTCATGAAACCATCTATATCATTTATTTATTCAGCACTCTCTCAGGCCCTCAGGACACAAAGAGGGATGAGACAGTTTGTAACTTGATGGGCACAGTCTAGTGCAGGAGACTTGTGTGTCCACCAGCAGATTATTCCAGCACCACGTGGGCAGCTCCACCTCAGTGACTGTGGCAGTGTGATAGAGTGGGAGAAAATGTGGGCTCTAGGGCTGCACTGTCTGGGTGTGGCTGTAGGCTCTGCCACTTGCTATATCTATGGCCACCTACTATGAAATAGAAAAGTCCCCTTAACATTCTGTGCCTCAGTTTCCTTATATGGCAAGAGGAAACTTTCTATTTTTATGGTATCTATCTCATGGGGTCATTTTGAGAGTTAAATGAATTAATATTTTTTAAAGATTTTTATTGATTTTATTTATTTATTTTTAGAAAGAGGGGAAGGGAGGGAGAAAGAGAGGAAGAGAAACATCAGTGTGTGGTTGTCTCTCATGCAGCCCCCACTGGGGACCTGACCTGCAACCCAGGCATATGCCCTGACTGGGAATTGAACCAGTGACCCCTTGGTTTGCAGCCCGTGCTCAATTCACTGAGCTATACCAGCCAGGGCCTTGAGTTAATATTTTTAAAGTACCTGGAACAGTGGCTTACCTGTGCTAAATACCACGTGTTTGTTAAGTTAGAACAAAATCAATAAGGTGAACTGATTTTAGTGGAGAACCCAGAGAATTGTAACACAGAATTCTACCTACAAGTGTGAGTGAGGGTGTCACAAAGGGGGTGACATTGAGTGGAATCTTGAAGAAACAGCGGACATTTTCCAGGCATAGAAGAGTGTCTAAGCCACGGGAAAAGCACGTGCACAGGCACGGAGTCATGAAAGGGATGGTATGTCTGGGGAGCAATGACAAGTGAGTGGCTGGAGTTCGGTGGTAGGAGATGAGGCTCCAGATTTAGTCTGGGAAACATTGGACAAGGCCTTGAATGATATCCTAAGGAACTCAGATTTTATTTTGAGGGAAGGAGCAGGAAACGAACAGAAGACTTTAAGTTGGAGACAGTAAAAAATGATCAGCTTTGTTTTGTGCGTATGTCATTCTCATGTCAATGCAAGTTTAAAGGTGAAAAAGCAGCATCAGGTGTAATCAGAAATGTAATAGAACCAAGTTGCTGCAAACTGGAAATAGTCTAAAACGTCCACCAACAATAGAATAGATAAATAGATTGCGTGGTGCATTTGCACGGGGGAACACTAAACAGCACGGGTACCGAATGAATTACTGTTATGCATTACAAAGAACGTTATGCAAAGAACGTGGGTGAATCTCCCAAGCCCAATGTGGAGCAAAAGAAACCACACACAAAAGGGTACATCCTGTGTTATTCCATTTATAAAAAGTTCAAACACAGGCGGTACTAATCTGTACTGTTAGAAGTCAGGGCAGTGTTTTCCTTCGGGGAGAAGTAGTGACAGAGAGGGGACCCAAGTAGCTCTGGGCTACTGGGAATGTTCTGTGTCATGAACTTGACAGGGTGCTGGTCTCACATGCATACTCACTTTATGATCAAGGTCATGATGCAGAATACTTGTACTTTAAAATGACAACAATCACTTTCTTAGTGATGTACAAGCATACATTCAGAAGAACTCACTGCTGTTTTAAAGTAAAAGTGGGGGATATTCAATCCTGTAGAAATCCAACCAACCTTGAATCACAACAGGAGATAGGGAGCCATGAACATCATTGTCCATTACAAAGTCGGTGCCTCCAACAGAGAGAGGCCCTTTCTTAGGTGTTGCCAGTTGATTCCAATATTATGCTTCTAGATGTACAAAAGACTGCTTTACATCACCATTCTGTGTTTCTGAAATCCAAGTTTCAAGCACTTTAAAGATTGATGTCAGGCCCTGGCTGGTGTGGCTCAGTGGTTTGAGCGCCGACCTTTGAACCAAAGTGTTGCCAGTTTAATTCCCAGTCAGGGCACATGCCTGGGTTGTGGGCCAGGTCCCCAGTAGGGGGCGCTCAAGACGCAACCACACATTGATGATTCTCTCCCTACCTTCCCCTCTGTTTAAAAGCAAATAAATAAAATATTTTTAAAAAAACATTGATGTCAGGAAGGACAGAAGAGACCAGGATTTGGGGCAGAAGTCAAGGGAGACATTATCCTTATCTCTAATGAATGTTGTAAGTCTATATAAGGAGAAAGTATCTAGGTGTCTGCTTCTTGTATATTTAACACAACCAAAAAAGGCACAACTTTGCCTTGTCATCACATACTGATGTAAAGTATTATGTATTGTTTAATTAGGATTGCAAATCACTCAGTCCACAGTGTCGTTAATGTTTACATTGTATAGTGCTTTCCTAATTGACCCTCATAGCACCTCTGTGAGGTAGACTGATGGTGTTGGGGACAATATGTAGATGAGGAGACTGAGGATCCTAGAAATTAAATGATGGCCCCTGATAAAAAAAAAAAAACAGTGAGGAGAAAACCACTGTCTTCTACTTTGTCCAAGCCTCCATTATCTCTTGCTTGGACAACTACAATAGCTTACTAGTGGTTTCCCAGGATTTTCTATGCTTCCCAATGAGTTCTCCACACAGAAGCTACAGTGAGATTTTAAGAATGCCATGTCACTCTTTGGCTTAATAAACTCTTCATTGGCTTCCCAGTGATCTTAGTGTTAAGGTTTCAAATCTCAGCAAGGGCTTACTAGGCCCATCATTGCCGGGCCCCGCACGCATACCTCTCTAGCCCCATCGTGGTGTGAGATGACCCCCATCTCGCACCATTTTCCTCCTGTTCTTTCTGCTTCGCCCACACTGAGTTTCCAGTCCCTGAAACCTGTCCATATCCCCTTCTACCTCAGGGCCTCTCGGCACGCGCTATTCCCTTTAACATGGCTGCTTTTCCCTTCCTCTCTTTGCCGAGTTATCTCCTACTCATCACTGAGATCCCAATGAACAGTTGCCTCCTCTAGGAAGCCTGCTTTGATGTCCCTGAGGTAAGTCCACCCATGATAGCCTCTTACAGAACCACTGGCTCTTGCTTTCATAGGCCTTGCCACACCTGTGATTTGCTACTGATTTATTTATTCATTGTCTGCCTCTCCCAGCAGAACAGGAGTTCTGCAAAGGCAGGAATAGATCCCGTGACCACTCTTTCCCTTTGCACAGTGGCTAGCACATTGTAAGCACTAGATGAGTATCCGGAGAATGCGCGCAGGAATGAGTATGTTATGGAGTCAGTACACCCTAGATCCAGTAGGGGCTCTGTCAGCCTTTGTTTAAGCTTGGACAAGTCCCACTCCTCTCCGAACCTCAGTGTCTCTATCTGTACCGTGAAAGAGTTGGACCAGCTGGTCTCTGAAGTCCGTTCCAGTACTAGATGATTCTGAAACTCAGAGACAGGTAGCTAGTGTCTCTCCCATTGTCTCCCTGATGCTCTGAGTTCCTGCTAGAAAAATGATGTGGGAAGTTCAAAGCTTTTCAGTTTGGCATGGATCACTTACTGTGCCTCCAACAGACACTTACTGATGGGTGGACTTACTCAAGTAAGGGGCCCCATTCTCCTTGTCTCCTTTCAGTGCGATTGCAGTTTGAAATTTAGTGTTTTTAAGGGAAAAATAATTCCCAAGGGTCTTAAAATGACATGAAGCAAGTGACCACCAGATAACTGCACTTGAAAGGCAACTTTTGGAAAATGAAAGGCCATCCTTTGAAGAAATGTAGAAATTAAAATACGATTAGTAATAATAGAAGGCAATATCACCTAATGAGTGGTTTGGAGAACAAGCATTGGCTTCAAAGAAGCCTTGGCTCTGCCGAGTCCTCAGTTGTCACTGGCTGTGTGACCTTGAACAAGTGACTTCCGGTTATTGAGTGTCCCCTGCTGTAAAATGGATACAATAGTAGAACCCACCAGAGAAGATGATTGTGAGGAGCCAATGACAGGGTGTATTTAATCACTTGGGTAAGTACCATACATCTTCAACGAAGTCTGTCTACTCATTATATGACAACACCTAAAAAATGTCTTCAACTCTGGTTATGGAGACAACTGTCCAAAGTACAGCAGAACATGGCATGTTCAGGAATGGAAAATAATCGTTTCTTTTTTAAAAACATTATTTTATTGTTGTTCAAGTACAGTTGTCTGCATTTACCCCCCACCACTCTCCCCACCTCCCTCCACTGATTCTACCTCCCTTGTTTTTTTTTTTTAATAAAGATTTTATTTATTTACTTTTAGAGAGGTGAAGGGAAGGAGAAACAGGGAGAGGAACATCAATGTGTGGCTGCCTCTCGTGTGCCCCACCCTCCCGGGGACCTGGCTGGCAACCCAGGCATGTGCCCTGACTGGGAATCAAACCGGTGACCCCTTGGTTCACAGGCCAGCACTCAATCCACTGAGCCACACCAGCCAGGGCCCACCTCCCTTGGTTTTGTCCTTGTGTCCTTTATAGTTGTTCCTGAAAACCCTCCCCGCTTCTCCCCATTATCCCCTGCCACCTTCCCTCTGGTTACTGTCAGTGTGTTCTTAATTTCAATGTCTCTGGTTATATTTTGCTTGCTTGTTTGTTTTGTTGATTAGGTTCCACTTACAGGTGAGATCATATGATATTTGTCATTTACCACCTGGCTTATTTCACGTAGCATAATGCTCTCCAGATCCATCCATGCTGTCGCAAAGGGTAGGAGCTCCTTTCTTTCTGCTGCATAGCATTCCATTGTGTAAATGTACCATAGATTTTTGATCCACTCATTTACTGATGGGCATCTAGGTTGCTTCCAGCACTTGGCTGTTGTAAATTGTGCTGCTGTTGGTGGGAACGCAGACCGGTGCAGCCACTGTAGAAAACAGTGTGGAATTTCCTCAAAAACTTAAAATGGAACTGCCTTTTGACCCGGCAATTTCACTGCTGGGATTATACCCTAAGAATCCTGAAACACCAATCCAAAAGAACCTATGCACCCCAATGTTCATAGAAAATAATAATTTCTTCATAGGAACTAAAAGATATCAACAGATTCCACTATTTAAGTAATGGGAACATTAAACTGAGGACATATATATACCTTAGGGTTTAGGAGGAAGCTTCTTAGATTCTCTGATGCTTAGCTTCCTCGTCAATAGAAAAGGCCCTAATCTCCACAGCATCAGGTTGTTGTAAATTAAGTTTAAATGTCCTCATATTTGTAACACACTTAACATGATGCCTGGCACATAGTAAGTGCTCAGTAACCAGTAGCTGCTATTACTGCCTATGTTGCTGTTGTTACACTATTATCTTTGAGCCAGAACTTTTGAAGTCCTTCGCTGCCAGTGTTCAGGCTACTGAGGTTAGCGCTCCAGGATATCATCCAAGCCAGTTCTCAGGCCTCTAAATTCTGTGTCAAGTGAACTTCTGGGACATTTAAAACACAAAGGCGAAGTGAGCCCCCACCCCTAGCCCCAAGTGCCCCAGCTTTTCAAAGGGAATGCCTATGCCTAGAAGAAGTCATGATTCCGGGGCATCTGGGTTGGTGCGATGGGGAAGCCCATGCCGCCTGTGACCCCAGCTCCCAACTGCAGCCTGGCCATCTCCAGGGTGGTGTGGGAGTGGGGGTGCGCCCCACGGGGTCCGGGGCGTCTGGGCTTCTACTGGGCCTGGCCCCTGGAGGTGTTCCCAGGTACCCGAGCCTAGCGGGGTGTTTTCAAGAGCTGGCTGCGAAGCTTGAAAAGGGCCCGCCGCTGGACCGGGCGTTTTATGTTTGCCAAACAAAGCATGAAGGGAGAGTGAGCAAAGGGGGCGGACCGGCCATGGCACAAAGGCCAGGGGCGGGCCGGGGCTGGGGAAATACAGTTCAGTGGGCCTGAATTGATATGCTCAGCCCCTAAAGCCCCGGGCTGGGCGATCACAGGGCATGAAGGCCTTGCAGAGAGCACTCTGCTGCATTGATCCAATCCCGAGCCAACGAGAGGCTGCCCAGGGGAGGGGAGGGAGGAGGAGGGGGGAGGGGCGCGGGAGTCTGCAGGGGCTGTCAGCCGCAGATTAGGCACTTTTCTTAGAAATGAAGGAATCCCCCGGTCTGAGCGCCGGCTCTCCAGATGAAGCGAGTCCTGGAATCCAAGGGGCTCCCGGGTTTCTGTGGGGAGCGGTCATGCCGTGGGGTCAGCCACAACAAAGATGTTGTCTGTTCCTCTTCTGGGGAGCAGCTGCGAGTTCTGTGGGGCCCTCCCCAGCCCCGCTGCATCCTGTGGCTCAGGAGATGCAGATGACTTTGGTCCTACACTATGCCATGCCATCCTCCGCACAGACCCAGCACCTACCTACAGTATCTGACACTGTTTAATGGTTGGAGGGAAACAGAAATTGAATGGACGTGGGAAGGATGCATGTGGTTCAACCAGATGCATTTCTGCTCCCCTGGGTCTTGTTTAACGAGTATTTTTGACTGTGTGGCACCGTCTCATTTAAACGTGATTATGAGTGTTTTATTTTTCTCTTTGTACTTTCTTGTGTTTTCCAGATCATTGAACAGGGATTTTTTTTTATATACTTAGAAACAATATCAACAAACACTGTTCAAAATAGAAATAAGACAGGCTGAGCACACTGAAGAGAGAGGCTTGAGAGACACTGAAATGATGACAATGTAATGATGATGCTACGTTACATGTTACCAGTAACCAACTCTGATCACGTGCACGGGTCAGACACATGGTTTATCTCAACCACCCCATACTTAACACAGGACCTGGTACACAGTATTGAATAAATCCATGGCTGGATCTGCCGCTGACGGAATCCAATGCCGTTGGATGGACAAAGTAGCTGAGCTTCAGAGGGGCTCCGTGTTGCCTAGCCAGGACTGAAATCTGCCAAATGCAAAATCAGGGCTCCATCCCCTACTCCCCATAGAATCCTGAAGGGCTTCTTCAAATACAGGCTATTTCATTTCACTCCTCCGTGTTCATTTCTGGACCATGAGGCCTCAGATTTCCTTTCTAAAGACACAAGGTTTTGTTTGTTTTTGTCGTAATGACACACTCGGCATCATTAAGTATCCGTGGAGAGGAATCTTTTAGTTGCATTAGACACATGATTCGCGACGACTGAAAGCCTTGGGAAACCAAGGTCTCCTAGCAGGAAGAGGCAGGCAGTTAATAGAAAAGGCTTTCTGGGGGCGGGGTTTCTGCATTCTCTCAGAGCCTACTTTAGCATTATTGCCAAGGAAAAGCTTAGGCCATGTCTAAACGACACTGTGATTTGTGAGTATAAACAGTTCAAATCTAAGCAAAGGGGTTCTTACCCAGAAAAAGAGTTTCCCATCCATAGCTGCTTTCCTTGACTTGTAAATCATAACTGATAAAAAATACTTTAAACTTTGCCTTGATTTGGACTTCACTAAGAGAATCATGGCAAGTAATTGAGCAGGAATATACTTTCCAATGTTGTCATTATTGTTTAAACCATTTTATATAAAATTCTTGAAATAGGTTTGCACTGTAACTTTTTGTAATTCTTTTTTAAAAATTTCTTCATGTTAATCTCAATTTTCTTGCTTGAAAGTATCCTTTGCCAGTATCACGTTTTCACTTGAAGCATTCATTATAGTAATGAATATCAATTTACTTTATTTTTAAATTTAGTTCTTACATGTGGTTTTGTGACATTCTTCAACTCCACCCGAAATATTTTTCTTAAAAATGCATGGTACAAATCCATACTAATTTAGTCTATCTGTGTCAATGACAAATTTCTTGGCTTTCATATGAAAGATGGCATGGATATTTCCTTGAATATATTTCCTTCATTGAAAAACTTATGAATGAAACAAGACTTCAGGATTGCATGACATAAATTACATACTAATTAGGTAGCACAATGTAGAGGAGAGGGAGGGAGGGAGAAAGATAGAGAGAACTCTGAACGTTAGTAGGCAGGGGCTCCGTGACTTCCTAGCAGTGTGATCCTGAGCAAGTTGCTTTACCCTCCCTGGGTCTTAGTTCACTTATCAGTCAAAACACTGAAGATTATTAAGAGGATAAAATGAGATATGTATGAAGAGACTGTCACACTAGGTGATCCAGAAATGCTCATTTCATTTTACTGCTCACAACAGCTATCAGCTTCCTCCTTTATTTAAAAAAAAAAAAGGATCAGTTTCTTCAACTGTAATATGTGGATGACACAAAATAAAGTTAGTATAGTATAGAATATTGACTAAGAAGAGCATGGACTCTGGGCTCAGACTGTCTGAGTTCAAATTTCAGCCCCACTGCTAGCTGTGTGATCTTGGGCAATTTAATCAATCTCCTTTTCCCCATTGTACTACTGTGGAGAGAGGGGGTGGTCGGGGGCTGGACACAGTACCCATATCCAGGGTTCTTACGAGTAGGTGAGTTAATGCACTTAGCATAGAGTTTTCTAACTTTTTGTCCCTGGCTTCCTTTGGCAGTCTGCTAAGGCCTCTGGACCCCTTCTCAGAATAACACTTTTAAATGCATAAACATAACACTTTAGATTACAAAGGGAAACTAGTTATAATGTCAAAGTTATCAATGTATTTTTAAAAAATTAATTTGTGGTATATGTACTTCCTTAATTGTGCATCAAATAATTAACAAAAGTTAGCAGTCTGTGTAATACCTATCACTGTTTCAACATGATACTGAATGTAAATGATATTGCAAAATAACTGAAGTGTACTATAAAACTATCTGTGATGTTTATATTGGTGATAAAGTCACAGATATTGCTAATATGACATTGGTACGTTACCTACATTCATAATTGATGGAATGTTTGCGTTCAGTTAGCGGTTAATGGAAATTAAGTTCTAATTTTTTCCCATCCAAATTTATGGGCAACAAATTAAGAATGAAACTCTGATTAGCACAATAAATGCCTTCTATTATTACATCAGAGGGGTCATGTGGATTGTGTGAAACAATGAATGTGATGGCCATGGCAGACACCAGGCTCTTCATACAGGAAAACGATTTCAACTGTTTTCACCCATGTTTTACATGAAAGCAGCCACTAATATTATGTTAAAGAATGGGCATGGCTGTGTTCTAATAAAACCTTATTTACAAAAACAGGTGGCCAGCAGCCAGGACTTGGCCCATGGACCATAGTTTGTTGGACCCTGCATTAAAACTTTTTTCCTTGAAGAATGTCAGATTCAACCCCAAACATTTCAACTTATCATGCCTTGTCAAGTACATGGCACAGGACCCTACTGGGAAGTGCTGTGAACACTCCATAAAAACCAGAAATTGTTCTATAAATGGTAGCTAATCAAAATATAGGGTCTGGCAGAAGTAAGGCCTGCTTGAGTGTGGTTGGTAGGGTAATAACATGGGTGTAATAATTTATAGTTTTAATTTGAACGTTTCACCTAAAATGTCATATGGTGTGCTTGAGTGTGATATTGCCATGTTACAGAATTCCTTGCTTATGATTTTGTAGTAAAAGATTTTATAATAAAAAAGGGGTGTTATTTGTGCCAGACCCTGTAGATTGAATTTTCTTCACTTGTTACCTGCTTATAATGTCTAGACTTGCCTTGTCTGGGAAGACACAGAGAAACATAAAGCCAATAACGAGGATGACATACTGGGTAATAGAAGTAGCAGTGCTTTAATATGTGAGGGAAGCAAATGACATGGAAACTATTAATAACAATATCACTGTATGTCTGGCCCTTTCTCCAAGGAGCTGGAACTACCCTGCAGCTGTTGCCTGCTTGGCACACTGTAGGTGTTCAGCAGGTACTTGTTACTTGATTGACTGTCCCCCATGGTCCTGATGAGTCTTCAAGAAAGAAGAGAGGCGAGCATATGTGTTTTGCTTACAAGCATATTTCAGAAATCTTAGCCCTTCCATTGCACAGACAGTGTTCTGGTATGTCTAGCATTGATGGAAAGGAAGTAAAACAAAATGATGCCCTGGCTGGTATAGCTTAGTGGATTAAGCGCGGGCCTGTGAACCAAGAGAACACGGTTCGATTCCCAGTCAGGGCACATGCCTGGGTTGCAGGCCAGTTCCGAGCAGGGAATGCACAGGAAGCAACCATACATTGATATTTCTCTCCCTCTCTCCTTCCCTTCCCCTCTGAAGATAAATAAATAAAATCTTTAAAAAAAATAAAAAAAATTTGATTTAAAAGCAATGAAAACATGTCTTTGGGGGAGGATAAAAAAAAACCAAAATGATATGGTTTGAGACTTACTAGGATGGAAAAGGAATGGTACTGGGATGGTTGCTCTTCCAACGGAAACATCTCAGGGTGACAAATATTATGGAGCAACTACTAAGTGCAAGATGCTATGGTGAGATAGAGTGAAAGAAACAAAATAGCCAGTGCCTTTTTGCTCCTGCAAAATTATATATACATATATATACACACATATACATATACATATACATATACATATACAATCTTACACAAAGTGGCTGTGTTAGTGAAGGAGAGATGACAACTTAGAACTAGAGATGTTAAATCTTCCAGTTGGCCATGGAAGTAGGGTATCTGGAGCTAATATCTCTTGGTGTCCTTTGTTTCTGACCCCAACACTATCTAATTCCTTTTTTCCTGTCTTGCTCAGCATCTGCCTTAAACTGGAGGGGTGCTTCTCATGTAAATGTCACAAGACGTTGTACACAGAGGGCCCACACCATAGGTGCGTATGGTCTAACGCCAAAGTGGCTTACACACAAACACTGCCAAATATAGGCAGGTCCCAGAATATGACTTTAAACACATCCCCTTCACGAGAAAAAAAAAATCGCAAGACTTCGAGCCAGGTCCCAACACTGGAAACTGCCTCCAGCCATAGAAGACTTTGCCAGGGGCTCCTGCTTCTGCCTGCTGAGGTGGGAATATCTCTATTGAATCTGCCAGGGCAGCAGGCAGAGTTGTATTCGTGCCAGGCTAAGCTACTACTCTGGAGAAAATTCTCATAGAAATCATGTCACTTGGAGCCTTGAGTTTTATAGATGTCACACCCTACATCTTCTGTTTTTTTAAGCTACTTTTGAACCTACCCCCATATCACACAGCTGGCACTACATAAGGAAGTGCATTGGAGAGTTCACCTCAGTTAACCGGGCACCATTCAGAGCTTTGGTCCTGAACCATTTCACGCTTTAAGTAGTTCTTGGTCCTCCTTTGTCACTGTCGGCCTTACCTTTACATACCTCGTGTTCAGTATTATTTCTCCAGCAGAAACCATTGGTTCCTTCTTTACTATTGCCTACATTCCCTTACCCTGTGGGGCTGTGGCTCAGTGAGGCTTCCACAGTGCTAGGGTTGTTGACAGGTGTATCCTGGATATAGCTGCAAAGATGCCCAAATCCAGAGAGTGTGAACACAGAAGCAAGTGGGGAGTAAAGGTCAATAAGCCAGGGAAGGGCATGTAGATATGTCATGGAGCTGAGTAGGCAGTGGGGAGCTGTTGTTGAAAGCCAGGCTGTGCAGCCAGACAGTGGAGGAAATGAGAGTAAACGTTAGCATGTCGAGAAAGTGAGTAGGAGGACCAGCGTAGATAGATATCTGAAACAGGTGTGTTATTCATGGCCCATTTGACCCCTCCTCCAAATGGGACATGTGGTGCATGGGAGGGCCCAATGTATTTAGCAGGCCAAGGGCAGACAACCAGTTAAAATTATCAGTTAAGGCAGGCTAACTTCCATTTCCGCAAAGTAGCCACCACTTATTTCAGTGACTTCATGTAATACGTGTTTCTACTTTACTCACATGCTACATGTCTTTTATAGGCCAGCGTGGCTTTGCACTATGTAGTCACACAGAGACCTGGGCCAACAGAACATCTTCCATCTTGTAGCTCCCCCTGTCTTAGGAGTCGTGTCACCTGTGTTTAAGTTCCCCCTCAGGTGGGGCAGTGTGAGGCTGGAAGTAGTTTCATAGAATTTCTTTCCATGTTTTTGCCTCCTCCTCTCTGTGGAGAAGTCAGACTGAGGAGCAGCTTCAGTAGTTTATTTGATTGTGTTGGGTAAGCAAATAACTGACCATAGGCATCAGTGCTCCAGAAATGACAGACTAAAAATGTTCCTATTATTTGTTTTGCAATTTCCTTTTGATATAAGTATTTTGGGGCTATCCCCATGGTTTCAAGAGCACAACCTTCTAGCAGGTTAAGTTCAGTGTCTTCCTCCTCTACTTCCCTCATCCCCCAACTGCATCCGCCAGACTGTAAATGGCATGAAAGCAGAAATTGTGGATATTTTACTCATCACAGCTAATATCTACTCAATGGTGAAATATTGAAAGCTTTATTTCTGAGATCAGGAATAAAACAAGGATGCCCACTCTTGCCACTTCTACTCAGTGTAGTACTGTAAGTCCTAGCCAGAGCAATTAGGCAAGAAAGAAAAATAAAAGGTATACAAATAAGAGAGGACAAAATTAAATTGTCTGCCTTTGCAGATGACATCATCTAATACACAGAAAATCCAAAAAATGTCATAAAAACTGGCAGAACAAATAAACAAGTTCACTAAAGTTGCTGGATACAAAATCAACCTTAAAAAATCAGTTGTATTTCTATGCACTAGTAATGAGCTCTCTGGAAAGGAAATTAGGAAAACTATCCTATTTACAATGGCACCAAAATGATGAAATACTTAGAAATATACTTAACTAAGGAGGTAAAAACTTTGAATACTGTAAACTGCAATATTTATGAAATAAATTAAGACATAAGCAATGAAAAGACATGCTGTGCTTATGGATCAAAATACTAAATATTATGAAAATGTCCATACTACCAAAGTGATCTACAGTTTCAATGCAATCACTATCAAAATCCCAAAGGCATTTTTTACAGAAATAGAAAAAACAGTGATAAAATTCATACAGAACCAGAAAAGATCATAAATACTCATATCAATCTTGAGAAAGAAGAATAAAGCTGGAGGTATCACTCTTGCTGATTTCAAAATATAGTACATAATCCAAGAAATCAAAACAGTATGGTATTGACATAAAGCCGGACAGATCGATGGAAAAGAATAGAAAGCCCAGAAATAATTCCATGCATATATGGTCAACTGATTTTTGGTAAGGGTGCTAAATATAAACAATGGAAAGGGTAATGGATTAAAGACTTAAATCTAAGACCTCAAACTGTTAAACTCCTTAAAGAAAACATAAGGGACAATCTTCATGACATTGTTTTTTTGAATGATTTCATGTATATGACAACAAAGGCACAGACAATGAAATAAAAAATAAAGAAATGGGATTACATCAAGCTAAAACACTTTGCACAGCAAAAGAAACAAGTGAAAAAGCAACCTATGGAATGGGAAAAGCAATTCCAAACCATATATCAAATATAGGGTTAATCTCCAAAATATAGAAGAAATTCCTACAAATTAAAAGTAAACAACAACAACAAATGAACAAACTAATAACCCAGTTAAAAATGGGCAAATGACTTAAACATTTCTCTAAAGAAGATCATACATATTATCAACAAGTATATGAAAAATTCTGAATGTCACTAATCACCAGGGGAATAAAAACCAAAGCTATGACTAGATATTGCCTCAAACCTGTCAGAATAGCTCATATCAAAAAACAAAAGACAACAAGTGTTAGCAACAATGTAGGAAACCAGAACTCTTGTACACTGTTGGTGGCAGCCACTACAATATGGAGGTTTCTTTAAAAATTAAAAATAAAACTAACATATGATCCATCAATTCTACTTCTGAGTATTTATCTAAAAGAATTGAAATCAGTAGCCTGAAGAGATATTAGCATTCCTATGTTCATTGCAGAGCTATTCACAATAACCAAGATGTGAAAACAACCTAAATGTGCATTGACAGATGAATGGATAAAGAAACTGGTATACAAGGTCTGTCCAAAAGGTATCCAGTCATGTAATATGAAAAATGGAGACATTTATTGAAGAAGATACAAGAAACATTGTACATTGGACAGTGACGCCTTAGTCCCCTTCAAAGTAGGCACCTTGGGACCTCAAATGATTCTCCTAATCTCCATCAAATGTCCTTTAATAGTTTCCTGAATCTCATTGATAATCTGAAATCTCTTCCCTTTCAAAGGCGATTTTAGTTTTGGAAAAAGCGGGAAGTCGCTGGGTGCCAAATCTGGGCTGTGGCAGGGCTGAGTCACCTGGGTGATTTGATGTTAAAAAAAAAAACTCTGCATGAGACATGGTGCATGAGCAGGTGCATTGTCATGAGAAAGCTGCCAATCACTAGTTGCCCATAGCCGCGGCCTTCTGAATCATCTGAATAGTTTCCATGGAGGAGTGTTCAAGCTTAATGCAAAATTTGATGCAGATTTGTTCCTCTACTGGCTCAGTCATTTTGAATGTGACGACCACACAGTCCACGTGCTCACTCGAGGGTGACTACTGCCCCCACTGGCTAGCACAGTGAAGTCATCATTGTTCACGCATGTGCATTCCAGTTCACTCTCCTTGGCTGCCAGGTTACATCGATGTTGTGCAACTGTTCTCAATATATTGACAGTGTCTGGACATTTTCCAGACAGACCTCATATACATACAATGGAATACTATTCAACTTAAAACAATTGAGCAATACTCAACAACATGGGTGGACCTTGAGGACATTATTCTAAGTGAGATGAGTCAGTCACAGAAAGACAAAAACCCCATGATTGCACTTATATTAAAAAGTCAAATTCATAGGATCAGAGTGAAATGGTATTTCCAGAGGCTGTGGAGAGGATGAAATTGGGAGTTACTAATCAATGGGTACAAAGCTTCAGTCAAACAAGATGAATAAATTCTAGAGATCTGCTCTACAACATTAGATCCATAATCAACAGTAATATATTCTATACTTAAAATTTGTTAAAGAGTACATCTCAGGTTAAGTGTTTTTCTCACAATAAACTACAATAAAAACAAATAGTAAAAGAAACATAAAAATGTGATATACCTTCTCCTATGATAATGATGGTGATAGTAATAGTAGTGTTAATTACATACCAAGCACCTTGCTAATGGTTTTGCATGCATTGCCTCATTTAAGATTAACAATAACTTGAGCTCCTTTCTATCCAGGGCCACAGTTTTCTTCTGTAAGGTTGTGGGACACAATCCGGTGCTGGGGGCAGAGTGCTGAGGGGAAAGCAGACAAGAACTACAGTAGGAAGGTGCCAGGAGCTCCAGACTGATTCCATTTTCTGGCTCTCAGCGCTAAAGGTGGAACATTAAAACTACATCCCCAATCTATTCAATGCTGCCAAAAGGAAATATATCCATATTCTATTTACCACATTGAAGTTGTTTTAAATATCATCCCCATGAGAAATTATATTCAAATGGGCAAGTCTTGATAGAATAAATTTAGGAACTACCAACTTGGGCAGTTTTCACCTTTGTGGGAGGAAATACTTTTATGTTGACAGGTGATGATTTTGCCAGCCCAGGAACCCGACTGGCAGATGCTAAGTAGATGGTCACCCTGTCTTCCCCCGCCCTCCTCAGGCTCTTTCTGGAGAGGAAGGTGTGCTAGATATGTCATAGGAACTTCCCTCTTGAACCTGCCCATGTTTGCCCACCTGAGCCTGCACGGTGCTTACTGTACTGTGAGAGCTGTTATGGTGCTGTACCAGCGGTGTCCAGCCCAAGGCCCACGGGCCGCATGCAGCACAGGATGGCTGTGAATATGGCCCAACACAAAGTCATAAATTTACTTAAAAACATTATGAGATTTTTTTTGTGATTATGTATCACAATGCATTTAATGTGTGGTCCAAGGCAGCTCTTCTTCCAGTGTGGCCCAAAGACGTCAAAAGTTTGGACATCCCTGCTGGACACAAATGAAGCCCTCATCTTCCACTTTCAGCATCTGCTGCATTAGTTTTTGAGGCGCGACCCTTTGGTGCTTCTAATTTGATTACTGTTGTTTTTAATCTGCCTTTTCCCCCAAAGCTTGCCCGTAATCATTATAGAAACCAATGTATAAAATTTGGCAGCTGGGAACTGAGGATTTACCAAGTCACCTGAGCAACCCAGCATGTCTACAAATAGCCAGTGGGATTAGGTTCCGTAGTTTCATTTGGAACTTGGTGCAGCTGACCTGAATAATGAAATAGGGGTCCCGAAGTTATGAATCCCCTCCGAGCATGGCTTCATTAGAATCCCCTTATTAAAAAAGAAATGGGACTTATCTCATCAGCTCGATTTTATGGCATCTGATTAGACCACTATTTTCTCAGCAGGTTCCTTTTCTTTAAACTGTTGACTATGGATGGCCTGCTGAATAGAATGAACTTTGGACCACTAAATTGCAGCATTATGGTTATTTAGTGTAATTTATGAAAAACGACAGAAGCCATGATCACTTCTTGTTGCTAATGATATCTCCATTTATCTGAACAGGTACGGGTTTGGAATATTTCTCCCACCCCTAATACTCACCCTGGAACACTTCCCTATTAGAAACCCCAAAAAACTTATTTGGAGGTACAAACTCTGCAGATAAGAAATCAAAAATTAATAGCACCTGCACACAGTCTTAGGAACATCCACCATCAGCAGCCTTTCAGGAAAGCCATGCATTTTCACTGTGTTTACCTAACAAGTCCCTTCATTCGGTGTTTTGACTTAGGATTCGACAAATTTGGAAAAAGTCTAAATGGGGCCTTCAGTGTAACACACTACAGTAGCGCATCATCATCTCTCTGGCATATGAGGGAAGGTGTTGAAATTACGTAGTATTTATTTCGAGCCTTGTGATGATTAAAATAGTATGACATGCCACTCTTTTCTGATTAGTGGGAAATCAACAGTCGCAACTGCATTGCAAACGTAAAAGCAATCCTAAAGCAATTGCTGCCTGAATTGAGCATCTTTCGGAGTATTGACTAGATGTGGTTCTCTGAAGCATACAGTAACCAAGAGACCAGTGTGGTGAGATTAATAAGCAACGACATGCACTTTGGAGTGCACCAGAGCTGGGTGTGCCTCCTCGTTCTACCAACGATGGCCTTGTGACCTTGGCTCAGATTTTACTCTTCTTGAGCCTTGATCACCTTATGTGGAAAATGGGAATGTCAATGCCACTTTCATTGGGTGACCTCAAACGTTATAGAAAAGGGTCCATGTAAAGTGGGTAGCTTAGCTTGATTTGCAGCGCATGCTCAAGGACTGTTAGTGTGCTTCCCTTCCAGCGGAATAAAGCCCAGATTTCAGGCTCAGCCCCACTGTACAGTGCCCATGGTCATCCTAGGAAATTTCCCAAATAAAAATAATTTTATTCAACCTTTGCTTTAGAAATTTGTATCAGAGTTAGAACATCTAGGAGGGGGATAAGATAGGTTGGGGGCCTGGCAAAGGCAGACAGCCTGAAGTGCGAAGTACACAGGAGTTTCTTCTCTGGCGAGGCTTTTTTCAGTAATGGTCTACACTGGGACATCAGGCCAGCATCTTTGGTTCAAAGTGAAAGTGACACGGGCCTGCTCAAATAAACATTTCTCTTTGCCAGTGGCTCGTGTGGGAAGAATGACAAAGATCCCTTGACTTTGTGTGGACTGACCCATATAACTGAACATTGGTGAATATTCAGTATGTCATTGTGTTTCCTCAGTAACAGCACTGAAAAATTATCACCTCCCCACCCCCACCCCCTTTTTAGAAAGACACCATGGCCTTAATAGAGAAGAGAGTGTGAAAGAGTGAGCACGGGAGAGGAGGCATTTTACACTTTACCAGTACTCGAACGCTGGCACTCTGTCCTGATTCTGTGATTTAATCTCTACTTAACCACAGGCATGCTCCTTTAAAATTCCATGTTTGAGGTTAAGTTGGTTACAATGGATGCCCATCCTGCGATGATTAGTCCAATTCTCAGCACAGCCCTCTGGAACAATTTTACTTTCTCTCTCTAGATTCTATCTTTGCCTCTCGCTCTTTAGTAGATGCTGAAGAAGAAACCCCCTTCCAAAAGCTTTCTCTGGCAACAAGTGCATCATACTGAAAGTTGAGTACCACATTTTTAATTCTTCTTTATTTTTTTACTTTTTTATTGTTGGGACTATTGCAGATGTCCCCCATTTTCCCCCACTTTCGCCCCTTCCACCGAGCCCCCAAAATTAGCTTAGCTGGTAATTAATCATTGTTGGAGGGATCCTCCATTTCTCTGGGCTTGTGTTTGCATTGAGGGGACCTCTGCTAGAGCAACACTGCCAGTTTCCCCACACTCCATCTGGTTGCTGCAATGGGACAGAAGAACCAGGCATACCCAGTGTAGTCTTTCCTTTCACATCTGCTTGCCCACCCAGAGGGTAGTTTCTGTCATGCACGCTGGGTAACCTCTGCACCAAAGATTCAGTAGTGAGCGAGACCCGGACCCTTCTCTCTGGGAGCCGTTACCATTTAGTGAGGAGTCAGAGAAGTAAATAAAATGCCATCACAATAGAAACTTATAATCCCAGTGGTCGAGGAACACACTGGGAGCATAAAGAAGGTGCATCTGAACAACTGCATCATCATGTGTGTAGATTCAGGAAGTTTAAAGTACATAAACATTGACTGAGCAACAACTTGGAGGTTGTTCTTGCAGCACATATATTAAGCATCCCCTCTGGGTAAAACCCTGTGCTAAGAGCTGACAATATGAGGAAAAATAAGACATAGTCCATGTCCTTAAAGAGCTCACAGTCTAATGGGGGAAACCTCAAAGTCCATTAAGACTTTCAGTACAGCACAGAAATGGGGTCATGCAAATAACTATCAGAAAACAGTGAAAAATGTTATTAATGCAGCACAGGGTTCAGGAAAGGCTGCCCAGAGGAGATAACTCTTGAGCTGATTCTGAAGGAATGAATATGATTTAATGGGTTTAACAATATTGACAAGTTCAATCCAGACCGAAGAAACAGCATAGTCAAGGTTATGGAGATGGGCCCGAGCATGGAGTGTTGAGGGATGAACTTTGGAGGAATCAGATAATGAAGGACCTTATATGCCATGCTAAGGACCTGGGGAAACTTGGATTTGATCCTCTGTAACAACAGATTAGGTGGGGATAAATTCTAAAGGTAAGGGTATAAGCTAGAAGGCTGCTGGGCTATGAAGCTCCAAGGAACAGTTGATGAGGGCCTGAGCTAAGTCAGCAAGGGAGTAAAAGAGAACAGGGAGATGCGGAGTTACTGGGGAGGTGATCTGGTGGATGAGTGGTTAAATGCATGGCTGAGGCAGAAGGAGTCGTCTGTGAGGACTCCCAGTTTTTCGGTTTGTGTGCTGCCAACATTGGGTATAGAGTAAAGCAGGGCTGGGGGAAGTGGGAGGAAGATGATGAGCTCAGTTTTGGACACATCAAATGCCAGGTCTTTCTGTTGCATCTAGAGGTAACAGTGACTTCTAAAGAAAGATATTTTGCAAAAAAGATTATGCTTGCTACTTGCTCTCCATTTCTGATTTAAATCTGGAGTGTCTAATGCAGTAATTTTTTAAAATATTTTATTTATTTATTTTTAGAGAGAGGGGAAGGGAGAGAAAGAGCAATGTGTGGTTGCCTCTCATGTGGCCCCCACTGGGGACCCGGCCTACAACCCAGGCATGTGGCCTGACCAGGAATCAAACCGGCGACCCTTTGATTTGCAGCCGCACTCAATCCACTGAGCTACACCAGCCTGGGCAAATAATGCAGTAATCTTAAATAGACACATAAGAGACATCAAAGAAGACCTGGTAGAGTTCCAGGTCTAGAATGAGGAAAATGAACCTCATCAGACCCTCCCAGCCTGCTCTGTGTCTCCCTATTTGATCTTCTGGCTATTCCAATGCTGAAGCTATCTAAGTAACTGCAACAGCATTTTAGACTGGCAAAACTGTCACAAAATCTACTTTTCTCTTGAGACACATTGCAGCTTTTGTGGTAAATGAAAACAGAATAACCTACAAACACAGAGGAATTGCAGGCCCGTGTTCTTCTACAATGACTTTGAGGGGAGGAAAACACATGTGTTGGTTTTGCTCTTATTTGTGTCACTTTTTAAATAATAACTTTATTAAGATATAATTCACATACCATACAGTGTAAGCTAAGACTCTGTGGTCACTCCTAAGATGGCGCAGGTTTGGGCATGAACGCAGTGACCCTGGGATAACAGTGGCTTTAGCATTGGATCTCTGCCTCTTGCCTTGATACCTCCGTTCAGCTGTCTTCCTCCTTCTGGTAGGCTACACTAATTTCTGGCTGATTTCTCTATTGTTTTAAACAATTCTTGGGGGGCACAAATTGCTGCATAATTTGATTCAATTTAATCCAGGCAGAGTTGGCTTCACGATGCGAGTGTTTGAAGTGTATTTTAACTCCAGGAGGGCTCTTCTCAGCTGCGTTATCTTTGTTAAACAGCACGGCCTATGTTTTAATGTGCTGCTCTCAGAGAGTTACCAGTCTCCTTCTACTTGTGTACCTTCAAAATCTGCATTGTTTTCTAGAGCACCTTAGGCTTGAATTTCCATACACTCTTTCATAAAGTCTGTTCCTTTGTGGAGCACTTCAGAGCTTTCTGTTCCTTTGCTTTGAGCACTGGGCGAGGATGGTAGCTTCTGGTCTCCTCAGTTTATCTCTTCTAGTGAGAAACCTCTGCCCTACTAACCAGTAGTGGGTGAGGGCGATCAGGACCCCAGTATTCTCTCCAAAATATATAAAGTACTCCAATAACTCAATGGAAAAAGGCCAACAACTCAATTTTAAAAATGGGCAGAAGATCTGAATGGACAGTTTTCCAAAGATGACGTACAGATGGCCAACAGGTACATGAAAAGGCGTTCAACGTCACTGATCATTAGGGAGATGCAAAGGAGAACCACAGTGAGATGTCACCTCACATCTGTTAGACTAGCTATCATCAAAAATACAAGAAGTAAAATGTTGGCGAGGATGTGGAGAAGAGGGAACCCTGGGGTTCGGCTGGTAAGAAGTGTAAATTGGTACACCAGTATGGAAAACAGTATGGAGGGTCCTCAAAAAATTAAAAATAGAACTACCCACATGATCCAACAATTTCATTTCCAGGCATTTATGCAAAGGAAATGAAAATAGTAACTTGAAAAATATATGTACTCCCGTGTTCATTGCAGTGTTATTTGTAACGTGGAAACAGCCTAAGTGTTTGTTGATGGATGAATGAATAAAGAAAAAAATACACACATACACAATGAAATATTAACCACAAATAGGAAGGAGATCTTGCCATTCGGGACAATATGGATGGACATCGAGGGCATTATGCTAAGCAAAATAAGTCAGACAGAGAAAGACAAATACATCTCACCTATATAATGAATAAAAAAAAAAACCCTGATAGAAACAGAGTAGACTGGTGGTTTCCAGAGACAGAGGGTAGAAGGTGCTCATTTCACAATATGTACAAATATCCAATCATTATGTTGTACACCTAAAACATGTACAATCTTGTGTCAATTATCTTAATTTTTAACAATTCAAAAATAAATAAAAATTTTAAGAGGAAAAAATGGAGAAAGCATGTGGGCTACATGGTTTTTCATATTTACTGAAAAAATGCAAAATATGGTCTCACAGATGACCAAGTTCCAACCTTCATTATCCCCTCTATACCCTGAAGCCTAAATAATAATTGGATTCCAAAATAATTTGGAATAATTTTTACACCTTCAAAACTCTAATCATTTCCAGAGATACTAGTAAATCACAGTAAAACCAATCAAGTTCAATAATTTGAACAATACACTTCTGGTCCATTGTTAATTAACTTGTGCCCAAGGAAGGAAACAGTCAGGTAGAAGGAAAAGTGTAGCTATGCTACTTACTGACTTATGATTACGGTCAAGTTATTTAAAGACTCTGGGCCTCGTATCTGTTGCCTGCATCATTTGGAAGAACTTACAAGAAAATACTTAGGGGTGTTTTATGAGAAGTAAGACCTAGAAAGCTAAGAGAAGTTTCAGATGTCTTAAAATGGGCTTATTTTATGCAGGTGATAAACTGTTTCCTTGAGGGAAAAAAGGGATGCTGATTTTTGCCCATGAAATCCAGTTTAACTATATGAAAAACTTCAAGACATAACAAGGAACTCAATTACAATACTTTTCATCGAAGTCTGGCTAATAATTCCTGATGAAGATGCATCCTTTCTAAAACTCAAAGGCAATGTTGCGTGGTTTAGCAGCAAAACGCCTGGTTTCATGCCTGACTGCTTGGTTTCAGAACCTGGATCAGCCAGTTTCTAGCTGTGAGAGCCTGAGCACAGCACGTAACCTCCTCATTCCTCAGCAAACCGAGGATAACACCTTATGGGTAGTTGTAAGGTTTTAGTGAATGAAAAGACATAAAGGCACATAGAGCTGCGCATGGCACAGAGTATGCACCTTGTGAGAGTGATGAAGTTGATGATGTCAGCTTGGAGATTTTTCCCATTTGAAAGTTATCATCCTGCCCTAAATGAATTATTTCAAGATTTCCTAAAAAATAGCTTTCTTTCCTCAGAGAGGCTTTGTGGAAAGAGCATGGGGAAAATGTCTGCCATGCAATCCCACTGGGAATCATGACCAATGTGAGAAGACGCAGATCGGTTGGTCTACGCATCAAGTCTCTGGAAGTGTTGGAACTGACAGCATGTCTGATGCAGTGATGCCATTCAAGACATTTAGCCAAGGGTGATGCTCTAGGATGAAATTAAAAGGAAAATGACAAATAAACTGTGGCAACTAATCAATACGTGGCCCAGTATGGAAGCTAATGGTCCATTTCAAGAGCAGGATCTGGCTTTTGCAGAGCCCACCTTTTTGTGGTAAGAACTGGATTTTGTTATAATTGTGTTGAGAATTGCAGAGTTTAGTGCCCTGACATCATTGATGTTGTACTATGAATGTTTCTTTTGTGTTCCTTAATAGTAGTTGGAAAATGAATGAATGATAGGTAGATGATAGATAGATAGATAGATAGATAGATAGACAAACAGTTATCTTAGTGATCCTATTTCAGTAGTGCAATATAACAAATTGAAATTTCAAAATAGGGACAGAGAGCCAGAAAGACATCAGGGCTATATGTGGATTCCATACGAAACATAAAAGCAAAAGTATATATTTTTATCTTCTTATTTATCTATCTGAAACTAATTATTGCTTTATTTTAGATATGGTTCTTAAGCCCAGCTCCTCAGCCTGGTCTCCTCTTGTAAGTGTTACATCCTCTTTGGCATACAATCTCCGCACTTCCATCCTTTACTTAAAAACTGATTTAGTGGTGTCCGCAATCTCTAGAAGGGACTGGTAACTGTCTGTCCCCCAGAAGGCACGACTGTGGGTCAGGCTGCCAGCCCCTTCAACAGGCACCTGTGGGATGAGGGGTGGGGGCACCGAGTACAGCACTGAGGGGCTGAGGCACTAGCTGAAGGGTTGCCAAACTATAGCCCGTGGGCCAAATCTGGCCCACCGCCTGGTTTTGTAATTGAAGTTTTATTGGCACACAGCCGTGCCCATTCATTACCTATTTGCCATGGCTGCTTTCACACTACAATGGCAGAGTCGAGTAGCTGCAAAAGAGACCATATGGCCCACAAAGCCTGAAATATGTGTTATCTAGCCCTTTACAGGAAAAGTTTGCCAACCCTTGCACTAGATGGTTGTTTGCAATTTAAAATGTTCTAACATGTTTAAGGTTTCTGGGCAGGAATCTAAAATAAAGCCAGCTATATTTGCTGCCCTGATTCATTTGTTTATAGTCAACTCTGAACAGGTCTGGCAGACACTAACGAAAGGGCATTTCTCAAAAGCAGCCTGAGAGTGTGTCCCTCTGAGCCTTGGCGTCTGCAGTCCCTCTTCCTGGAATGTGCACCCCCATTTCACCTCCTCTCTTCTTTCCCTCCCACCTTCTGTTGGGCCTTCAGGATTCTACCCCAATCAAGCCTCCTTTGTGAGGCCTTCCCTCAGCCCGCCCCAGACCCCAGGCACGAGGTAGCATTCTCTCCCCCAGTTTCCAGAACTCATGTGCAGAGGTCTGCCACGGCTGGCTCACGGGAAATTGTTGGTCCATCTGCTCCACTATGAACTCTGCAGGGGCGGCTGCAGTGTTGCATTTGTCTGCATAACCCAGCCTTAGAGTCATTTGTTAAATCTAGGTTCCTATTTTCCCTGAGTGGTTAGCACATTGTCCCCACATTGCACCCTTATCCCTTGCCTCCCTGTTTTCATGCTTAGCCTCTCCAGTCTGCAGCTGGGGTGGATTTGTCATAGGTGGAATTCAGGTTACGTTACTCCTCTGCCCAAAATCCAACACCGCGGTAGTCTTGGAATCAAATCCAAAGGCTGACCGTAGCCTGCAGGGTCTTGTATGACCTGATTCCCTGCCTGCATCTCTACCTTCATCTCTCTCTTACTGCTCTTCTCCTTACAAGTTGAATTTCACTGGTCTCCTAGCTGTTCCTCAAACACGCCAACCATGCTCCTGTCTCAGGGTCTTTGCATTGGCTGTTCCATCTTCCTGGAATAGTCCTCTCCCAGATATCTAGGTCACTGCTCTGATATTACTTCTTCAAAGAGGCCTGATATTACTTCTCTTTGAAGAAACAAAATACCCCTTTGGTTATTCTCTGTCCCCTTAAATTTATATTGCTTTGCAGTACTTATCACTCCCTGATATTACATAGCATATCTCCTTATGTGTTTGTTACCTGCCTTCCTTACCAGGCTCTATGAGAGTAGGGGCACTGTCTTGTTTACTCTCTATTTTCAGTGTTTGGAATAGAGCCTGGCATCTAGTAGGTACCCAGTAACCACCCATAAAAAACAAATGAGGGAAAGAAGTGTGTCTGTTGATTCTGGCACCAGTACCACAGTGTTTTATACTTCAGCATCCTAAAGTGTGCCAATACTTTTTAATGGATGAGAAAATATGATAGGGAGAGCATGGGTTTTAGGAACAGACCGATCTTAGTACAGATTTGGATTCTAGCTCTACCAGGTAGTAGTTGCTTGACATCTCTGAGCCTTAATTTCCTTTGACTTAATAAGGGGATATTTATAGCCACAATACAAGGTTGTTGTGAGGAATGAATAAGATAATACGTGTATGGGGATTGTTTTTAGAAGGCAGGCTACAAAATACTGTGGATGGTATAATTGCATTTTTTTCAAACAAGTGTTAGTGTTTAGAAAAACGTCTCTAAAAGTATAGCCCAAAATGTTGGCAGGGGTCATGGGTGGGGTAGGCTTAGGAGACATTGTTTTCTTTTTCATACTTCTGTAATTTTTCTTTTTTACAACTAAGTACATTGTTTGAATCCTGAGAGGGAAAATAGCATTTAATTTTTTTAAAAAGCTAAAATGAAAATACGACCACGTCCTTCTCACCAAACCATGCTGCCCATCTCCTTTGGTACTAAATGAACACACAAAAGAGAATCAGACTCCTGGACACAGAGAACAGACTAATGGCTGCTATAGGGGAGGCCATTTGGGGGACTAGGTGTAAAAGGTGAAGGGATTGAGAAGTACAGATTGGTAGCTACACAATAGTCACGGGGATGAAAAGTACAGCACAGGGAATATAGCAGGGATAGAGTCTTCGTTGGCAGGGGAAGGTGGGCAGGAAAGGAGAGTGGGAAATAACCGTGAGAGCAGAACCGGAGTAGAGTGAAATCCATACCTTCTGTAGGCCATTCTCCTTGCTTAGAACAGGTTGGTAAGAGGGGCGCTGAACTGCACTTTCCTTGTCATACCCTGGAGTGCTGCGCGAAGGATCAAATGAGAGCATGTGCGCATGACCAGTAGAGTGCACAGTGGTTAGAAGCACCATTCTGGAGCCTGGTAACTTGAGTTCAGATCCTAACTCCCTCTTTAACTAACTGATAGCCTTAACGTTTCTGAACCTCTCTTTCCTTCCCTCTAAAGTAGGGAGAATACTTTAAACCTGGCAAATTTACTGCAAAGACTCAAGGAGAAAATGGCCTGCGGATTTCCAGAGAGTACTGGATTTCTCCTATCCGCCTCTTGTCCTACTTTCTACCCAGCCCTGGCACCCAACCCCTCCCAGTGGAGAATAAGGGGGGGAATAGTACCTCTCCCAACCCCAGAGCCATTTTTCTATGCCTTGTTTTTCAGCACTGGAGAGCCAGGAAGGAGGGTCAAGGAAGGTAGGGAGTGAGTCATCACGAACTGATTCCCTTTGTGTTGTTCGGAACAAGTGTGGGAGAGAAGCCGGGTGCCTATCTGCCCACTACCACTTGAACAGCCACTGTGCAGCAAGAAGCACTTAGGTGCCTGGTGAAGAGTAGAGGATAAAGATGGCAAGACCAGGATGTCTAATATGAGCCAGCTGTGCAGTGCTCACAGGAGAGCAACCATGCAGAGTCCTAATTGCAGAGTCATAATGTTTTACACAGTCTGTGTGCATCTGACCTCCAGAGCCCGCTGGGATGAGCATTGTATCCCTCCCCCGTCCCTTGCCCCCCTCCCCCGATGGCTCACATCCTTCCAGCACAATAGAAGCCTGCAACTGCTCATCAAGTTGAAGTGGATTTTACTGTTGTGGATGTTGTTAACCACAAAACACAGGGGGAGTGGAGGTGGGAAGATTGCTATGTTCCCCTTTTGTGGTATTAAATGTTTTGAGCCATGATAAAGAGGTTATCAGGGTGAGCATCTCCCACCCCTTTCTTTCTTTCCACAGCAGAATATTGAGCCCTGCAAATGGTCTGCGCTCTAGTGATGCAGGGGTGAACGCACCTCACGCCCTGTCCTGGAGGAACAGTCCAGTGGTAGAACCAGGCACGTTCCAGGCAGTTAGAGTGCCCTGTGGTTGGTCAGGGGGTACCGCAAAGAGAACGGTGATGGTGCCCATGAGAATGTGAGCAGCTGTACTTCCCATTGGTGGCAAGAGCTGGTTCCCGAAGAAGGTCAAGGAGCTTGCTCAACTCAAAGACCTTGAGTGACCAACAAGTGACCAACAAAAAACAACTGGGCTATGGCAACCTGGACATGTCCAGATGCCAGGAGGGGCATAGTCAGTGCAAGGGATTGAAGTAAACGAGTGTCGTTCTTTACAAAGTTTTGTATTTATTGATCCGAGAGAGAGAAAAAAATATTGCTTTATTGTTCCACTTACTTATGCATTCATTGGTTGTCTTTCACATGTGCCCTGAGCAGGGATCAGACCTGCAATTTTGGTGTATGGGGATGACGCTCTAACCAACCGAGCTGGCTGGCCAGGGCTGGATGTCCTCTTTGAGGCGTAGGCCAGTCGGGGTTAATATTCTCCACTGTGGGTATTTTTCAAGGCACTTCCGACATCCTCTCCCCACATCCTGCCCTGTCTCCCTTTCCAACCACATTGCTGTTATTTGCTCCCGTACTCTGGCCCCATCCTTTTCTCTACCCACTTCACTAAACATGCCCTGCACTTTCCTGCCTCTGTATCTTCCCAGGTGTAGTCCCATCACCCACAGAGCTCTTCCCCATATCTGCCTTTAGCGTAGCCCCGACAACCAGTTAAGGTCAAATCCCTCCTCCAATAAAGTCGATGCCCAGGGTATGTCTACCATCTCTGCTTCCATGCCTCCATATGGAATTGAGCTCTTCTTTCCCTTTATGCTCAGGACACTTACTCCCTCTGTTAAGAGCTTGACATAACTTTCCTTATGTAGCCAAATGGTTAAGAGAGTAAGCATGGAGTGAGGAGACCAGACATATGTGATCTCAGGTAAATTTACTAACCTTTTGAGCCCTCAGTTTCAACATCTGTACACTAGAAATAATACTAGTATCTAATTTCTAGTGTTATTTGTAGAATGGTATGAGGTAATATATGTAAAGCATAGCACCTGCTACATAGAAAGCATTCAATAAATTATAGCTGTTTTTGTAAAATGACTCTGTAATCCCCACCCTAAACTGTGAGCTACTCGTGGTCGGGGACTAGTGTTGATGTTTGTATTGCCCTCTTCAGTTTAGCAACCAGCACATGGCAGGTGCTCAAAAAAGTTTGATCAGACCTTAAATTGTTGCCTTGACAATAATGGGGCAGTCTGGGTGCTCTGAAGTCCAGATGGCTGATCTGAGATGCAGCATAGCCCTAAGAGCATAGGACCCAACAACACCTACACTTAAAACAGTCCCCTGAGTTGGGAGACCCCCTTGAGCTGGGGTTGGTATATGTTTGAAAGAGGCTTTTTTTTTTCCCCACTAGGGAAATACTTGTAATTAAACTGGTATTAAACTAGTACAACTAGTAGATTCTTCCCCAGAGCAGCCATGTGAGGTGCCCGTAAATAGATTAAAGGAACACTCCAGACATTTTGAAGAGGGAGAGGAAATTAGTCACTGCGATCTGTTGGGAACAGGCCAAGGAAGTATTGGGGAGAGGGGAGATATAGAGGGACAACTCCACACTTCTGCTGAGAACCATAGGGGGTCTTGGTAAGGAGGGGAGTGTGACTAGTGCTGATGTTATTTAAAGTCCCACCTGAATGGGATTTTATATATAAATCCCAGCTCCGCCTCTGTGCTACCATTATAATTCTTTCTAAAAAAGATTTTCTGGGCAACTCTGAAATGTTGAGGAAATTTTCAGGCAGGTCTGACAACATTTGCTAAGATTGCAGCGCTGGATTCTTGGTTGCGTAGAGGGACTGTGTAATGCCCTTGCTAAAGCAGGATATTGCCATTTCACCTGGAGAACGGGTCTGTCCTTCAGCCTCCAAATTGTAGCTATTGGCTTAAGACTATGTTAGAAAAGTCATATTGCAAGGACACAGTTCTAAAATGTCCGCTCAGGAAGGGTCTGATTTGAGCTTGTTGAATGCACAGAAGTGTATCCGCTGCTCCACTTCAGCTTTTTGCCAGTCTCATTTGGATATTCTGTGTATATTTGGATGCTCTGTGTATGCCTGGTCTGGGAAATGCATAACCAATATTCAGGGAATGCCACTAGCCACAGAAAAGGAGGGTCTGCTAAGGTCAGTCTCTATCCAGGCCCCAGGAAGAAGAATGTGTTCATCACTCAACCTATAATTACTACTCTTCTGAATGATAAATATGAAAACAAATGGGATCTGAAACCAATTTTTTAAAACACGAAGAAGAATGGAGGGTTCAAACTCTGCCCAGATCCCCTTGACCTCAGCACTGAGATGGCAGGAGGTAGCTACTTCTTTCCACTGTTCCCTTACCTCTTTTGAAAAAGAGGGGCCCGGGTATTCATGAATATAGACATCTCCAGAGCAAAGATACTTCACTGAGTACATGAGGAGAATATCTGAGAAATGACTTTTCAGATATGTGGTTGGAGCAATTAGAATAATTGACAATAATTTTTGACCTGTGTGAATAACAAGAACACACCCATGTACTCTTGGCCTGGGCTCCCAAAAGCAAATCAGGACAGCCCCGTCTGCCACGTGCTGTGCAAACCAGAATGTGGATGACTCAGACAAGGTATCTGAAGCTGTAAACAACTTAAATCCCGGACTCCCACCTCCATATTAAGGACACATAGAGGTGCTGGGGTTGCCCTCGCATCAAAATCCAGAGTACAGGGAGTTGGTTGAGGCCATTTTTGCACTGAGAAATTAACTGCCTAAAGAACTATGGAGATCTACAAAGGACAAGTCCATCCAGACACCTACGTACATCCATGTTTTACTATCACTTTGGACTTCTTAAGTGACCTGATCTATTTACATCAACTAATTTTACTCCTCCTTTACATGAATTACCCAATCTCATGACTTCCTGTAGACCCCCAGTCCCCATTATAGCAAGGGGTCCCACACAACGGACTCTCATGGTAAGAGCATGAGAATCTCCAATTTAAAGTGGTGTCTCTGGTTATTCTCATGTGTAGGCAGGTTTGGACACTGCTCACCAAGAAGTCCTTCAAGAAAACTGGACAGATACAAGGAAAATGTCTTCCAGAAGGGACCACTCACTAGGGGGAACGGACATAAAGGCACAAGGCCACTTCGATCCTGCGCTCAGCTAGTCGCCCACCCATCTATTTATCCAGCCAGTCATCTAGGCAAAAACTGTGTTTTCCAGAGTAGGCTAGGATAACCTGGAGCACTGCCACAAAGCAATGAGGAAACCTAACAGATCTTAGAAAACGGACTGGCATCGTCACACTCACCCAATCACTCTCACTTCTACTGCCTCAAGCTCAAGCTTCTTCCTGGGTCTTCTTAAGGTCTTAAAGATGCTAAAACAAAACAAAACAAAACAAAACAAAACCCTGTTGCTCTCTTCTGTTAACTAATCACATGTATACACAGCTGTTCATCTGGCAAATATTTATTGAGAAATTACTATTGCGTTAGGCATTTTACCAGGTTCTGGGGTTATAGTAATGAACCAGCTAGGCAAGAACCCTGTTCTCATGGAGTCTCTACTGTCTGCCACCTGTCCTGTGTTGCCATATCCCTGTGCAAACCTGAGAAAGAACCCCACAGCCACAGTAGAAGTTTGGGAGCGTAAGTCAGTTCTGAGACCTGGCGCAGTGGATTTCAGGGTGAGTACACTAGAAGAGCACTTCTAAAAACCAACCCCTGACCTCACATGTGCTAGCACAATTTTTAAGATGATGTGGTTAGTGTGGCAGAGACTCCTACTTGTTATGAAATCTTTCCTCATGGTTTTTTCCATAATAACAGAATATTAACTCAGGCACAGGGCCACCCTAAATGAAGACTACTGTAAGCCTCCACTGAAGAATCAAGTGTGGCGATAAGACTAAATTTTGGCCATTGGAGTGTGAACAGAAGAGGTGTGTGCAGTACCTCGATTGTTGCCTTAATGGAGAAGATATTCCTCACCCTCCTTTTTACCCCTCCCCACCAGCTGGACCTGGTGAGGCAGCTTTCACCTATAGATATATCTATATCACCTATAGATAAGGTAATATCCTAGGGATGACAGACTATCATGGTAGAAGGAACCTAGGTTCCTGGGTAATTGATTAAGCGCTGTCACCACACAGGCCTAGGGCTACCTACCTCCAGATAATTATAGGAGGGAGAAATCAACTTTCAATTGGATTAACTCACTCTTCCCTCAGATTTCTGTTACAGCACCAGAAACTACATCCTGACTAATACTGTGTGCAATAAGAAATTCATTAGTTACCTGGATGAGAATGAATTCCATGGACTGGTGAGGGCATATCTTATATGACAGTAGGTTAGGGAACATGGAAGAACTGAGGAAGCAGAGGCAATAAGCATAGACAGATCTTTAAGAAGGTCATCTATAGCCCTGCCTGGTATAGCTCAGTGGATTGAGTGCCAGCCTGTGAACCATGGGGTCACTAGTTCAGTTCTCAGTAGGGGCACATGCCTGGGTTGCAGGCCAAGTCCCCAGTGTGTGGGGCATGTGAGAGGCAACCACACATTGATGTTTCTCTCCTTCTCTTTCTCCCTCTTTCCCTCTGTCTAAAAGTGAATAAATAAAATCTTAAACAAAAAAGGTCTGAAGAAGGAGGGACAACCTAGAGCAGTAGCTATAGTGCATCTTGGGCTATAGTGCATGTTGGATGCTGGGTCGAGAGAAGGATTTAACTTTGTTGGCATGGTGCTCAGAGAAATTTGCTCATGTTTCCAAGATTGTAGAAATGCTCCAATAGAGAACATGAGATTGAAATATAGAAGGGATGAAGGAACTGATGGAAAGAACCCTTATGGAATGGACCCCTATGGAGTCAGGAAGGTTGAGACCCAAAGCCCAGTTTAAAAAAAAAGGAGAGAAAGTTCTGAGAGGGAAATGATAAGGAAAGATGAGGGAAATGATAAGAAAAGATGAGTGTGGAAACAACTGGGCTGAGGGTGAGTCAGGCGGCTGAGGGATATTCCCATGAGAGCAGAGGCAAGGTCATTCGCTGAGAGTGTGAGGCAGGGCAGCCAGTAGTCAGTTCAGGGCTTGTATCGCAGTAGTGAGCTTTAGAACAGTTAGGTGGGATTGGAAGTCGACCAAGGAGAAGGGAATTTCAGGCTGGAATTGTGGCCCAGATAATTTTTTTAATTTTATTTACTTATTTTTAGAGAGAGGGGAAGAGGTGAAAGAGAGGGAGAGAAACATCAACCGGTTGCTTCTCCCACACCCCCAACTAGAGACCTGGCCCACAATCCAGGAATATGCCCTGACCGGGAATTGAACTGGTGACCTTTCAGTTTGCAGGCCAGCATTCAATCCACTGAGCCACACCAGCCTGGGATGGGCCCAGATTATTTTGCAATCCATGAATCCACAATGACTACTCTGGAAGAGACCCATTATAGAAACAATGAAAATGTTGAAAGTATGTACATTGCATAGGAGCTGAGAAGAAGGTTTTGAAAACCCAAGGGAGACAGTTGCATTAGTAATAGACATTAATCAAGAGAAAAGTTAGAAAGCTAAAGGAACTGCTTCCCAGAGATGAGACATGCTTCTAGTCTCCTCAGGTCAGGCAGAGCGTCATCCTCCAAACAGCGCCAGTCCATGCGACTCTCACTACCACACAGGGAGCTAGGTATCACTGGCTAGGCCAGGTCACATAGATGGTGAGCTGTGAAGTATGGGATTCAGCCCCATTTTTGTCAATTTTGAATTTCATGTTTAAGGTACCTTCACTCTGTTACCCTGAACAGACCTTTCCTGGATGCCAGAAAATGATGATGTATTTGAGAGGCTATTTTTTCAGCACAGAGAGTGCTACTATCTTTTATCTGCAATTTCTCATTAGTCTGGCTTTTGAAAGCCCACTTGAACAGTCTCTGCTTGTTTGTTGGGTTTTTTTTTTTTTTCATTCAAATGCACTGTGACCTAAGTTGAAATGGATAACTTGTTGCCAGGATATCTCTGTAATAGCCAGACTGAAAAGTAAACAATAGCTAACCACCACATTCATCTAGTTCTTTGTGATGCCGGCATTTTTTTTTTTATTAAACCCATTATTTCTGAATCTTTCTTTGGGTTCATCTAGAGAAGGGGGAATGCTATTAACAGCCAGCTATTCTTTATATGAATTCTATTTATATTATGTTCAATTATTTTTCCACAGACATTTTAACACTCCGTCCACATCCCTTTTGGTTAAATTGCTGGTGACTATATGGCCAGATAAATAACAATCTTAAAGGTGTGCAAAATAAATTAAAACTGACAAGAACCTTTATAACCTTACTAATTTTCCAAATAATAAGAAGTTTGTGGGAAGTAATTCTTATCCTCTAAAAGTCTACATAAGTTGTCTCTAACTCTTTGATACTTTCTCACGCAATCCCACTGAGACTTCCTCACACAATCCCACAATGAACTTGTAGGGTAGGTACCATGATTATGCTCATTTTACAGACTGAGAGATTGGAAGCCCAGACAGGTGAAGCGACTAATGTAACGGCATACAAACAATGAGTGGTAGAACCAGGATTTAAACTCAAGTCTGTATAGTTCTGAAATGGGCACTCTTTTTGCCTCAGCTTTAAAAATGTATAGGATTTCAATCTTGAAATTAACTATAAGTAGAGAAACATTGCAAGGCTATCGTAAGAATATAGCAAACCTGAACACTTTTCTAATGAGCTTGACCGATTGACCTTTGTAAACCACTCCACCTGAGAACAATAGAATACACGTTTTGTACAGATGAAACATGAACCCGGATAGACCACATTCTGGACCATGAAACAAGCCTCGTTACATTTAGAAGGAATCAAATCATATAAAGTCTGTTCTCTGACCACAGAGAATTAAATTTAAATAAAATCAATGGCGGAAAGTTCACTTTAAAATCCCTAAATATTAAGACACTAAATAAAATATTTAAAAATAAAACATAGGTAAAAGGAAATTCAAAAGTAATTTCAACTGAATGCAAATGGAAATACAATATACCAAAATGTTGTGGGAAGCTGTTAAAGATGTAGTTATGTGGGTAGTGGGGGGGCAGACGAAATTACAGCACTAAGCGCCTGTAAAATATAGTCCCTGTCTCATCTGCATTTTGCTGTCTGTGGTTTGTTACCTGCTGTCAACTGAGGTCTGAAAATATTAAATGGAAAATTATGGAAATGAACAATTCCTAAGTGTTAATTGTGCATTGTTCTGAGTAGTGTGATGATACCTCGTGCCTTTCTGCTCTGTCCTGCCCAAGATGCGAATCGCCTCTTTTTCCAGCGTCTCAGCATCTGCATGCTGTATCCAGTCCTTGCTCTTTAGTGACTTAGTGGCCATCTAGGTTATCAGCTCCGCTGTCCCTGTAGCACAGTGCTTGTGTTCCCATCACCCTTATTTAACTGAATAATGGCCCCAAAGCACAAGAGTAGTGATGCTGGCAATTTGGATATGCCAACGAGAAGCCATAAAGTGCTTCCTTTAAGTTAAAAGGTGAAAGTGCTAGACTTAATGGAGGAAAAAATCATATGTTGAGGTTTCTAAGTCTGCAGTAAAAACAAGTCTTCTATCCATTAAATTGTAAAGAAAAAAATCATGCTAGTTTTGCTGTTGCACTTAAAACTGCCAAAATTACTGCTAGGGCACATGATAAGTGCTCAATTAAGATGGAAAAGCATTAAATTTGTGGGTGGAAGAAAATATAGAGAGAGTTTGGTATCTGACCATTCAGTCGTCCACTGGGCCATTGCGCATTGTACCCTCCATGGATTAGGGGAGACTACAGTGTTAGGCAATAAGAAAGTTCTCAAATTAATTGCCTCAGCTTATAACTTAAGAAAGTAGAAAAAAACAATAACTTTAAACTGAGCAGAATAGGCAAATCTGACAATGGAACAGAATAGAGGTTGGTGATCTTTTTCTTAAGGAACCAGATAGTAAATACTGTAGGGTTTACAGTTTCTGTTCCAACTACTCAACTCTGCTCTTTTAGCATAAAAGACATTAGACAATACTTAAGTAAATGAAGCATTCATGTGTTTCAATAAAATTTTATTTATGGACACTGAAATCGGAATTTTCATGGTCATCAAATTTTTTCTTTTTATATTTTCAACCATTTAAAAATGTAAAAACCAAGGGAGTGGGATAATTCACTTCTCCACAGAGACTGAAACATAACAAGATTACCTTGGGGGAAATCCAAAATACTAAGGAATGAGAAGGGTGGAAGAGAACAAAAGGAACTACTGATAAGGTAGCTGGGAGGAATGACGGAGGAAACGCCCTCTCTCTGCCCTGTGAGTCAACAGAATTGGACAGAGGGAGAGGAGGAGGGGTGGCAGATCACTTTAGGGAGACTCTTTATGTGGCGCTAAAAAAACACTCCCTTCACCAGCCCCAGCATCTTGGCTTCCCCAGCATCCCCTTCCTCCCCTCCCCCCATGTAGGTGTCCAGAGTGGTGTTTTGAAATACAATAAAATAAAATATCCAGAGGCTACCACTGACTGAAGCAGCAAACAAAGCCGGAGGGTATGGCCTCTCCTTGCCCTCGGGAGAGTACACAAAAGGGAGGGTAGAAGATCTGGAATAGACCACTGGCTAGGTGCTGCTCAGAGTATAGGACCCAAGCAGTTGCACTTCATCTTTTCGCAACTAAAGAAACATTCCTATAGGTGTAGATACAAGTACAGAAAAGTGAATGAATTCCATGGTCAGTGAACTCACAAGAGCAGAGGCTCATTGAATTTGGCAGCCATGGATAGATGCAAAGGATGTCCCTGAGAAACAACAGTTTTAGCAAAGTTCCCCCATTAGCTGAAACTTGGAGGATGTTGCTAATATTTGGGACCAAAAGTATTGTATGTTGTTCAATGTAACAGCTCTCGGGATGGGATTTCATGGGCTTTCAAGATTTCAAATCCATCATCTCTGAAAAGCAATTCTGTCTCCGTTTCAATCTGGCCCTGGGTTATTAGAACAGCTAGTGACTCTGAACTAGGTGTCTGTTTGGGGTTGCGCTTAGAAGCAACACTGTGTTGGAATTCTTTTTTTTTTTGCTGGATTTTCCTAGCTCTCTAGGGTCTAGGTCTAACAATGTAGAAAGTCAACTCTTTCCTTTCTTTTAGAATTCTTCCCTGATAAGAACTTCCAAGAGTGCTCCCCGAGCCTGGCTCACTGGTGTGCAGCCCTTACTGTCCAAGTTACATCTCTTTAGGTCTCACACGATCCCTTTGGGTTAGCATTCTTGCTGAAATCCTGGGTCCTGGGTCCAAGTAGCTTTTATAAATTCACAAGGTTGGAAGGTGAATATGACTAGAAATCAGTGTCTCCTTCACTCCCGTTATCCAAATGGAGGAAATAAAAATTTAATGAGGTACTTACCCAGTGACCAGAATTAGCTTTCTTAAATTCTTTAGTTCTAAGTGTCAATCCAATGTAATAGATATGTAATCCCAGTGACTATACAAGGGAGACTCCTCAAAACCTGGAATTTATTTATTAAAAATTGTGCATTTATTTTTACATGTTTAAACTTCAGTCACCTTCAAAGTACTCTCCATTTGATGCAATACACCTATTAAGACTTTTTTTTCCACTGCTCAAAACAATTTTTGAACTCCTTGATTTTGATGCCTTTTAGTGCTTCTGCCATTTTTTTGTTTCACCTCTTCTACATCCCCAAACTGTTTCCCCTTGAGGACTTTTTTCATCAGGGGAAACAAACAAAAAAAAAAAGTAGCTCAGGGCAAGATCAGGTAATAGGGAGGACGAGGCACAGGGATCATGCTGTTTTTGGTCAAAAACTGCTGAACACTGCAGTGTGGGCAGGTGCACTCATAAATCACCCATCATGAAATGGGTAAACGTGTTGAAAGAGTCTTCAAACAAATTCACTGAAGCTGAATGCAGCCTCTCACACCAATGCCAGCTGGTGCACTGATACAGATGGGTTCCTAGAACACTCGGCCAGCAGGGGAAGCCTGTACTACAAGAGGCCTGCCCTCCAGAAGATAATTCCATTTTTTGGGGTCCCCCTTGTATATATATTCCCCTATATATGATAAATATCTCAAATGTATGATAAATAAATATCCTCTTTATATGGGCCAAGCTACTTCCACAGACTGACAGATATTTGGGAAGGCTATGCGGGATAACAGAATCAGGACCTGACAATAAAACTGGGCTGAGCAGCTAAATTAAATAATATGAAATTTAAGGTGAGTCAACAATGCAAGACGCCTGTCCCTGGACTTCTGGGATGGCAACACTTGCTCTCCAGAGCGGGGAAGTGAATTGTGCGCTAACCTGTGGCAGTCAAACCCTACCCAGGGTGACTAGTGTGTCCAATTCTGGCTGCCATACTGGGCTGATGGATGAAGACACGTATATTGTAATTGTTGTTGTTTTTTTAAATGAAGAAAGACATTAGAGTGTTAAAGGGAACCTAGAACCACCCAAATGAGAAAAAGCTGGGAGACATGAGAGCGACTGGCCTGGAGATGAATGACCTTAGAGCACAGGGCTGGCCTAGAACAAAGGGGAGTAAACTGTAAATCTCAACTAGAAGGAATGGGTGGAAAGTGCAATACAGAATAATAGTAAGGACTTGCCAAATAGGAGAGATTGCCCCACATGGTAGGGATTTGTTCATGCCTGGACGTACTCAAGCTAGTCATCTACCTGGCTGGGACCCTCAAGAGGATACTCAAATGTCACATGGGTGTGGCCCAGCAATCCACGGCACAGAACATATGACATTCTTCAATGTGTAGAAATAGTAGAGTATCTCTTCCAGGACATCCATCTACAGATATATATATCCATATGAATGTATGTGTGCGTGTGCTTCTGCCACATACACACACGCACACACATATACCAGATACACAGTTCAGTAGGAAGATGGAAAACTTGTTCAGTACACATCGTCTACCAGAAAGGACACAGAGATACCCTGAGACATCCCCAGATCCAAAGGAGGTAGAATGGTCCTAAGGCATCATTTTTTAGCAAGCACAGTCTCGTGCAATGCCTTTTCGGGGTTGGCTTACCTCCTGGTCTGCTGTGCTCTTTCATAGTCTAGGCTCTTCCATCCTCCCCAGATGAACTGCAGCTGAAGTGTTGACGAACTTGAAGAAAGTGATCCAAAGTAGATTGAAACTTACTGTCAACGAGAATGTTCTTATGCATGGCTGAGTTGAGGGACATTTGAGAGTTTAGACATCAGGAATTGCTCTGAGGAAATAAGGTTTGATCCACTAGGACATAGTCTTTCAACCTCAGTTCTGCGTCTCATCCTTACAAACCGGTATCCCCCCTAGGCAGGGTAGTGCTAGTTTGCTCACAAGGGAAAACATTCCCTGGATGGAAGCAGTTACGTATGCAGGTGAAATATGACCTCATAATTTCTGGGGATGACTTTTTAAATTTTTTCATATCTCTAGGATGTTTCTTTCCCATCCTTTTTTATTGCAAATGAATTATTCTTTCAGTAGACATGTTTTTACGATAAAGACAAAAAAAGTGTGCTTTGTTAACAATGGTGAAATTAGGGTTCTTCTTTTCAGACAAGGTATGTAGCCATTTTTTTCAGACTGCAGGAAAGTGATGGAACTATAGTCAATCTATTGAGACATAAGCCAAAGCCACCTTGCCTTTCAGACCCTGTGAGATCCACAGGGAGCCTTAGGCACCGTGTACTCCTGTCCCCTCATTTTACACCTGAGGCCCAGAATAGGACCGACTAAGCTAAGTTCACAAGGACTAATGAAGAACAGACTAATGATCAGGTTGCCCAATGGCCCATTAATTCCTCTTTCCCAGTGTAGGGAAATGATACATTTGCAATAGAGTAGGCCAATGACTCTATTTAGATTTTTGTTTTCAATAATGCCAGTCACTGTTCATTCAGTACATTATGTGGGTTAGCTTATTGATTGAGTCACAACATGTATTTTTTTTTAAGATTTTATTTATTTATTTTTAGAGAGAAGGGAGGGGAGGGAGAAAGAGAGGGAAAGAAACATCAATGTGTGGTTGCCTCTCATGTGTCCCCTACTGGGGACCTGGCCCCCAACCCAGGCATGTGCCCTGACTGGGAATCAAACCTGCAACCTCGTGCTTCACAGGCCTGTGCTCAACCCACTGAGCTACACCACCCAGGGCTACAACATGTAATAAGGAGTCTGACTCCGTTTTTTTATGCTTGACTCTGGACGCTTTTAAGCCTTCCCCTGTCTCATTGTTCCCCACATTTGGGCAAGTTGATAAGAAAGTTCGGGTGCCCCTTCCTTTCATGCTGTCAGGAGATTCAAACCATACAGGCCCTTGGCCGTGTGTGGGAGCCCTCACCTCTGCCCACCCGCCATCCATAATAAAAACACTGCCCAGTCTCCCCTCCTTGCTCTGTAAAGCAACTTTCGACCAGCTTGAGAAGCCTGCCCTGTTCTCCCCAGAAAAACACCATTAAGTAATGAACAAACCTTGCATACCCTCTTGGTGTGTGTTTGGCATCATTATCAGTCTTGACATTGGAACCAAATCTGGGGTAGATGGCCACAACACAATTCCGAGGTATGTGCTGTCACAATCAGCATTTTACAGATGAGGAAACTGAAGACTAGAGAGGTCAAAGTCATGCACAAGGGCCACAAAAGGCTTACACAATTACAGAAAACACTTCAGAAAATAAGTATACTGCTAAGATTTCAATTCACAGCCTAAGAATGTTCTATGGCTAGTGTGTGCTATTAAAATGTAAGAAAGGGATTTAAGAAGGATCGTGACTTTTAAGTAAAGTTCTTACCCAAGGTCACACAGGTAGTAAATAATGGAGCCAATGGAAACTCAGGCATTGGCACTCTGAAATCTACATGCTAAACATCTCAAACTGAGATCTGTCTGATTGGAAAGCCTGTACTCTTTTCACCGGGGCAGGAAAGTAAACCTGAGTTGCATGAAGCTGTAAAAGGCTAGGTATGTAATAGTAGTAGTAATAATAATAATAATAATAATGATAATAAATAATACTAGGCAGTATTCTGTCTTAAATTTAATCTTTATTATAATTCTGTAAACTAAATACAATTTTTAATCCCCACTTTACAGATAAGAAAATTGGAGGCTCAGAGAGTTAAGAAATGTACCCAAGGTCCCACAGCTAGTACGCAGTGACTGGCTTGGAAGGCTTTGTGGGTTGATGTATTAGAGGTCATAGTCTAATGCTCATTTAGAATGTGTGCATTTCAGGTTCTCCCATATCTGTAATAATAAAGGTAATATTCCCCCCTCATTGCATGATAAGCCTTTTATAAGCATCATCCTATTTAAATTTAGAGCTATGCTGTAATGTAAGTACTACTTTTCTTCCCATTTTACAGAACCACTTGAGTTTCTGCGAGGTTAATAAACCACGTTCAAGGGAAAGTCAACTAATGTATGGAACTTGGGCAGAGCTGTGATTTGAAGTCTGTCTGATTATAATGCCCAAGCTCTGAGAGACTTACTCACTGGCTTTAGAGTTTGAGTCCTAATTCTCTTCTCTGCGTGTTGAAAGTACCCGCTATCTAGCAAGGACTTAGCCATATCTTAGGATTTTCAATCACAACCAGCAGCCCTGCCACGACCCTCCCCCCATCAGCACCTCTTGAGCTGTTGCAGCGGACGCCTCCTCAGCACCTCCTGTCAGGTTCCTCATTCTTGCTGATTTCAGGGACTGGACTGTCACTGGAATTGCCATTGCTGCTGTAGCTACTCAGGCAGCACATGCTGCAAGTCCCTGTTATCTCTGGACAGCTCTGTTTGGTATGTTAAGGATTTATTCAGTAGAAAAGGAAGAAGGAAAGGAGAACCTTCGGCCACACTTCTCTCTTCTTGAATATCCTGGAGTTTGTAGCCCTGGAAATGGAAGTGGAACTCTGCATGCCCAGAAAGAGAGTTCTGGGTGGACCTACAGAAAATGAAGAAGAAAGCACCTACTGGGGGAGGCTCAAGAGTGGTTCTGGGGGACCCATAAACCCGGCAAATAACTTCAGCCCTACAACAAAATCCAAAGAAGTGGATGCAATTTCTTCAGCTTTTTTCCTCCAAGATTAGAATGTGATTCTCACTACTTTACCGTAAGGGAAGTTCACATTCATGCAAGCTGGAGACAGCACACTAGGACTTACGTGGACCCAAGGAGGAACGGAGAAGCATCACACGCAGAGTTTAGCTTCTGTTTTCCCATTTTCAGAAAATTACAGAATTTGTTGGTGGAGGGGGTGGAGATGGGCAACAGGGAACATAGAAGCAGTGAAGGTACTTTGATAGGAGCAGAAAGACCATTTGAGTTGGTATGAGGCAGGTCTGACTAAACTAGTCAGTTGTTTCAGCTCTGCCCCTGAACAATCTCTCTCCTTCCTCTTCTCAGGTCCTTCACCTCCTTCCTCATTTGAACTTCTGTGATCTACGCTCTTGTTTTCTTTTCTCATTTTAAGATTTCTTAAAGCTCTAGCATGATTTGATTTTATTTAGGAAGATGACAGACTTTCCTCAGGCGCCTCATAGGAGGTGCCGGACACTGTGCAACCTCCTCAAATGAAGCTACATACAAACAACCTGGGGAACAACACAAAGGCAGGGAGAGTCAGTACAGACATCTCAGAGGAGGTGGCGACGAAGCTGTGCCCTGAAGGATGAGGGGCAGAGGGTAAGACCAGGCAGTGAGAGGGAAACAAGCTGTTCTGAATCATCTGAAGTTGTAGAAGGCCGGAAACAACCTGGCTCATTTCCGGGAACTAGGAGAAAAATTTGGTGTTGCTGTAGAGAGTTGTGTCGTGGTAGGAAATGAGACCAGAGAGCTAAGAAGCCAAGAACAGGTCATGGATGGCCTTGAGTGGCTTGTCAAGGAGTTTAGACTTTGTCCAGTGGGCAGCCCAGGTTGCCAACAAAGGTTTTCTAGAAGGGCGATTGTGTAAGCAGATTTTTTTTTTTTTTGCAGGAACATCACTCAGTTGTCAATATGGAGGATGATCTGTAGTTGGGAGACTCTGGGGGCCTGGAGGCCCGTTAGGCAAGGGCCCTCTGGTGGACAACGGCCCCCACCTCCTGCTGTATGATATATGTGATGCATTCATGCCCTTGTGTAATCCCCTCCTCTTGAGTGCAGGTTGGACCCAGTGTCTGACTCTTAAGAACAAAATACAGCCAATGTGATGGGATATCACTTCCAAGATTACATTATGAAAAGATTGACTTTCAAAGCCAACTGCCATATTGTGACCTGCCCCCTGGAAAGGTCCAGATGACAAATAAGTGATGTCTTTGGTCAAAAGTCACCTATGACCAGAAGCCTGTTCACAGTCACTGGAGTGAACTGGGAAGTGGGCCTTCTGAGGCAGATCAACAGCCACACCAGTGACCTTGAAAGCAGATCCTATCAGCAGATCCTATCACAGTGCAGTGTTTAGATAACTGTCCTCCCAGCCAAACCCTTGACTGCAGCCTTGTGAGAGATGCTAATCCAACCAAGCCAGGCCTGGCTTCCTAGCCCACAGAAAAGGTAACATAATAAGGATCTTTTGTTTTATGTTACTAACATTTGGGGTAATTTCTTGGATGAATGGATAAATAATACCAGCCCCAACTAAAGCAATGGGAATAAAGAACAGATGGATTCTGGAAATGGTAGGAAGTTGGGTTGGAATGTGAGGGAAAAACAAATGTGTAGGCAGACATGGATGATGTTTAAATGAGGTGGGAAATAGACTAGAAGGCATTGCTTTGATGAGGAAACTGATGAGCTACTTTGATCCAGTCAAAGTTTGGGGGCCTGTGGGACGTACCAATAAATATATTCAAGAGGCAGTTGGATCCAAAGGTCTGAGGCTCTGGAAAACCTTATGGACTAGACTTTTGGGAATATTAATGTAGAAGCAGCTCAAGAAGTGCAGAGACCAAGGCCAGAACCCTGGAGATGTTCAACAATTAGTTAAGAGACTGTCCTTTACCATCAGACGAGTGTTGGGATGTGTGAGTGTGTGTGTTTCATTTATGTATGTCTTCTCCCAGTTACCTCCATTCTAAAATACTTTCTTTTGCTTTTGTAGCCATATTTGCATCCCAGTTTTACCTCCCTGATAACTCCAAACATTAATGAATTTCTCTGCCTTTCAGGTTTACTTGAACTTTCTCCAAATGGGACAAGTTGCAGTTGAAAGAATGCTCTGCAAATCTGCTGTTGATTTCTCCTACTTGTAATTATTAGCAACATCTCTAGAGTTCATTTGTAATTTACACACAGCCTAATGTATTCTTTGCAAATAAATCGTATAAAGTAACAAAGCAGGAGAGCTTGTCATAGGAAGAAATTCAGTATGTGGAGAGTGTAGATGATGTGAGGTTGACCCAGAATTTTTTTTCAGGGGTTGTTGGTGGTGAGGGTGTCTCTAGCTAACCTGCAGAATGTAAACAGAGCCTGCAGACAGACTGAAAGACAGCTCTATCAGCTCTGCTAGAGGTGTTGACACCACTATCCTACCCAGGGTGTGAGTACAGAAGTTTGTTACTATTCCAATTTTACTGAACTGCTTGGGGCTTTTGACATTGCAGATATTCTGTTCTTGCAAATAGATACTCATTGAAAAAAATCTTAAAATTGGAAGGCACCTTAGAGGTTTTTTTAGAACAGAGTGCAGGAACTAATTCTGGATGTTTCAAGTTATGTACTTGCAAATAATCAATGGTGTTTCAATTGAACAATTAACCACATTAAACTTGATGGAGCAAAAGTTCATTTGAACAAAAGTGATGTGTGTATATGAATGACTGTGATTATGTACAGAATCATTTAGTACCAAACTGGTCACAAACAAAAATCCATTCTCTTCACCTTTAAAAGTGTAAGAACTTAGGCTCCATTTCTTCTGTTCTCTATCTCTGTTAATGTTACCTCCCTTTCTCTGCACCCCCACACAAGGTGAAACAGAGATTCCTACCTCTTGATCCTACCACTTCTCATTTTCACTGTCACCACACCCAGTTGGGGCTTTCTCGCTTGCCTGAACTGAACCAAATGAAACAGCCTCTTGACCAATCCCCCTGCTTCCACTCTCTTCTCTGTCCAATTTATACTTTAAATGCAGTCAGCTTGATTTTAATAAAGCACTAACCAAAATCCTTCCACGGTTCCCACTGAGTACAGGATGAATGTGCAACGCTTTAGTGTGTGATTTAAAGACCATGGGTAGGACCTTTTCTACCAATCCAGCCTCATCTCCCACAACATCTCTTGAGCCCCTTTCTCTGCAGCCATGCTATTTAAGTACATGACATTCCTGGACTCCACCATGTATGACTGAATCTTTTTCATGCTGTTCTATTAGCCTGAAATGTCCACTACTCCTTCTCTTCCTGTAAAAGTGTTACATTCTATATAAGGTTGAGCTTAAATGATCTCCTCTCCAGGAGAGCCCTTCTTCAGCCTTCTCACACACCCTGGCTCTATGGTGGGACAGCTCCCATGTCACTCTGTCTCAAGACAGAGTCCCCTATTGACCTTCTCTGTCCAACCCTATGTGACTTCCAGTTGTCCTCAAATCAAAGCACGCTTCCCGACACATACAGTGCCTTAAAATCTTTAGGGAATATATAGATCATGAACTTTGGCAAAGCTTTTCAAATATATTTCAAAAGTCCCTTATGGTTTTATATTTAAGTAAAAACTAAAGTTCAGGAACTGTTTTAAATAATGTCTAGTTAGTATTATACATTTGTGGGGTTTTTGCTTATTAGGGATTTTCTAAGATCCACATATAAAAGCATATTAATAAAATCTAAGGGTAAAATATGCATGGTAATTTAAACTTCTGTTACATTTTGCTGACATTTCCATAAAGATTAACATTTTAAAAATAAATAAGTTATTGGCTTGGGGGGGTGAGGGTGGGGCTGGTAGAGGTGGGGAAATGGAGAAAAAGCGGAAACAACTGTAACAGCATAAACAATAAAAATAAATTAAAATTTTTAAAAAAATAAATAAGCTCCTAATTACCTTTTTTTAAAAGGACTTTTTTTCCTCAATGAAGATTTCTTTAAAACACAAAGGACTCACTTTTTTTTGTTAAAGAGAGAAAGCTTTATTCTCTTGGTATTTCCTGGTAACCTGGAAATTAGATTAGGAGTCATAATTATTCCTTTGCTAAAAGTATGTGCAGTCTAAAAGATTGGGTGACCTTAAATATATTATGTTTAATTCAATTTTCTTTTTTTATTTTTCAATTACAGGTGACATTTAATATTATATTAAGTTCAGGTGCACAGCACAGTAAACACTTATATAACATGAATGAAGTGATTGTCCCAATAGGTCTAGCACCCACCTGGCACTATACAATATTATTGACTATACTTATAATATTATTGGCTATATTCCCTGTGCTGTCCTTTATATCACCATGGCTAGTTGGTAACTACCAATTTGTACTTCTTAATCTCTTCATTTTTCTCACCCACTGCCCCCAACCACCCTATCATCTGACAAACCTCAGTCCGTTTTCTGTATCTATGAGTCTGTTTCTGTTTTGTTTGTTCATTTATTTTGTTGTATAGATTCCACACATAAGTGAAATCACATGGTTTTTGCCTTTCTCTTTCTGATTTATTTCACTTAGCATAAAATCTCCTAGGTACATCCACATTGTCATAAATAGTAAGATTTCGTTCTTTTGTATGGCTGAGGGAGGAATATTTTGTCCTGTATAGGTACTACTTCTTTATCTAACCTTCTGTGGAGGGGCACTTGGTTTGCTTCTCTAGCTTAACTATTATAAATAACACTGCGATGAACACTGGGGCACATGTATCTTTTCAAATTACTCTTTTGGATTTCTTCAAATATAAAGCCAGAGTAGAAATGCTGGGTCATATGGCAATTCTATTTTTAATTTTTTCAGGAACCTCCCTACTGTTTTCCATAGTGGCTGTACCTAGCTGAAATTTCATCAGCAGTGCACAAGGGTTCCCTTTTCTGCATATCCTCGGCAACACTTGTTGTTTGTCAATTTATTTATGGCAGCCAGTTTGACAAATGTGAGGTGATATCTCATTGGGGTTTTAATTGGCATTTCTCTGATAATTAATGGCATTAAACATCTTTTCATGTGTCTCTTGTCCATCTGTGTATCCTCTTTGAAGAAGTGTCTGTTCACACCTTCTGCCCATTTTTAAATTGGATTGTTTGGGTTTTTTGGTGTTGAGTCATATGAGTTCTTTATAAATTTTAGATATTAACCGCTTATCAAATGTACCATTAGTGAATATGTTCTCCAACTCAGTGGGTTGTCTTTTTATTTTGTTGATGGTTTCCTTTGCTGTACAAAAACATTTTAGTTTGATGTAGTCCCATTTGTTTATTTTTTGTCTCCCTTGTCCTAGAAGACATATCAGAAAAAATATTTGTAAGAACATTGTCAGAGAGTTTACTACTTATATTTTCTTCTAGGAGTTTTATGGTTTTGAGTCTTACATTTAAGGCTTTAATCCATTTTGAGTGTATTCTTGTATATGATATAAGAAGGTGATCTAATTTCATTTTTTGCACATATCTTTCCAATCTTCCCAACACCATTTATTGAATAGACTATCTTTACCCCATTGTACATTCTTGCCTTCTTTGTCATATAGGGGTGGGATTATTTCTGTGCTCTCTCTTCTGTTCTGTTGTTAGGTGTGTCTGTTTTTATGCCAGTATCATACTGTTTTGATTACTATAGTTTTGTAGTATAGTTTGATATCAAATAACATGGTATCTCCAAGTTTGTTCTTCTTTCTCAAGATTGCTATGGCTTTTTGGGTTCTTTTGTGGTTCCATATAAATTTTTAGATTATTTGTTCTACTTCTGTGCAAAATGCCATTGGTATTTTGATAGGGATTACACTGAGTCTATAAATTGCTTTGGGCAGTATGGACATTTTAATGATGTTAATTCTTCCTATCCATGAGTGTTGTATATGCGTCCATTTATTTGTATCTTCTTTCATTTCTTTCTTCAGTGTCTTAGAATTTTTTAAGTACAGGTCTTTTACCTCTTTGGTTAAATTTATTCCTACTTATTTAATTTTTTGATGTGATTGTAAATGGGATTGTTTCTTAATTTTTCTTTCTGATATTTCATTATTGATGTATAAAATACAATTTCTGAATATTTATTTTGTATCCTGCTACTTTACTGAAGTTACATATCAATTGTAGTAGTTTTTTGGTGGAATTTTTCAGATTCTGTATATAGTATTATGTCACCTGCAAATAATGACATTTGACTTCTTCCTTTCCAATTGGGATGACTTTTTTTTTTTCTTTTTCTTCTCTCATTGCTATATCTAGGACTTCTGGTACTATATTGAATGCAAGTGTTGAAAATGGACAACCTTGTCTTGTTCCTCATTTTAAAGGGAATGCTTTTAATTTTTCCCCCATTGAATATGATATTAACTGTGTATTTGTCATAGATGGTCTTTACTGTGTTGAGGTGTGTTCCCTCTATTCCTATTTTACTGAGAGTTTTTATCATAAATGGGTGCTGAATTTTGTCAAATGCTATTTTCTGCATCTATTGATATGATCATATGATTTTTATGCTTCCTTTCATTTATCTGATATATCATGTTAATTGACTTGTGAATAGTAAACAAACCTTGCTTCCCAGAAATAAATCCCACTTGATTATGGTGTATGATTTTTTAATGTATTGCTGAATTCGATTTACTAACATTTTGTTGAGGATTTTCACATCTATGTTCATTGGGGTTATTGGTATATAATTTTTTCATTTTTTAAGAACTATCTTTGGTTTTGGAGCCAGGGTAACAATGGCCTTGTGAAGTGAGTTTGGGAGCCTTTTCTCCTCTTGAAATTTTTGGAATTGTTTGAAGAGGATAGGCGTTAGTTCTTCTTTGAATGTTTGGTAAAATTCACCTGTGAAACCATTTGGTGCAATACTTTTGTTTGTCACAGTTTCTTTTTACTGAATTGATTTCATTGGTAATAATTGGTTTGTTCAGATTTTCTGTTTCTTCTTGGTTCTGTTTGGAAGACTGTGTAATTCTAGAAATTTATCCATTTCTTCCAGATCATCCAATTTGTTAGCATATAATGGTTCATAGTATTTTGTTACAATCCTTTCTATATCCGTGGTGTCAGTTGTCACTCTTCCTCTTTCATTTCTGATTTTATTTATTTGGGTCCTGTCTCTTTTTTTCCTGATGAGTCTGGTTAAAAATTTATCAATCCTGTTTATCTTTTCAAAGAACCAGCTCTCAGTTTCATCAATCTTTTATATTGTCTTTTTGACAGAGTACTCACTTTTAAAGTGAATTCTGAGCATAGTTGTTACCACAAGAACCCACTTGTAGATTGAATCTGGGTTTTTAGTAATTGAAAACATTATTTTATTGTTCCTTCAGTAATGGTTTGCCATTTTCCATCTACCTCCCCTTTCCACTTAGAAGAGATTTGTGGTGGCAGTGGATAAAAACATGATAAGCCTTATCAAAGGAAGCTTGGAAGGTAGTTGTAAGAAATCACTCAACAGAAAGGCAGAATACCCAAGTTCTAGTTCATTGGTGCTGGCATTAACAAGAGTGACCTTATCATGTTTGTGTCTCCCTGAGTCTCAGTTTCCCTCCATGTAAAATGAGGGTGCTAGACTGAATGATCTCTGAGCACTCCTCCGGCTCTAACAGCCAATGTGAGGACAAATGCATTAGGGTTTGAGGTAGCACCTGGAATGTGCAGCAGCCCCTAGCACTTGGCCGGTTGCCACCCAAACACCTCTCCTGCTACTCTAGCTACTTTACTGAGATATAATTCAATCCCATAAAATCCATTCATGTAACACATACAGTTCAATGGTCTTTACTATATCCAAAGTGTTGTGTGAACCTCATCACAATTGATTGTAGAACATTTTATCAGCCTCCAAAGAAACACTTTACACAATTGCATTCGTTCCTCATTATTTCTCAACTTCTTCAGCCCTAGGCAACCACTAATCTACTATCTCTGTAGATTTGCCTAATCTGGGTATCAAGATAAATGGAATTATACAATGTGTGTTCCTTTGTGACTGCTTTTTTTTACTTAGCATAATGTTTTCAGGTTTCACCCATTTGTAGTATGTATTACTTTATTTTATTTATTTTTTAAAATTTTTTATTTTTTAAAGATTCATTTATTTTTGGAGAGAAGGGAGGGGAGGGTGAAAGAGAAGGGGAGAAACGTCAATGTGTGGTTGTCTCTTGTTACCCACCCCCCCATGGGGAACCTGGCCTGCAACCCGGGCATGTGCCCGGACTGGGAAACGGACCTGTGATGCTTTGGTTTGCAGGCTGGTGCTCAATCCACTGAGCCACACCAGCCAGACCATTATTTCATTTTTAAAATAAACTTTACCTTTTAGAACAGTTATATATTTACTAAAAAGTTGGGAAGATAATTATAAAGAGTTCCCATATACTGCCATACCCACTTTCCTCAATTATTAACATCTTTCATTAGTATGCTACAATTGTTACATTAATGAACCAATATTAATGTATTATTACTAAATAAATGCTATACTTTATTCAGATTTTTCTTAGTTTTCCCCTAAAGTAATTTCAGAGCTCCAAGATCTCATCCAGGATACCACGTTATTATATTTAGTAGTGATATCTCCTTAGGCTTTTCTTAGCTGTGATGGTTTCTCAGACTTTCCTTGGTTTTGACGACCTTGATAGTTTTGAGGGTTGCTGGTCAGATATTTGGTACCATGTACCTCAGTTGAAATTTGTCTGATGTTTTCCTCATGAGTAGACTGGGTATGGGTTTTGGGGAGGAAGACCACAAAGAAAAAGTGCCATTGTCATCACATCATATCGAGGGTACATACTGTCAACATGACTTATTGCTGTCAATGTTGACATTGTGAAGGCAGTGTTTTCGTCAGGCTTCTCCACTGCAAAGTTACTTGTTTCCCTCTTTCCCCACTATTCTCTTCAGAAGGTAGTCACTATGAGTAGCCCACACTCAGGGTGAGGAGAGTTACACCTCACTTCCCTGAAGCCAGAATATTTACATAAATCATTTAGATTTCTTCTGCAGAGAAGATGCATCTCTTTCCCTCCCTTCATTTATATATTTACTTAAGTATTGATTTATATCAGTGTGAATGCATGGATATTTATTGTATACTTTGGGTTATAATTCCATATTACTTTATTCATTTTTTTGCTCAAATTGTTCCAGATTTGGACATTGCAGCTTCTTTATTTGGCCCCTGTGCCCCTTTGACACACTCTGTAATTGTGGGCCTTCCTTGTTTCTATCCTTTCTTGTCTTCTTTCTTACCTTTCCTTATTTTTGGCACTACAGGATGCTCCAGACTCATTTTGTATATTTCTGGCTCTAGTTGTAGAATCAGCCATTTTCACAAAGAGCCCTGGTTCCTTTTATTGAAGAATAATATTAGAAACTAAGATCTCGTTTCTGTTGGGGTGCCATTGCATCTAGGCCTTCTCATCAGCTTACTGAGCCAGGTAATATAGTATGTGTACTAACCTGTATATATACAAATGCTCAATTTCTTTTTATTGAAGAATAATCTTGTATTGTATGATTGTATGGATATATCACACTTTATTCATTTGTAATCAGTTAAGACACATCAGATTGTTTTCACTTTTGGGCTATTATGACTAATGCTTCTAGGAACATTAGTGTAGAAACATTTGTGTGGACATATGTTTTGATTTCTCTTAGTTATTCTTAGGAATAGAATTTCTGGGTCATATGGAAACTCAGTGTTTAACCTTTTGAGGGACAGCCAGATGCTTTTGCAAAGTGGCTTTACTATTGGACATTCCCACTAGCACTGTATAAAGATTCCACTCTCTCCACATCTTTACCAACATTTGTTATTTTGTATTTAAAAATTATTATTATAATTGATTCAATCCATGAACTTAACATATCCCTTCACTTACTGACGACCTTAATTTCTGTACTTTCTACCATCACAAGTTTCTCATTGCTGAGGCTAGTTCCTGCTATAGGAAGAAGGCAAAATAAGACATCTTAATTAGAGAAATTAAGGTCTAATATAATGGTCTAATATGCCTATTAGACCATTAGATATTTTGTTAAATTTATTCCTAAGTATTTTATTTTGATGTTATTGTAAATACAGTGTTAAAGCTTATTTTAATTGTAGAGTACAAGTGTATGGAACTAAATTAATTTTGCACTTTGACTATGTATGGAGATCTTGATAAATTTACCTAGTTGTCTCATAGATTACTTCAGATATTTTTACATAAAAATCATGGTATTTGCAAATATATAATTTTCCTCATTTTTATGAAATTTATATTTTTCTTGGCTTTTTGCACTGGATGGTTTGGAATAGAAATGATGGAAGTAGATATCTTTGCTTTATTACTGAAGTAAGGTAAAAAGTGTTACGTCTTCAGTGTTTTGTACCATTATGTAAGCTGTAGCTTGTTTACAGATGGATAGTAACAGACTGAAGGAATTCCAGGCTATTCCTAATTTGCTGTGAACATTCATCATGACTGGTGCAATGTTTTCTGTATCTGCTGAGATGACTGTATGACTTTAACCTGTTTATTGGGCTGACTTACAATCATTTTCAAATGTTAAACCAACTTTACTTTCCTAGAATAAACACCATTTGGTCATTAAAAAATACTGTTTCTTGAAAAAATTATTATTATAGCCATCTTAGTTGCTCTAAAGTGGTGTTTCATTGTGTTTTTTTTAAAGATTTTATTCATTTATTTTTTTAGAAAGAGAGGAAGGGAGGGAAAAAGGAGAGAAACATCAATGTGTGGTTGCCTCTCTAGTGGCCCCCACTGGGGACCTGACCTGCAGCCCAGGCATGTGCCCTGACTGGGTATTGAGCCATAGACCCTCTGGTTTGCAGCCCTCATTCAGTCCACTGAGCCACACCAGCCAGAGCTCATTGTGGTTTTCAGTTGCATTACTCTGATGACTGACAATATTGAGCATGTGTTCATGCGCTTGTTGGTCATTTACATAGTCTCTTTGGAAAAATTGCTATTCAGGTCTTTTGCTCATTTTTAATTGGGTATTATTATTATTATTTTATAAATCTTTGTATACAAGCGCCTTATAAGATATATGATTTGTGTCTATTTTTCCTATTTCATGAGTTATCTGTTCACTTTCTTGTTGATGTATGTCCTTTGAAGCTTAAAACTTTCATTTTAATAAAGCCCAATTTATCTACTTTTAAATTTTGTGTTTTAGCTTTTGGCGTCATATGGGTTGTTCATTTTTAATGGTGATGTCTTATTTTGCCTGCTTCCTATAGCAGGAACTAGCCTCAGCAGTGAGAAACTTAACTTGTGATGGTGGGAAGTACAGAATCTGACCAGAGAGCACTGGCTGCTCCCTGAAGTGTCAGCAGAGGTGGCTAAGAAAGGTGATCATCACAGCGAATAACATACTGCACAATGGCTGTGTGCCAGAAACTACGCTGAGGTTTGAAAGCGTCGTGGTTGTCTTTTTTTTTTTTTTTTTTAATCCTCAAAACAAACTAGAAACATAGTTGTTCTTATTCGTCATCAGAAGAAATTGAGGTTCAGGGTAAGTGATGTCCTCGAGGGCCTACAGCTGGTCAGAGATGAAGCCAAGGTGGTGGATTGAGTCCTGTTTTTCATGGGCTTGCACTGATCCTGTTAGCTTGAAGCCCAGAGATCTCATTCCTTGGGCAGGCAGTAAACAGTCCACATATATTTTGAGAGCATAATATGGAACAGGCATTGTGCCAGGTATTGGTGAACAAACCAGCCACAGACTTTGTCCTTATGGAACATACCAGGAGAAAAACTGACAATACGCAAAATCACATAAATAAACATAAAATGACCACTGGGAGCAGTGCTGTGAGGAGGTACCCAGTACAATGAGAGCTTATAGCAAGGGATCATGTCCTATTCTGGAGATGGGCATCATGGAAGACTTCCACAAAGCGATGCTTGAACCGAACCTTTCAGGAGGATACTGGAGTATTTGAGGGAAGAGCTTGGGAAAAAATATTCCAGGAAAAGGGAACAGCAACTTCAAGAATCTTGAGGCAGAAAAGAAATGATGTATTTTTGCTAGTAGATTTGATTGTCAGGAAATCCGTGCTTGCTGTGTGGATTTGGGGAAATTCCACAGGTGCAAAATAAAATATGTACTGTGCTAGAGAATCTTTATCTGAGACAATTACTGAACTTTAAATTGTATTTAGATATGAAACCATCAGGCACCGTGACTTATTTAAAAAATGTTTCTCAGAGAAATCCTGTCTAGGTCTGGGGTAAGGAGGAGTAGAAGTACAAGGAGTTGAGCCCAGGGAGGTGGGCAGGAGCAGGATTGGGCTCAGCTTTGGAGGAGTTGGGAAATGTTTCCCAAGAGCAATCAATAGAAGACCACTAGGCGGTTATTAAGAAGGGAAGTAACAATGACAGGTTTTCTCTTTGCAAAGTGGAAGAAATGCTGTAGGAAGAACCGATTGGTGGGGAGCAAAATAGAAGCAGGTAGAACAGGTAGGAAGCCACAGCAGTGGTCCAGCAGAAATGACAGTGGTGTGATTGAGGATGGTGACCATGGGGAGGAGGGCATAGCATATTATGTTCCATTCAGCTGGTGGGTGCTCTAGCCCCTCCTCCTCCCGGCCTGGGACCCAACCCCTGGGCTTATTCTTCCCTCCCCATCCCGAGAGGGCAATGAGGGTTACTCAAGCCCCTGGGTTTATGTGCCTCCTGGGTCCTCAGTGGCCCCTGCTTCCCGCTGTTGTGCTTGGCTCCCAAGGAGGTCTTTTTCTCCAGTGAGTGGGTCTGAAGAATGACAGAGCCGTCACTAATCTGCTCCTGCTCCTGCTTGCTGAGGAGGGCACTTCGCGGGCTGGGGGGGGGGGGGGTGGTTGGTCTGGTCTGCTTGTCCTACTTGTGTTCACTGCAGGCCCCAGCCGGAGGAGAGCTAGAGGATTACTGCTCCTGGGGTTCCCTGCCCCCTCCTTGCCCCAAAACAAATGAAGGGAAAACTGGAACTTTCTTCTTTCAGAAGGAGATACATTTTTCTGTCTTTGTGATTGTGGTGGGGTGGAATAAATTTCAAAACTGCTTTTTCTGGAGATAACAGGAAAATAATCTTATCAGGGAACATTGAAAAGTGGAAGAATATATAAAGAAGGCTAACTAGTATTCAGTATTCAGAATACTGCATTTTTGCACATTTTTCCAGTCATATATGCTTATGTTTAAATAGGTCGTACATACCAAATATACTTTTATGTATCTTGCTCTTTCCACTTTGTGGTTCAAGCACTTTCCTGTGTCATTAAAATCTCTGTACACACAATTGAAATCTGCAAATAGTCTTTTTTGATAGTGAATTTTGTACAACCTTTTCCTATTTTGTTAGACATTTGGGTTGTGTGTAACTTTTACCATTATAGGGAGATCTGTGATAAATGTCTTTGTTTATGAATCTTTGCCTGCATTTTGGGTGACCTCTCCTCCTGTAAATTTCTAGAATGGGGATTAATGAGAGGAGTTGTATAGACATGACAAGGAAGAAAATTTCTATGTAGGGTAATACCCACCAAAAGGTACCTCTGGTCCTGTTTATGGAAACATAAAAGAAGCTGCTTTTCCCAACTCTGTAAGGACCCTGTGCTCTCCACATCACTTCATCATTCGCAGAGCGGTGGCTCCTAGGTGTCTCTGTTAGGAATTACCTCTTTTCTCTAGAGACCTATGGGATTGTGAGCTTGAGAGGCAGACGGGACTGGGTTATCATTGGTTTCTCTCAGTCCTGTGGTGCAGCAGGGAGCCCTCCAGGCCTATGTTGCCGTAGAACCTGCTAAGCAACCTTGAGCGCTGCGTTTCCTCAAATGCAAAACAAGCCAGAGGAGTGTTTGGGGTATGACCAGGTTTTGTTATTGTAGGCACTTAAGTAGCAGAACCCTTATTTCAAATTTAATCTTACAAGAACCCCAATCTGTAAGACAGATTAAGGGGCAGTTGTTCTGGTAGAGGTGTGTACAGAAGAGGTGGGGGTGGCTAGGGCTCTGTAGTTTGAAAACTCTGGCCTAGATGATAGAAGTTTCACTCCAACTCCGTTCAGTTCTGGTCCCTAATGCTGACGTTTTAAAAAAATTATCTTTCATCTATATCCTCCCAATGTGCTGAGTGATGAAATCCTTTCTATTAGATGCAATTTGGAAATCACACAAGTGGAGCACAAAGCCGTGGGTGTTTAGAGAGGGAGTGAGCAGTGTGTGAGACCCACAGAAAGGGTGACCCTGACACTTCTAAGAAGGAAACCGCACAATGGACTCTTCCAAAGAAGCAGTGTCAGTTTATTCCCGATTGGCACCGCCCTCTCAGCGGGACGGAATTACTTGTTTTCACCCTCTCTTTCCTGGGCTCGTTTCAGACCAAACTTGTGTGCACACTTGCTAGCAATTTGAACCCAGAGTAACTGATGAACAGGTATTTTGCTGAAGCCCAAACATTGTGAAAGATATGAATGGGGGTGTGAGTATGACAAACGTTTCCTTCCGCCACTGAGGCACTGGAGCACGAAGAGGGAGGTGAGCCTCACCTGCCAGGCAGCCTGTTTAGTTAGCTCCAAGCGCGGCAGCGCGAACCAGCCAGCAAGGGCCCGAGGTTTGTGGCCCCGGGATGGGAAAGGAGGCGGTGGTTTGGGAGACCTCCCCTTTGCTCAGCAGGAACGCAGCAGGCCCGGGAGGAGCACCGGGTGATGGACCAGGGTCTGTAATTCACCGCAGGGAGCCGTCCCAGCCCGTTCTGCACAGTGTGGGGTGGGGTGCGACGGGTAGGGGGAAGGAGCCCGCGCTTGCGGGGGAGGGATGGCGCTACAGTTCCTGGGAAACTCGACCTCTCTTGTAGAGGCGTAGAGGAGTGATGAGCTTAGGCTTCAGGATCCGCAGTGATGTGTAAGAAGCGGGCACGACCCCCAAAATCATTGAAAGTCCCTGCCCCTCCCCACGAAGCCCGCCCGAGCCCTCAGGTGAAAGGCTGGCCGGCACAAAGCCGATTGAAAATGCGGAATTCAAACCAATTTACGGGAGATTTTGTCGTCCAGAGTCCTAGCAGAACTCAAGCAAAGAAAATTGCGGCCAGGAGTGGATGACGATAAAAAACAGTGCACCAGGCCGAATTTATTGGAAAGTCCGAGTTTAGTCATATACAGGGATGGCGAGGTAACAGGATTAAAGGGATTAAGGAAATCACCTCAAACAGCTGAGCAGGCGGTAAAAAAACACTGTTCTATTTGTTTTCTTCCTAGGCTCCATACAGATACCTTGGAGCCGGGTGGCAGGGAGCGAAACGAAAGGCCTTTCGGGGGACACAGAGGCATAGCCAAGGGTCAGTCGGGGAAAGTCGGTGGGGGAGGAGCAGAATGCAGGCTTGAGGTTCGGGATGGGGGGAGCCTCTTCTAGAAAACAAGTAGGTGGACTAGGTTGACAGGTCAAAAAGAAAAAGCCATCAGAGAAGTTTTACAGATGTTTTAACATCTAGGGTGTATTTTGAAAAACCACTTACTGTTGAACGCTGGTTCTCCGGCTTCTGCCACTGCGGTTGAAATATATTTCCTGCTAGGGATTCGTGTAACCCATTTATTTGTAATACGATAATTGGGATTTCCGAAGGTTTTTCGTTTTGTAAATATTTCAGCTCGGCTGAAGTGTCTTCCCGCCCCAGTGCACAAAGGTAAAAGTGCCTCTTTTTTGGCCCGTTTCATTGATCTCTCAGCACTATCAACAAGTGCGTGGCCGCGGGAGGTTTGCTTCAGCTAGACTGTGCTGCTCCCAAGAAGCCAAACTACTTTCTCCTTGGACTTTCAGGTGAAAAATATTGGGAGTCGCTGTGTTTCTGATTATGAATAATTAAAAGGAAACCATTTCCGATCCTCCCGCCCCGAGGACTGCATCACGGTTGTAATGCCCAGTGGTGGTTCCCTCCCCAACCCGCACCTAAACTTTCAGGCCCGGAAAATTATCAGGACTCCATTATGTTGGTTATAAAATTTATTGATCTCTCATTTAAGAATTAAGAGTAAACCCTTGAAAAACACCAAACAAAATAGCCCCTTCCCCACAACCCAAACGAAATCCAACAACATTAGCGCGACGAAATATCAAATATTGACCACAGCAGAAATCACAACGCAACAAAGTAAATGCGTACTGGACAAACTGTCCCGCGGCCAGGCGCGGCGAGGACGGAGACACACGCACACCTGGCTATAAATTAACATTGGACTTAACTGCCGCGCCGCTCTGCGCGGTCAGCTCCCCCAAACCCACGAGGAAATCAGATGCAACGCAACTGGGGGAGGGGGCGTTGCAGGTTTCAGGCCAGCCTCACCCGAGAGTACGTTTCTTCCATTCACTCACTCCACGGCTAACAGTAAACTAACGAGACAACATTTTCAAACGCAACCGGAAAACCCAGGAACCCCGGAGGAGGAGGGGGGGCTGCTTTTTCTTGGCAAACATCACAGCGGTTTCCAGCCTACAAAAGGGAGGGAGGGGCAGTCGAGCTCTAGAAAGTCCTATATC
>CM052552.1:23594909-23625968 GCA_028533065.1 Trachops cirrhosus
CTTCATATCGGCAAAGTACACTTTTAGCTATTGTGCCTTAGAGCTACTAGTAAAGAGAGCAGAGCCGGAGAGTGGTTGTCCCACCGCTGGCGAGGGGGGTGCCGGCGTCGATTCCTTCTCACCAAATGCTCATGGGGGACCTTTTTCGGTGTCTCCTGCTGGATTAGGACACAGCCTCTTACAGGAGGTGCCGCCTGCGTGCTGGTTGGGGTGGGGTTGAGGTGTGCCGTTGTCCGAGGGAAGGGTGGGGGGAGGGGGGCTGAGGTCTTACAATAGGGTGGAGCGAACGCCTTTTCAAGTGCATCCGAACCCAGCGAGCGGTCTGGTTTTGAGGAAGTGCGAAAAACTTATCCTGGCGAGTCTCAGAAACGCTTTGCTTTCCAGCAGAAAAATGTTTGCTTTTCTGAAGGCAGTAATTCCTTTTTCTAACTTGACAACACCTCTGGACTACTTACTCAGGCACCTAGCCAAGACTGTGTATTTAGGCTAGAGATTGAGGGCCTTGATCAAGAAATTTGAGGCTTGGATCTGTTGTAGAACCGACCATCTCTTGTAAAGGTCATAAAGGTCACCAACGCTTTAAGGGGGTGAAAGAGACAGCACCTTCTATTTCTCATAGCATTCAATGTGATCTCACTCCCTCAAATGGCAGCATCACAGGCCCTCCGCGCCCCCCACCCCCAGTCAAACACTTATTACAGGTCTGGAAAGGAGCTGAAGACCCTAAACTGTCCAGCGCAGATTGCAAACAATAATTTAGTTGATGCTCTCCAAAGGAATGGTACTAGGAGCTATAGACATGTGAGATGACATGGTCCTCCAGGCACCAAAAAGTCTCTTATGGGAAGCACAGCTGCATCCTGTTGCACTTTGCTGTAGCTTTTTGCGGGGAGGAAGGGTATACTTTTATAAGTGAGTTTCACAATTTGATTCACTTTGGTTAGCTGAGCTGTTCTTGGTAGATACACTAGGAATCCCGGGACCCACAGCTTGGATCTTAGTTGCCAAGATTCCTTTCCCCCACAGGGTATTAATATATTAATGACCAGAACTCATTTCCCTAGGTGAGGAGTAACTACAAGGAAATTGACAATTTTTCCTTCAGCGCCTTCTTGCCTACCTCGCAACCCAAACACAACCCAAAACTGCCATCTCCAGGGAGGAAAACAGGTTCTACCCGGGAACTGGCTCCCACTTTCAGAGGATCTTCTGGGTCCTGGTCACCGACCTTTTTGCCTCTCTCCCTCCACCCCAACAACCTGCAACACCCCGCACCCCACCCCTCCGCCCCGCCCCGCGCCTCTCCCCCGCCCAGTTCTCTGCGCCAGTTTAGCCCTTTAAGCTTCCAAAACTCACCCCCGCAGGGCATCCTCCCGGAGCCTACTGTCAGGCCTTCCCTCCCACTTGGCCTGTCGCCTTTTCCACTTTCTAGTGTGGCTGCAAAGGCTTGGCCCTCCACAGCGGCAAGGTGGCCGGCTAGGAGCCCAGTCCCGGAAAACCATGTAAAAATCGTTATCAGGACGTAATGTTTGAGTTATTCCATGTCCTCACAAATCAGACAGCGATGGAAGGGTGGGGGTGGGGGGTGACGCGGCTCAAGTCCAGCAGGCCTAGTAGTGTTCCCCAGGAAAGGGTGCCTGTAAAATCATGTGACTTTCATGCACCTCCAGTGTAACCAGCCAAGACCATTAGCCGAGGGCGCCTGGATGCTGATGAGAGGCATCACATTTTAAACTTAAAGGCAGGATCCAGTTGCTCATTTCCCCTCTCTTCTTTTTTTCTTTTTTACTTTTTTTCACTTTCTTTTAACAGAGTGAAGAGCCATGGAATTCGATGCGCGGAATTTCTATGTTCTCTTCGTCTCTGTTCGGTCATTTCATTTCACTAAACCGTTGTCGCACACCTACTGTGTGTTGTGTTGGGCGCCAGCCTTGAGAATGACACCCCGCTCCTTTCATTCCGCATCCGAAAGCGGCTGCGGCTGCCGGGAAAAGCTCAGGAGGGCGGGGGACTGGTGCGCCGCGGCTGGCAGGGGCCACGCGGGTTCGGAAGCGCGCGCGCGCTTTTCCGGGCCGCGCGGAGCAGGGCCCGCCCCGTGGCGCCCGCAGGATGCCCAGGATGCCCGCGTGCCTGGAGCTCTGGCTGCCGCGCGTCCCGGCGCCGCTCTCTGAGCCGCAGGCGAGCGAGGCTGTGGGGCTGTTGCTCTCGACGGAGAGCGGGGCGGAGGACGCCGCCCAGGAACAGCTGACGTGCCGCTGCTGGCCAGGTACGAGGGCTGCAGATTTTCAGGCGGATCCTTTCTGCGCGGGTCGGCGCCCAGACAGTGCGACAAAGCGAGGTCTTCGCGAGGCCTCGCCGCGCTGCGGTTTTGGTGCCTAGGCCGTGGTCACCCCAATTCCATCTCTCCGGAAAGCGTCGCCAGGTTATGACCTCGAAGCTTTGCTAATGTGATGTTTGTGTAATTAACACCATCTCCCCCTGTTTTAAAAAAAAAGAGTAAAACATATTTCCTCCCCCAGAACAGCCCAAATTTCATTTGAAAAAGCAACGGTAAGAACCTTAAATAACCCTTTCTAATAGGAAAAAACCGCCCCTTTTGTGGAATGGTTTCTTTACAATCTTATTTTCTAGTCCCAATGGCTATCCCTTTATGAGTTATATTATTAAAGAAATCCGACACTAATTGCGCCGATTTAACTTGTTAATTAGTTGCAAATAAACTATTCATTAGTGGTAAAATAAAATAAAACCCATGTGCCTAGATATGATTCCACATTCACATATTGTAGTGTCTGCATAGCATAGGCATACTAAATTAAGTTCCTAAAAGGTTTCTCCTCAGGATAAATAATTAAAATATATTCTACTTTAATTGACATTATAGAGGACATAAATGAGCTTTTCCTTTTAGAAAGAAATAGCCATTTCTAAATAAAGCTTGCAGTCTGGAGAATGGAGGCTTCAGCCAAATGAATAGTCATTACTACCTTTTCAACGACGTGGGCCTTTTGATCAGAAAAGAAATTAGCTCTAAAAAACAGACAATGGAAGCCTGCCCTGCAATAGGAAGAAAATTAGACGGCCAAGGCTCTTCACAACACCTATTTCTATAAACCATAGAGCTCCTTGCTTTTCAATTACAGCTGTTCATTTCATATAAGGAAAGGGGAAAAACAGGCCTCTAATGTAAACTCGCTTTTACTATAAAGCCTAGCTCCTGGCACACAGCCAGGCTGACTACTTACTATTGTTTTTAGTCTTCTCATCAATTAGCTAATACTATATATTTTAAATGACTCCGAGGGCATTCACGGACTCCCTCCCACCTTCCCTACCCAGACAAAACCTAAGCTGGACTCCCATGAAAGGGCTACCATTCGGTGTGCTGTCACTTAAATGTATAAAGTTTAATGTTTTTATTGTTCCTGAGAGAAAAACCATATTGAAAACCCTTCTTTGTTTTTTTCCCTACATTTCTTAGTTCGTTATTGAAAGACCCAGATGAGGTGATGACAGGGGAGAGACATAAATGAGCAGCTTTCAGTATTGTTTCTAATCGTTCACAGAGCTCAATCCATCTCCAGATAATTTTTCAGTGCCCTTTACACCGTAATTTGGCTTATACATATTTGTGTTTTAAAAATATGAATTTTGAAATATGCTAACCCTATTGGTTTGGTGTCATTAGATATAATTTCATTGTTTAAAAATGACCAGTTCTTCACCATTTTTGGTGAAATTACCTAGCTTCCAAGAAGAAAAAAAAATCCTGTTTGTAGCATGTGCTACAAAATAAAACCTTCAACATACATAAAGTAGTAATATGAGAAAAATATTACTCAGCGAGTAATTACCAGCGAGTCTTAGTAAGCCTTTAGATACATGGTCTAGAAACATCAAAATAAAATAGAGTTACAGGCTGGGAGGCTTGGATTTCTTTGAAAGTAGAATACTTACTTATCTATATCATCTCTATAAATCACTATGTAAATTCCTTGAAGAACTAAACAATAGTGCAGTCCTATAAGGTTGACCTGGGAATTTAATCTTTTCAGTTGTGCTAATAAAAGGATTTAGAATCATATTTTTAAAAATTCAATTATCATTTAGAATGAAAGGGCAGATAAAGTGCTTCTCCAGACAAGGTAAAGCTAAAGGAATTCATTATCACCAAGCCTTTATTACATGAAATGTTAAAGGGATTTATTTAAGAAAAAGAAGATTAAAACTATGAACATGAAAATAACAACAAACTCATAACTATCAATAATCGAACCTAAAAAAAAAGACAAAAACAAACTAAGCAAACAACCAGAGCAGGGACAGAATTATAGGTATAGGGATCATTTGAAGGGTTATCAGCTGGGAGGTAGGGAGGAGAATGGGGGAAAGGTGCAGGGATTAAGAAACATAAATTGGTAGGGATAAAAGAGACAGGGGGAGGTTAAGAATAGTGCAAGAAGGGGAGAAGCCAAAGAACTTATATGCACGACCCATGGACAGGAATTTAAGGGAGGGATTGCTGGATGGAAGGTGGATACCAGGTGGAGGGAGGCAAAGGGGGAAAAATGGGGACAACTGTAAGAGCAGAGTCAATAAAATATACTTAAAAATAAAAAATAAAAATTCAGTTAAAAGATATTTGATTTATTCACTATTAGATAAAAACATTTGTACATAACTATCAAACACTAAAATAATAACCATGGGCTTGCCCGTGAGACGTGTAATTCCTTTTATTCTTTAAACAACTTAGAGCCAGTCTGCCAGCTTAGAAGGAAAGGATGGACAAGAGTAGAGCCATTAGGAAGGCTACCCAAAGTACTTCTAAACAGCAATGACAAAGAATTATTTCCAAAATGGTTCTTAGGCTCTGGTTTTCATCATGCAGTCATTGTTGAGGATGCTTCCACTTGATGGCTTCCTATCATACTTTTGATAGGCGGTAAATTAGCATGTTTGCCTTTTGCTATTGAGCATTAACTTCTTCGCTGCTTCATTCCAACAGATGTCTCAGAATAAAGTTACAAAAAGCAAAGAGCACAGAGTTACCACATCTGCAGTCAGGTTCCTTGATTCTTTCTTAGGTTGCCATTAAAGAGGATGCCATTTTACCAGTACGCAAATGTGAGACTGTTTCTCTTGTCTATTGCAAGTGATGGTGCCTGTTTTCAGAAAGAATTCTACAGGAGCGGGTGGAAATTGCCACCTTCCCAAGATGAGGTTTCGTGTCAGAAGTCAGCAATATGTGGTCATAGATCAGACTGGCCGAGGGCTGCATGTGTACTTTGGTGGGTCTGATTTTAAGTATTACAGCGCTTGACTTTCATTTTGGAAGGAGGAATCAGGTATGTGATGTTGTAGGCAGTTGTATTGAAATTTGGGGGCAGTACCAAAACTGCCAGCAAAGAGACCTGAATCTTTAACTGCAGCTTTGGAAGGGGACAATTTTTCCAGAGAGGAATCAAAAAAATGTTTCTCAGTGTGTTGACATGAAGTGGAACCCCGGTGTTTATACTATCATCTTTATAAATTGGGAAAGATTTTTGAGGTATAATTGATATACAACATTATATTAGTTTCAGGTATACAACATGATTCATTCCATACTTGTATGCATTATGAAACTGTCATCAGAATAAATCTAGCTGACATCTGTCACCACACATAGTTGCAAATTGACTTTTCTTGTGATGTATACTTTTAAAATCTACTCTATTAGCAACTTTGAAATATGCAATACAATACTCCAGACTATACTGGGCAAGTTTATTGAATCTCAGTTTTCTCATCTGAAAGAGCTGTGTAGGCAGGCCTTCGCTGGGTTATGGTGGAGATACAATGAGAAAATACAGCTGAAGGCACCTGGCTCTGTTTAGCACAGAGCAAGCTCAATTAAGAGTTGTCTTGTTTTCAACTAGGCTTTCTTTCCCCCCTGAAACGGGGTTAAAAATTCCTTTACTGTGGGTAAGAGGGGACCATGTCTCTTTTCTTATCCTTTACATGGCTATGCACAGATGTTTGTGGAATGAATCATAGTGCTTGAGGGAGTCCTCTTTGAAGAAAGACAAAAAATGAACTAATTACTCCATGGTTCCAATTTTGCATTGCACTCTCCCACATTCGGCAAGTCACTTGAGATGGTTTCTGTAAAGACTCTCTAGAGAGCACTTACTGAGATGATGGAGGTTTTGGTTAGTGACGGAGGTGCCTCTTGTGCCGAGTTCAGAGATAACGAAAATATCCTTTATAACAGAGACATGCCTGCTGTTAAAAATAATACAATTTGTGTCATGTGGATCTTAAATCCTTTAGTTTTGCTAAAAATGTAAGTTTTATTTTTTCTTTCAGAGCTCAGTAGAAAGTGTATTCTTTCTATGGATTGTATCAGGAGTTGTGTTGGATTAGGGGAGAAGTCTTATTCGTATTGCATAGTTTTTAGGTTTTCTCTGAGGTCTCAGAAAGAGGCACAATTGACCAAGCCAAATGAAAAAACAAAGTGTTGTTCATCACCTGCAGAGCTGTAAGTCTTATTGTTCCTTGCATTCGATTCTAAAAAGGCTTAGAGAATTACAGAAACCATTTTTTAAATAAATAGAGAGACTTCAGTTCAGATCCAGTAATTCTGTGGTTAGTCTGTGTCATTGCATTTGAAGGAAGAGATCTTGCCTGAAACTTTGATTGACTCCTAGTTAAAATTCTTGCTGAAAGACTAGTAAAGCTTTGATGCATAAAAATGCAGCTCAGGGAAATGGTTAAAAGCCCAGATGTGGTTATGGATCCTGCCCACTGCCCTTAATTGAAGTTGTCTAAGTTCTCTGAGCTTCAATTTCATCTATAAAATTGGGAATTAATGATACTTACCCCTTAAGGCAGAGGTGTCAAACTCATTTCCACCGGGGGCCACATCAGCCTGGCAACTGCCTTCAAAGGGCCGGATGTAACTTTCGGACTGTATAAATGTTAACTACTCCTTAACAGTTAGGCGAGAGCTCAAGAGCTCAGCGCTGCCGCTGGGTAGAAACAAGGTGCTGGGCTGGACAAAGCAAGGTGGAGGGCCATATTCGGCTGCGGGCCTTGTGTTTGCCACCTGTGCCTCAAGGTGATTGTGGAAAATATGTGAGATTAGGTCATAATATACTGAATACTGAACTCAGTGCCTGACACACAGTCGTAGGACTCAGTAAATGTTAGGTCATCATCATCATCACCATCACCACAGAAACCTTTTGAGCTATGTAGCACAGATGGAGGCAAACTTATTTATATTTTAACAGATAAGGAAATAGTCTTTGAAGGATTAAGTGACCTGTCCAAAATGGTGGAATGTATTGTTGGTAAAATCAGGCATGGAAAGGACCCCTCCTGACTCCTTGTCCAGTTATCTTTCTACCAAAATATAGCTTGCTTATACTTTGGCAATAAGTGTTTCTTTTTAAATTATATTTGTTGATTTTTAGAGAGAGTGGAAGAGAGAAAACATCAGTTTGTTGTTCTGCTTGTTTTTGCACTCATTGGTTGATTCTTTTTTCTGAATTAAGTTTTTCTTTAAATCTTCACCCAAGGATATGTTTATGGATTTTAGAGAGAGAGGAAGGGGGAGAGAGAGAGAGAGAGAGAGAGAGACAGAAACATCGCGGTGTAAGAGAGAAACATCAATCAGTTGCCTCCTGTATGTGGCCTGACCAGGGATTGAACCCACAACCTAGGTATGTGCCCAGACGGAGAATTGATCCCCCAACCTTTTGGTGTATGGGATGATGCTCAACCAACTGAGCCATCTGGCCAGGGCCATTGGCTGATTCTTGTATGTGCCCTTACCATGGATCGAACCTGCAACCTTGATGTACCAGGATGATGCCCTAACCAACTGAGCTACCCTGTCAAGGTAGTAACTGTATTTCTCATTAGGTTGCATAGCTTACCATGTTATTGATACTATCTATACCATGTTGAGAAGCATGTCATTATTTCTTTCTATATTTAAAAGCTCTAACGATCAGTGACACATGGCAGAGAAAGAATGAGGAGAGAGCCTACATCTTCTTTGTTGTTCCAACAGAGCAGGGCCCAAGAGATGTTGCACGTTCCCAAGATGCACTAATTAGAAACATTAAAACTGACACCGAGTCAGATTCAGGATTAAATAAGCAAATCCATAGGCTAGTGTGAGCTTCTCAGCACTCACAAAATTCTCATGGTGATGCTTATTTCCTTTCATTCTTAGGAGTCAAAAGAATGTCCTATTTTGTTCGTCAGTGCTGCCAGGTGGGCCTCACACTGACAGTCATAGCAAAGCAGTGTAATGACCCAGCTGCCGATTCCCCAGCAGTAACTTCTCACTTTTCCCACCCTTCAAGTTAATTTCTTGTCTTATGTCATACACATGCAAAGGTGGGTTTGTTAAAGGGTCTAGGAAATTATAATGTGGTAACCGTTTACTGAAACCTACTACAAGCTGACCCTACATGTGACCTTTACAGATGTTATCATGTTTGTTTAATCTTAGCAACCTGTCCACACAAAAACTTTGAGATTTGATCAATCTTTAAATGATGGATTCTTTCCACTACATTGTCGTAGGAGATCCTGATTCCCTTCTTGTGTTTTTTTTAGACAAAAACCTTTCCTCTCTCTGGAGCTCACTTTCCCCATGTGGGATATGAGGAGTTGGAGTAGATGCTTTCTAAGGGCCCTTTCTCTTATAAGATTTGAAGATTCCCAAAGTTCCCATGTGATGCCATTTTTAATAGTAAGTGAACTAAAGTGGTCCTTGATTTTCCTCAGTAATAGCCATCTCTAGATGTGCTAAATTAGAGTCATCAGCTCTAGCACCTCTGGCAGCAAGCAAATCTTCGTAGAAGCAGAGTCTAGCTAGGAAAGCCTCTGGGATTGTTATGGGCCAAATGTTTGTGCCTCCTCAAATTAATATGTTGAATCCTAATTTCCAATGTGACGGTATTTGGAGGTAGGATCTCTGGGAGGTGATTTGTTCATGAGGATGGAGCCCCTCAGGAATGGGATCAGTGCCCTTATAAAAGAAGTCAGAGAGCTAGCTTGCCCTCTTTCTGCCAAGTTTAGATATGAAGAGAAGTTGGCAGTCTGCCACCAGGAAGAGGGCTCTCAGAAGAACCGTGCTGATGACCTGATCTTGGACTTGCTAGCCTCCACAACTATGAGAAATAACTGTTTGTTTTTTTAGCCATGCAGTCTAAGGTGTTTTGTTATGGTAGCCCAAGCTGACTAAGACAGGTTGGAAGATAGAGAGGTCAAATGTGACCTACAGAAACTAACCACTGCCAGCTACATGCTCTGCATCTTGCATGAGCTTTGTGGGGATTTCAGGAGGGACAGGAATCTGGGGACCACACGCTTGCTCATTTCTTATCTCTTTAGCCTCATCTTTGTCACCTCACTTCATCTTGCCTCTATTTCTCTCTGAGGAATTGCTGCCTTCATCTTCCTGATCATATTCTGCTCTTTTGCCAACATCTTTACAAATTTGCTTTCTCTGCTTGGAACTCCTTTCCTAACCACCCTCCCATCCCCCTTCCATTACTTGACTAAATGCTACCCAATCTTCAACATTCAGCTCAAGTTGCCAATTTCTCATAACATCTTTCCTGACTCTCCCCCCATCCCACAGCCCAGGCTGGGTCAGGTGCCTTTCCATGGTGCTCCCACACCACCCCTGTATTTATTCTCTCAGAGCTCTTACCACACTGTTTAGTCATCATCTATTTATCCATCCATCTCACCCCTTAACTGTGAGCTCATTGAGGGCAGGGTTTGTTTTCTTCCTTCCTAGTTTCTTCAACACCTAGCCCACAACCAGATGCCTGAGAAACACTTAGTCAGTGTATGACAACTGGATGTGATTAGAACCATCCATGGTGGACACTGAAAGGGGTTATCATAGAGCAGGGGTGTCAAACTCATTTTCACCGGGGGCCACATCAGCCTTGCGGTTGCCTTCAAAGGGCCCGAATGTAACTTTAGGACTGCATAAGTGTAATTACTCCACTGTTAAGCGAGAGGTTGGCACTGCCACCAGGTAGAAACTAGGTCCCGGATAAAACAAGGTGGAGGGCCGGATTTGGCCCACGGGCCTTGTGTTTGCCACCTGTGTCATAGAGCCAAAAAACATCTGGATCCAGCCTTCAAGGAGCTTTCAGTTCAGTAGTAAGTAGCTTGTCCTCCAGGGAGCAGATCTGGCACAGCTTGTGGGGCTGGGAAAGTGTCAGACAAGAATGCATACTCAGGAACATAATACTGATTGGCCATGGACATCCTGCTACAGTATTTCTTCCCTCACCCTTGTGTGGCAGGTGCCTTGATCATTCCACTGATTTTTTCCCATGGAGGTGAGGGGATAGGGGAAAGGGACATATAATGACTGTATATTTCATGCTCACCTTGCTGAACTCTGTACCCTGGCATGGGCCTACATTGTGTGAAGGGAGAGGTTCCTTTCCTTTTTTCCAAAGGCATTCTCCATTCACCAAGCCTTGCACCTGAAGGGCCGCTCAAGCTCAAGGTGGTGTGCTGTTCTAATTTGTACAGGGGAAGCCTGTGGTCTAATTGGTGGCCCTGATGTTTTGGGTCCCAGAATGAGCAGAAGACTGGATACGAATGGCTATTAGAGCTTCTTAAACCCAGCATTGTCATCGTGGGTCTGTCCTCACACTTCTGTTTCCTAAGGAAGTAAGGGTGGTCTTTGGTGCTATATGCCAAAGTTGTTCATGCTGTGATAAGAGCTACAATGTCAAAACCGGAAATTAACCCCTGGCTGGTGCGTCTCAGTGGATTGAGCGCAGGCCTGCAAACCAAAGTGTCGCTGGTTCAATTCCCAGTCAGGGCACATGCCTGGGTTACAGGCTACATCCCCAGTAGGAGGCGCTCAAGAGGCAACCACACACTGATGTTTCTCTCCCTCTCTCTTTCCCTTCTCTTCTCTCTAAAAATAAATACATAAAGTCTTTTAAAAAACCCGGGAAATTAGAACCAAGAAAAGTGCCCAGAGTAATATCCACAGGATCAAGCATTTTTCTCCTGTAAGTTTACATTAATGCTGAGAGTCAGGAGCAGGCCCTGGTAAAATTGGAGTGAAGATATTCTGGGTTCAAATTGCATTTAATATGTCATTTAAATCTCAGTTTTCAGATCTCTAAAGTAGATCTGTTGGTGAAGGGTGTGTGTGTGCAACCCTAAGTTTGAATGCTATGGCCTCCCATAGTAGAGAGGATCGTGTCGCTATGTGTCTCAATTTGTTGTACGCTTTTGATCAATGTTCAGAGTCTTTGAATGATTGTTTTCGCTCATTTCAACTAGTTTAATAAACGCCTCTCCAGAGGAGAGACTTTGCCAAGCCATTCCCCAAAGTCACTAAATCTCTGAAGACTTGTTAGCAGAGGCCGGGGGTGACATGGTCAGATTTATGGATTGGAAAGCTCATTTTTGTTATTGAGTACATCTCCCAGGGTGATTTGTGAGTATGAGATGTATGTGAGAACCCTTGGTATATGGTTGGTACTCAATAGATGTTCATTGTTTTGGTTGTTAAATTGCTTCTTAACAGCTCAAAACGTGACCACAGAGGAGTAACTTCCTGCTTCTGGATCTCGGTTTCTCCAGCTGTAAAATGAAGGTGGTCTGTCCAGTTTTGTTTGTTAGCTGTTTTTATTCATTCATTCACTGTAACCTTAGGTTCTTCCCTTTCACAGTGACCCTTATCCAGATAACCTAGGTTCTCTTCCAGACTACTTTCCTAGAGCTTTAATATCTTTCACCTGACACAATTTCCATTTGATCTTTTGGATTTCCATTAAATTTTAAAAATACACGGTGGTATTCTCAGAAAAGAGGCAGTTATAATGGGTGACCTCTGGGAAGAACTCTGTAAATAAGAAAGCAGACTATTTTAATAGGCTTTGGCCTTTTTTTTTTGGTAAGTTACTCCTTACTTTTAAGGGCCCACGGGGCATTTAACAAAAAGGGTGTAGATGAGGTCAGTTAGCAGTTAGACATATTATCTGACATCAGTAAAATTTCAGTTTGGCAGGAAGGAAATAGTTGATTGCTCAGCCATTTATAGTTGTATTAGATCAAGAAGCTGGGCTGGTGCTAGTTACTCTGCCTTTACAGTGTGGAAGAGACAGATACTTATCCCCAGGAACTCAGTATTGTAAGAAGAGTAACTGGAACAACAGCCAGCCTTTCCTCAGGGCATTTGCCAAGGTGTCAGACCCTGTAGGAACAGAGGGAAGGGAAGGTGCCATTTTGTCTGGGATGTTTTAGAAAGGATTCTTGGAGAAGGTGGACTGAGTTGTGAGCTGTGCCTGGAAAGACACAGATGGAAAGGATCCCTACTGAAGAAGCAGCTAGCACAAGGCAAGTTTGGGAAATGCTGAGGCAATCAGTGCGGCTAAGAGCTAGAAGGCACCACAGGGTAAGGTGGGAGTTGGGGTTAAACTGTGGAACAATTAAAGGCCAAGCTAAAGACTTTGACTTTATTCTCTGTGCAGTGAGGTGCCAGAAGTCCCCTCCCGCCACCTCGGGTAGGATTTGCATACAGTGTCTCAATGGTTTTTTGAACAAGAAAGTAATCAGTATAGTCAAGTTCAAAATCAGATATTCATTGTAATTCAAAGAATTTGGTCTTTTATCAAATTTTGTTAGAAATTGGCGCAAAAAAGAAAATGCCTTGGTGGTTGTTAGTACACAAAGAGGCAATGTGGAGAAGCTGTGAGGTACTGCATGGGAAAGGCAGAGACCAGAGTTTGAGTGCTGGCTTAGGGGTGTGCGCAGTGTGCCACCCAAGGCAAGTCACTTCCCCCTCTGTGAACCTTCTTGTGCTCACTTGTGAAAGATGGATGACCATTGTCTTCTCAGGTAGCTATGTTAATCAAGTGATGTGAGTGAGAAAATATTTTTGTAATCTCGAAGTGGCTCTCTGTAAGTAAATAACTTTTTTAAGGACAAAAAGTTTCGGTGAAACTGTGTTCAAAAGGAGAGCTCCCTAAGGGCGTTTCGGCCTGTTTAGCCTAGGGCCACTGTGGGAAGAAGTTCCCTCCCCATTTCACATTTGTCTCAGGCTCCCAGGCCTCCTAGTTTGTAGATTTGTACTACCCACAAACAACACAACTTTAACATTAATACACTGTAGAGCCTGTATTCATTCATTCATTCATTCATTCCACAACTGTTAACTACTAAATGCCAGATACTTCTCTTCTAGACACTTAGAAGACTTTGGGGAACAAACTAAAAATCCCTGTTCCTGTGGAGCTTACATTCTATTGTGTGTGCATGGTGGTGGGGGACCAGCAATAAACAGTTAAACAGAATAAAAGTGTGTAGTATATAAGAAGATGATAAATGGTATGAAAAAAAGTAAAGCAGCGTGAAGGGCGTTTGATGCTGCTGGGTGTGAGAGAGCAGTTTACAATTTAAATGAAAGAAATAAGCTTAACTAAAAGGACTTTGCAAATGGAAAAAACCCTAAACAAATGTTAAAGATTTATATTTTTAGAAAACTTTGAAACTGCCAAGTTGTCTGCATCTTTTTGCACTATTATCTCACAGGAAATTCATTCATTCATTCAGTATTTATTGAATGCCTGCCTGACCAAATGAATAAATGCTGTTATTATGGAATGTTTACTATGGGTTAAGCATTATTTATTAGGATCTCATTTGATCACTGCAATAACTCACTAATGTAGACATATGTCCCCAAGCGAGCAGAACTCTAGAGCAGGGGTGCCCAAGCCCTGGCTCGCGGGCCGCATGCAGCCCAGGGTTGCTATGAATGCAGCCCGACACAAAATGGTACATTTACTGAAAACAGGAGATTTTTTGTGATTACATATTGAAGTGTACTTAATGTGTGGCCTAAGACAATTCTTCTTCCAATGTGGCCCAGAGATGCCGAAATGTCGGACAACCCTGCTCTAGAGTATAGGCAATATATCTAATTAAGGAAGCCCTTCTTTCTAAAAATTAAGTGTAGGAACAAAGTGGCTTTGATGGTGATTACTGATGTCTTTCAAAGTGACAGGGTCAGCTGTGTATCAGGTCGTGACCTTTATCAGAAGTCACCAGTGGGTTCAAGATGTGGCTATTTTAAAGAAGTTTTCTTACCAGCTGCTGGGGTAGGCAGGCTGATGTGGTTGGCAGCCAAATTTTATCATACAAAATTGAGGAACCCCTGTATTAAAATCTTCAATTTTCTAAAGGTGGAGTCATGTGTCCATTCTTTATAAAGGAACATTAAGGAAATTATGACAGCGCTTGGACACTTCAGCTTATTTTTTCCATTATAGCTACTAAGTAAACAACAAGTGTAGTATTCTGTTCTGGTTGGAAGCACTAAGAAAAGCCTCAGCATCCAGATTGCACAGCAGGTAAGTAGTCAGTTAAGAGAAGGGAATGAGGATGAGGGGACTGGGAAAATGTAGAATTGGGAACCAAAAAGAAAGGCAGATGAGAAGTACTGGTCACACCTCCAGGTCAGACTGACCAGGGCTCAGGAGAAAGACCTAGTCATCCCTCTGTCCCCCCTCAGTCTTCCCTCTCTCAGTCTTCCCTCCCTTCCTCCCTCCAGTGCTACAGCTTGCTAAGTGTCTGGCTGCTGCTGAGGTGGAGATCCAGCTAGAAATGCCACTGTTTTCTGCTGGAGAAACAATAAGTAACCAGAGAGAGCACTATCAAAACCTGCCAGTTCTGCTGTTTCAATTTATAGCCCTTAAATCCATGGTCTCCCTTCCATACCCAAAGCTACTGCCTCACCGCCTCTTTACTGGTTTATTTAAATAGCTTCTTAAATTCTAAGCTTTCTAATAACCATATTTGACCTTGTCACTTACCTATTTTGAATTATTCAGTACCATTCCACTTTCTGTAGAATAAAGCTAGATTCTTGAATGTGGCATGCCAGGGTCTTCGAGATCTAGCCCTTGCCTGTCTCTCTCTTCTTTCCCTCCTCCCTATGTTTCAGCCCAAGCTTTACCTCTTGCATTCAGGCAGCCACCCTGCTTCCCTGGCATAGTTCTGTGTTCCTGCCACTGTCGATTTTGTATAAATATTGCTTTAATTATAGACTTTCCTAATTGTTTGCTCGCTTTTATTTCTCTGGACCATGTTTGGAGTTACTTGAGACAAGCATTATTCATTTTGTACCCCAGCTATTTTTTTTTTTTTTAGTCACTACATCTAACTCTGTGTAACTTAACCTTCTTGTCTCCAAGGACGCATCCTGCCTGTCTCTGGCACACTTTTTATTTCTCCTTCCTTCACATTCCTTTCGAATTCAGTTCACTTCATTTCATACCATTTACCAGGCAGTGTGATAGTATCTGCAGACAGGAACGTAAGGAAGGCGTGGTTGCTCTTTTGCGGGTCTCACGGTCTGGTGGGGAGACTGCTGGGGACAGAAATTCCTTCGTGTAGTCTTTAGACTGCGGAGCCTTTAGAGTAGCCTCAGGGAATGCTTTTGCTGCAAGTCCTCCACAGGAGCAAACTCTTTTATTCTTGGGATTCTGTAGACGCTTTTGTTTGAGTGGGAGGCAAAGGGATTCCACTGCCCAAAACCACAATTGTTTGGGTACTGTTTTAAAGGAAGAGATACTGTGTTAAGCGCTATAAAAACAGTCTAAACAAAGGAGACAGACACCCTGTCTTCTTGTTTGGCAAAAGTCAGTTCCTTTGCTAAGCCCCAGCCATTCTGTTTGCACTTTCAGGCAGCTTGGAGGTAGGTGGGTGGGTGCCCTTCCACCTGTTTCCCATCATTTTCTACTCGCTCCCACTTGTTCCTACTTTCCTACCTCGCTGAGTGAATACTCCCCTTTTCACCAGTGTGGAGTTCAGAAATCTTCAAATCTGGGAGGAGACATTTTAGCTACTTTGATGCATTGAGTTAGTCAGAGAGCCGCTGTGCTGAGTCCCCTGTTCCTGGGGCAGGGTTAGTGGCTCTGTCTTCTGTGCCAGTGAGAACCCTGACTACAGTGTGATGCCATTGCCTGTTTTATACTGGTCAGCCCCCACCAACACCCCATGATGGGAGAATGTGAGCCTCCTGAGGGCATGTCCTCTCTGTATCCTGAGGGCCTGGCTGTGGACCCTGCAGAGAATAAGTGCATATTCAGATTTCAGGCAGGAAGGGAAGAAGTAGTATAAGGAGAGTTGCAAGCAGAGAATGTAGAGGAAAATCTTCACCATGAAAGGCTACCCATTTCCCAGCACAATGCCTAGGAGATAATCTAGACTCGAAGTGGTGACAGGGAAGGGGAATTGAGGAGCCTGTGGTGAGGGCAGAGGAAAGCGTGGGCCAACACATTCAGGGATTCAACCTTCCAAGCCTTCCAGATGACTTGTCCAGAAAGCATTTCTCACCTGGGGGAATGCAGCATTTTTCCATTTTCTGGCCTGGCTGAGAATCAGTGGACAGCTGATAAGTGATAAGAAGATGAAGAGATGTCGTAATAGTTCCTATTCTTGGAAGTTGTCACTTGACTCCGAAAGGCTTTAGGGCAATACTTTAGGAAAGGGTGAAACTGGTATGGGGAAACTTGAATTTCCAGAAAAATCTCAAGGTTCTGTCCAAGGTACCGTCGCCTATGGGATTTTTTGATTCTTCCTTTCTATCACCCCTCCCCTGCCCCGTGCCACTTCCCACCCCTGTACCCTGCCACGAATTCGGGTCACTGGAAGTGATGGTTTATTCAAAGAGGCTGCCTTTCTAACTTGCTAAAAGTCAGGATTCCTTGTTTGAATGAATGTACAGTCTTGTGCTGAGAAAGACAAATCTCTTCAAATTTGACAGCCACAATTTCTTGCCACAGGAGAAAAAAATAGGTTAAAAAATTCTGGTTGATTGATAGTGATTTTTTTTTATTAATGTGCTGAATCATTCCACTGTGGCTACCCAGTGGTAACTTTCATTTTTTTTTTTTTTTTTTTACCCAGGGAAAGCACTATTTCATGTTTCTTTACTGCCCAGGAAAAATAAAATTTACGCGAACTTTAGGCACAACGGCTATGCAAAAAGGCATATCCATCATTAGGAAAATGTCTTCATTAACACATAAACAATGATTCCTTACCCACCAATGTTAATGTATGTTAAACCTATCTGTTGACATGCAAATTATGGTTTGCTCACTCCAGCTTTTACCTGCCCCCATCACCACTAAGACCTCTAAGGAAACCATCTTTGAAACAAGAGTTCCTAGTTTTTCTGTCCTGCTGTTTTTCTGACAAACAGAATGGCAGCACGCAGAGGACCTGTGTGACGGCTGAAGAGGTGAGGCATCTGCTGCACTAACTGCTTGCTTAATATAATAAAAACCATTCAACCTGGTTTCCATATTTTGCCATTGAGTTTTATTAACTGTGTTTATCCTGTGAGCATTCAAAGGAGAATCACAAAAGCTGCATTTCTAGAAATTTAAATAATCATACGCCTGCCTTAAGAGTTAATGCACATGCACATGAGGACAAAAAGATAGTAATATATTTCCATTATTGCCAGTCATTATTCTATCATGTGTTAGCAAAATTGAGCCAGGGACCGACTCAGACCGATGTGCATTTGAGCACATGGTTATTGGGCAGAGGGAGCACTGACTACTGTGGCTGTGGGGTAGGAGAAACTTGATTTCAGACATGCTGTCACTTTACCAGAGATTGACTTGTCTGGACAATACAGTTTGTTGGCTTTTATTGTCCTCAAATTAAACTACTCTCTGTCTTACTCTTCAACTTGTCTTAAATGTTTGATTAAACACTGGGAGAAGTGTCAATATTGCTCAACTTCTAAGTCATTAACCGTCGTAATCCTGCACATTCCTTGCAGCTGAGGCCATTTTCTCTCAGATTTCTCTCAAGCCGGGCGGGGTTGTGGCCGGAGGGCGTGAGCCTTTCCACCGGCGCTGCAGTCTGGTGATCATCCTATGCATGGGAGGTGTGGGGCTTGGCTAGTGGTTCACAGCTCACTAAAGACTATACTAAAAAACTAGCATAGGTTAATACACATTGAAACAGATGGCAAGCTGTGTATGTAGTTGCTTCCAAACAACCCCAGCTTACCCCTTTCTGCTTATGCCTGCTTCCCTCAAATGGACAGGCAATGGAAAAACTTTTCTCTTGTTTAGTCGCGATCTCAGTTATTGAAATTGCAGAAATTAATGTATTCTTTTGAGTCTGAACACCTGTTCATCCTGTATTCCTTACCATGAATAATCAGCTCTTCTCATGATTGTGATAGGCCTGTTGAGAAAACCGCCCATCTTCTTCTCCTAATTTTTATGCATACTCAAAGGGAATATTTAAACCGTGGTTTGTCCAGACTGATGTCCAGTTGTTAGGTTTCAAAATGATATGTGAATGGGGCATAGGCAAAAGTGGGTTTTGATATAAAAATAAAATGCTTGGAATTTCTCAGTGTCATCCTAATGAAATACCAAGAGCCACATCCCTTTCTTTCCCCACCTGCCCTGCCTTTTTTAAACACCCCTGGGAACTAATATATGTTTGAAAAACAGATAGATAATTGTCATCAGGCATCTATCTATATGGTCACAGATTATTTGATTGTAAATCTTCTTTGGCAAAAATGACTTGATTGATTTTGGAATTGGAGCCTCTTTGTAATACAGTGCTTCGAGTGACCGTTTCAGCAAAGGCAAAGGGGAGTTAGGCACACTCAGAAATGCCTGCTGCATAAGTAAGAAGGATCACACTGAGTTGCCAGAGAGTATTTTAATGGCCTGAACCCCTTCCTGTTACAATAATTACAGGAACATCTTTAAGCTCTTCTCTGACAAACTTGTGTATTGAAATAGGAAATGTTTCAATGTATCGAAATTATTTTAAAATTTGTATTAGAATTTTGAGGATGAATGATTTTTGTGTTCCTCTCTCCTGTTTACTAAGCATAACCAATCTTCAATGGTTTTTCTTCTATAATATGCATATTATTTATAAGATTATGTATAGCACTGTGTCACATATAAGTATCCCTCTTCAGGATGACTGTCGTTTTAGGGAAAATATGCATAACCCAGTTTTCTAAAAAGGTACATTTCAGACTAATAACAGTTCTTCCTTTTTGAACTGCAGAAAAAAAAATAAGTTCTGCTTGTAAGTTCAGCTAAGTGTTGACAAATATCAGACTATTTTCTACATGAGAGGATAGTGATGCTTCAGTTTTCTAATTCTCCGTTAGTCCTCGCAATAGAATGAAGATTTTGCTTAAGCACCTGCCTGGAGTAGAAGTACTTCCAACAGACTGTGCATAACCTCTCATTAAATCAGCATGCAGAGGACTAGCCAGCAGATGCTGCTGACAGGAACCCAGATGTAATCTCTTTAACCTTGTCCTGTAAGGCGCGCACAAGTCATGACCGGGGAATTCAAAGTAAATTAGGTTTTACATGAAAGTCTATAATCTAAATTCAATTTGATTAAAACGATGCCTGATTTGTGTTTGCAATGAAATCTTCCATTGCAGCTATCAGCAATGTTTCTTTAAAAATTCATATACCTAACTCTATTTTTCTCACAACCATGTTTATCTTATTTTTTAGATGGTCAGCTTTCCATTGTTGCCCTGCTCCCACATCCTTAAAATGAAGAAGCTTTTGAAGGAGGCAGATACAAGCACAATAACGATTTGTTTATCAAAATCCAAATGAGATGGGAAACATTATCTATTTCAGGAATTAATGGGAAAAGGTCATTTTACAAGTCCAAATAGAGTTGTTCTCTATGTTGGTAATATTTTCTCTGTATTTAATATCATACAATTAGGAATTTGTATTACACATAAGTTTTATCCTGCAACCATTTTGTTAAATTAATATTTCTCATTAACACAATTCCTCTTGAAAATTCAATCAGCGATTTAAAAAAATCAATCATCACCGGAATTCTTCTGTTTTCACATTTTTTGTTCCTTTTCAAAACTTTCTGTTTTTAATTATGCAATTTCATTTTCTAAAGATAACCTAAAGAGAGATTAAAAACATCCTGGCTTTAGCTATTTTTTGAGATAGGAGCTGAGTTGCAGGAAATGTTACAATTCATTTCTTAAAGCTATGGTTTTTCTTCTTTAACACATCCGTCCTCTTACTATAACCTTCAGGGGTTTGAATGAGCCAATGCTTTGTAAGCCCCAAGTTTCTCCCCTGATAGCTACCATCTGAGATTCGTTGCTCGGCCTCAGTGTGTTCCTGAGAAGCAGGGTGCCCATGTGGGCCCGGATGGTTGCTATTGTGCAACTTTAGGAACACATTCAGGCGAGAGAAAACTGAGAGGAGGATCCTGATGTTTACAGTTTGGGGTCCCCAGTGCACTTCTGGGTAAGTGAGTGCTCCCTGCTAAGGTTTGCTTTCGATATTGATTGGTGGAAAAGTCACTTCCATTATGAACACTGAGAACATAAGTTTATTCTTTGCTGTCATAACCTAAAGTGTCCTCCGCGAGCAGTGGTTGAATTGGAATGCATACTGGATTGGGAATCGAGAATTGGAATTCTCACACTGTCTCTTATCTTTTGATAGCTAGCTGTGTGGCCTTGGGCTGGTCTCTTACTTTAGATGGGCACTATGCTTCTTCACAGATATGTTATGTTGGGTCATCCTTTTTAAAATTTGCCAGTTGGCCCTGGCTGCTGCGGCTCAGTGGATTGAGTGCTGGACTGCAAACCAAAGGGTCACTGGTTCGATTCTCCATCAGGGCACATGCCTGGGTTGTGGGCCCATGAGAGGCAACCACACATTGATGTTTCGCTCCCGCTCTTTCTTCCTCCCTTCCCCTCTAAAAATAAATAAAATCTTTAAAAAATAAATAAACTTTACCAATTCAAAATTTAAAATATTTAAGGTATAATTTACACTCGATAAGGTGTTCAAGCCCTAAGTTTAGAGACAGATGGACTTTTAAATAGGTATACACCCATGCAACCACCTCCCAGGTCAGGATGTTAGACATCCCCAGAATGCCAGCAAACTCCTGGGTGCTCCCCCAGCCACTCTTTGAACAGCTATCACTAACTGAAATGTGAGCTGGGCATTAATATGTAAAAGTCTTGATCTCATCTAGCTGGCTCTGTTTGGACACCATTTGCTCAATAAGTGTATAATATATTATATATACTCCCCATTGGGAATTGCTCTGACTTTTCTTCTCTTTTCTTAAGCAAGTGAAGTTCCTTAAAAACCTATTGCTCCCTGAGTCTTTGACTGTGAAGTCAAAACCCAGGGGGCTCTCCTTAGGCACCTGTGAGGTCAACAACAGCATAAGGGCCAAGATTCCCCAGTGCTCACCCCCACCATTCTAGGTTTCAATGTGGAATCTGGGAATAAAAACAAAAGGAATTGTTTTCACTTGTGACACTGGGTATAGTGCTCAACCAGGGAGGTCAAACTCATTTTCACCGGGCGGGGCCTTGCAGTTGCCTTCAAAAGGCCGAATGGAATTTTAGGACTGTGTAAATGTAACTAACTTAACAGTTAAGGGAGAGCGGTGCTGCCGCCTGGTAGAAACAAGGGGTAGAAACAAGGTGCCAGGCAGGATAAAATAAAGTGGAGGGCTGGATTCCGCCCGTGGGTCTTGTGTTTGCCACCTGTGTGCTAAACTGATTGACAACAGTGTGAACTTATTAAGAATAACAACAGATAGTGTTGATGTATTACTTTACGGTTTTCTAATGCAGTTTCTTCTACATTACCTTCTTGGATCTTCAAGCTTCCCTGAAAGGTCTATACTATTCCTCTCTTTTACAGAGGAGGGTATAAAAGCTCATAGAGTAAAATGACTTGTTCAGGATCATACAGCCAGGAAATGGAAGTATTTGAATTTTCCTTTAGGTTGGTCAGACTCAAAGCCACTTAAAACAGTAGAAAAAACTCCAGAATCTTGGTCGTGTTCCAAAATGGCTGCTCTTTTTAATTTTTTTTATTTTTTAAAAGATTTTATTTATTTTTAGAGAGAGGGGAAGGGAAAGAGGGAAACATCACTGTGTGGTTGCCTCTTGCGCGCCCCCTACTGGGGGCCCAGCTGCAACACAGGCATGTGCCCTGACAGAATCAAACCAGCGACCCTTGGCTTGCAGGCCGGTGCTCAAGCCAAGTGAGCCACTGAGCCATACCAACTGGGGCCTTTTTGTATTTTTAATTCAATTTATTTGGGTCGCATTGGTTAATAGAATTACACAGGTTTCAAGGGTACAATTCTGTAATATATCATCTGTATATTACACTGTGTGTTGACTAACCCCTAGTAAATTCTCCTTCTGTCAACATTTATCCCCCATTTACCCTCTTCTACCTCCTTGCCCCAACCCCTTTCCTTCTGGTAATCACCATACTATTTTCTGTGTTTATGAGGTTTTATTTTTTTATTAATTCCTTCAACTATTTCACCCAGCCCCACAACCCCTCCCATCTCACAGCTGCCAGTCTGTTCTCTGTATCTGAGTCTGTTTCTATTTTGTTTGTTAGTTTATTTTGTTCATTAGATTCCACATATAAGTGAGATCATATGGAACTTGTCTTTCTCTAACGGCCTTATTTCACTTAGCATAAACCCCCTAGGTCACAGGTGGCAAACACAGGGCCCATGGGCCGAATCTGGCCCTCCACCTTTTTTAATAAAGACTTTATTTATTTATTTTTAGAGAGGGGAAGGGAGGGAGAAGGAGAGAGAGAGAAACATCAATGTGTGGTTGCCTCTCATGTGGTCCCCATTGGGGACTTGGCCTGTAACCCAGGCATGTGCCCTGACTAGGAATCGAACCTGCGATGCTTTGGTTCGCAGCCCGCGCTCCTCCACCTTGTTTTATCTGGCCTGGCACCTTGTTTCTACCCAGCGGCAGTGCCGAGCTCCTTGACCCTGGTTAAGGAGTAGTTACAATCATACAGTCCTAAAATTACATTCGGCCCTTTGACTCAAGGCTGTGTGGTCCCTGGTGAAAATGAATTTGACACTCCTGCTTTAGGTCCAATTCATGCTGCCGCAAAAGATAAGATTTCCTTTTTTTTTAACAGCTGAGTTCCATTGTGTAAATTTTTTATCCACTCATTTACCAATGGGCACTTGGGCTGTTTCCAAATCTTGGCTATTGTAAATAGCACTGCAATGAACATAGGGCTACATATACTCCTTCTAATCAGTGTTTTGGGGTTGTTTGGATATATACCCAGAAGTGAAATTGTTGGGTCACAAGGCAGTTCCATTTTTAGTTTTCTGAGAAAATTCCATACTGTTTTCCACAGTGGCTGCACCAGTCTGCCTTCCCACCAACAGTGCACTAGGGCTCCCTTTTGTCCACATCCTTGCCAACATTGTTGTTTGCTGATTTATTGATGATGCCATTCTGACAGGTGTAGAGTGATATCTCATTGTGGTTTTAATTAGTATTTCTTGGATGTCCTGTTTGGAAAAGTGTCTATTTAGGTCCTTTGCCCATATTTTAATTGGAATATTTGTTTTGTTTGTTTTTGGTGTTGAGTTATATGAAGTTCTTTATAAATTTTCTATATTAATGCCTTATCAGATGTATCATTGGTGAACATGTTCTTCTGTTCAGTGGGTTGTCTCTTCCTTTAGTTGATGGTTTTCTTTGCTGTGCAAGAACTTTTTGATATAGTCCCATTTGTTTATTTGTTCTTTTGTTTCCCTTGCTCGAGGAGATATATTTGAAAAGATATTGCTAGGAGCAATGTCCAAGATTTTACTACCTATGTTTTCTTCTAGGATTGTTATGGTTTTGAGTCTTATATTTAAGTCTTTTATCCATTTTGAGATTATTCTTGTATATGATATGAGGAGGTGGTCTAATTTCAATTTTTGCCTGTATCTTGTACAATGTTCCCAATACCACTTATTAAATAGAGTGTCCCAAAATACCATTTATTTATATATATATATATTTATATGTAACTAATACCTATATATATATAAACTTTTTTCCTGCAGGAAAATGGCCTATAGGAGTTCCTCTTTCTTCTTCCTTTCCACCTCACGTGGAATAGTTGTTTTGTTGTTGCACCGGTGAGAAATGGCAGTGATAGCATGTGGGCAAATAATTCCATAGGGGCATTAACCCAGAGCTGCTGTGGAAGGAGGAATCAGTCTGAACTGGAAGTGGTGTCCAGTTTGGGCAACAGAGGCTGGTCTTACACTCAGAGGAGTAACTGGGGTTTTGCGGGCTTGTCCCCAGACATGGCAGTGCCTGGCCAAGTGGGCCGCCTGCTAGGATGGCTCCCTGCTCTGCGCACTCTCCCATTCTGTGAGTAAATGGGGTGTGGAGTGGAGGTTGTCTTAAGTGGCCCTGTCCAATAAAGTAGGCACTAGGTACATATGGCTATTTGAATTTCAATTTTGATTACTTCAAATGAAATAAAGTTGAAAGTTCAGTTCCTCCGTTGCACTAGACACATTGCATGTGCTCCATTACCCTGTGGTGACTCTATTGATCAGCGCAGTTAGAGACCATTTCCATCACCGCAGAAAGTTCTGTTGGAGGGCACTGGCCTAGGCCAGGGACGTCCTTCATCCCGTGTGGGCTGAGAGTTCTCGCTCAGCAGGCTTAGGACAAGTGTACTCCCGACTCTGGACAAACCTCTGTGATACTCTCCCTTTACTCCCAGTCCCTCCCTTATGTTCACTGCTTTGCATCTAGGTAGCCAGGGCTTTAAGGAACAGCCATTTCTTTTTCCTTCCCCCGCTTTGTCCCTTTTCCTTGAAGATGGAGGCAGATCCTGTGTTTCAGAAGAAATAGTTGGTTCTCTTCACTGCTAAAATAGAAGGGACTCCAGGCTTTGTGGGTCCTGAAAGTGGGAAGAGAATATAAGGATTCCCACTTGAATCATACTTCTCTTTAGCCTACCTTTCCCCACATTTACTAAACAAGAATTTCTTAGCAAAATATATACTTAACCAATAGGAGACCAACTCCGTGGCCTCCCAATTAGGTCTTGCATACGCATATTCATAGCTTTGGGGGAGAAAGTGATGAAGACCTTTTGAATTTTGGTCATATGTAATGAGGACCTTTTACATTTTAAGAAGGTCATGAGCACCTTTCAAATCACCCCTGTTTTAGGGTGCAATTTGTATTTGTTTGTAATGCTAATAGAGATTTCCATATTTAGAATGGGTTATTAGTATCAGGGATCCCTTTTATTAACGGCAGGACATCTTAAAACAATCACTAGTCATTGTTAGCAGCTCATTATTTTCCATATCTTAAAGATTGAACCCTTCACCATGATTAATAAAGGATAGTTATTATCTGCTTTGGTCACAAAAATTCATGTACAAAAGAAACACTTTGGCAAATTAAAGGTAAAATGGTAGCATGAACACTTGTATCTGTGCTGCTAATTAAAAGACTTAACTTATTAGGCCTTGAGGGGGGAGGAAAAAAGAAACAAACAAGTCTAATTTGCCAGATTAATTTTATGGTCTGTTCTATTTAATCAAACTATACCTTTTAGTGAAAATGACAAATCTGGGTTGTCAGAATGTGGTAGATAAGGAAGATAAAGGTCATATATTTTAATGTCACAGAAGGTCTTATTAAAGGAATCTTAATTACATTAGGTACCCATGAAACATTAATTAAATACTGTCTGAAATAATTAGGTCCAAGTTACTGATGGTTTAATTAAACTCAGTTTCGTATTTCATAAGAAAACTAAAGGTCCAGTATCTTTGTCGGCAGCATAATTGATAGTATGTCAAAAAGGCAAAATAGTAACCTTGACCAACCATGGAGAGAGGGTGATAGGGCTCGTGAGGCCTGTGTGCATCGCTGCCATTCTCCCTGGTGGCTCATGCTGCGGCTGATACCTCATGAAGCGTGTGCCTTTGTAACCTTTCAGCTTCTGGGTCACAGAACTGGGTGCCCTAGACTAGGGGAGGTAGCTACGATACAGAGTGAATCCATCACCTAAGGCTTGAAAAGTTTGTCACGTGTAGAAAGACGAGATGCCTTACATGTGCACTTTTTCCTTTTTAGAAATACACCCTGCCTTTTGTCATCTCTGTACATTGTATCTGAGAAATGCTAGACATCTTTTCTGATCACTTACTTGCAATCTGCACAGAGGGTATTGTGACACTGAAAAAGACTTCCCCTAAACTTCACCCCCATGTTTATTTAGTGTCTCTATGCCTTATAGTTCATTTTCTTCTTTAGTGGCATGTCTTGGCAGTTAAGAGCATGGGCTTTGGAATCAGACTGCAGGGTTTGAACCTCAGCTCTGCCACAGCTGTGTGACCTTTCGCTAGTTACATTCTTGAATTTGTTTCTTTTTCTTTTTAAAAATATTTTACTTATTTTTTAGAGAGAGGAGAAGGGAGGGAAGAAGAGGGGCAGAGAAACATCAATGTGTGGCTGCGTCTCGCACGCCCCCTACTGGGGACCTGGCCCACAACCCAGGCATGTAGCCTGACTGGGAATCAAACCTGAAACCATTCTGTTGCCCAACCCACTGAGCTACACCAGTCAGGGCTGAGTTTGTTTCTTCATTTATAAAATAGTATCTGTAATATTAACTACTTAACAGGGTTGTTATGATTATAGTGCTTCAATGTATATAAAGCATTTAACACAAGGGAAAAGTATATGTTGAGCCTAAAAAATGGTGCAGAACATTCTGTGCTCAATAGGATCATGGGGATTTGAGGTCCAGCTTGAATTAGTTGGATGTAGGAGAATGCAAGTAGAATGCCAGTTTAAAAGAACTTTAGAACGTGCCAGAAGGAGAAAAGATGACACAAAAGCAAAAATGTAGCTGGAGATTTTATGGGCTGATGATTTGAAATAAGCTTCAGGTCTGTTTTTTTGTTCTTTTGTTTGGCTTTGTTTTTTGAGTCTCAAGCTGAGCAAGACTCTGTGCTGAGGACAATTGAAGGCTGGAGATTTGGGCAGGGAAGGACAGCTTTAGTCCAAGTTGGACTCTCACTTTGAATGAGACAAAAACAATCAGGTTAATAGTCTTATAGTTTCTATAGTGCTTTAAAGTGCATTATCTTATTACTCCTCTTAATAGCTCTTTGAGGTAGATACTACAAGTAGCCCCATTTTACACATGAGGGAACTGTGGCATTGGGTGGTTAAGACACTTGTGTAAGCTCGCACTTAGCTCCAGGGATTTGGACTTTGCATGTTATATTTTCTGAGCCACTACCCTCCCTGAGCTCAGCCCTGGGCGGGCGGGGGCGGGGGGGAACCGAGGTCTGTGGGCTCAGTCTCACCAGTCCCTGTGAACTGAGAATGGATTTCACAATTTTAAGGGCTTGTAAAGGAAGAGGGGGTAGGGGGAGGAGGAGAAGTAGCCACTGTTGCTACCCCAGCACTAGTGACAAAATCTGAACGTGGCCTCCAAAGCCTGTTTGGCATCTGGCCCTTACCAGAAAAAGTTTGCTGATCCCTGTTTAGGGCAGTCCTTCTCAAACTTTACTGTGTGTATAAACCCTCTGGGTATCTGATTCAAATGCAGGTTCTGATTCAGTGTGTCTGGGCAGAGCCCGACATTCTGCATGCCTAACAAGCTCCCAGGTGATAGTGATGCTTTGGTCCTTGGACCACACTTTGCAGAGTGAGGGTTGTGCCTCACACCAACTCCATGCCCCGACTCATGCCCTTTACTTGAGAAGCAGGCACTCATGACTACTTCCATTTGTTTGTATCCGAAGGAATCAAACTTATTTTTGGTGTTCATAGAATGTGAACTTTTCAGCAATTCACCTTTAAATCATCCTGGATCTTTTCCTTCCCAAATGGAGATGGCTTCTGCCTGCTGCCCCTGTCAGCTTATCAGCTATATATGCCAGGAGCGGGGCACAGTGATGGGGAGAAAAAGAAGCACATGGCTTAGGTCCTGGTCTTCAGGATTGTCTTGTTGAGACCCACCTACAATGCTTAATGTGGGCTCAGTCGTTCCCTTTTTTTCTGCTTCTGCAGTCGCAAGCCCCACTTCTGTAAGTGTCTGGCACAGAGATACCATTTTCCCTTCACTTTGGGTTTTCTTTTTGTTTCCTTTTAAATATTTTGTTTATTTATTTTTAGAGAGAGGGGAAGGGAGGGAGAAAGAGAGGGAGAGAAACATGTGTGTGGTTGCCTCTTGCATGCCCCCTACCGGGGACCTGGCCTGCAACCCAGGCATGTGCCCTGACTGGGAATCTAACCAGGGACCTTTTGGTTCCCACACCCACGCTCAATCCACTGAGCCACATCAGCTAGGGCTGGGTTTTCTTATATACTATGTAGTCTAGGTCCTTTCTCGGGTTTCTCCAGCCTTCTGCTTTGGCCTCTTCTTTGCTTCTTCTTTCTTGGCCCTTGTCTGACTTTGCTAGCAGGAGCTTTCTTCATTTTCCTCTGCTCTTTCCTTGGTATCATGGTCTAGTTCATTTGCACACAAGTCTCATTACAAAGCCCAGTGCCAAGCCTCAGGAATCTGCCTTTAGAAAAGGGGTGGTTTTTCCCTTTCATAATATGGTCAGTTCTCTCCCAGTTTAAATCTAATTTATTGCTTTTGGATGGTAAGCATGGGGAATATGACTCATTATTCCATTTGTTTCACATAATGCTTTTTAATCATGAGTAAATGCTAATTGTATATGCCACATTACCTTTTAGTACAATAGTTGGTACTTATAGTTTCCCATAGTTCAAAGAAAGTAGCATTATTGGCTAGACTGGAGCAAAGCAACCCTTATTCCATAAAGAATGAACCTCCCTGATCATTGTCCTATCACTCATCCTCCTCCCTGGGCCTCAGGTGTGTGGTGTTTTGCTGTTGCTGTTTTCTTTTGCTCCAGAAGTCCTGTCATTTTTTAAAAGATTTTATTTATTTACTTTTAGACAGATGGGAAGGAGGCAGAAAGAGAGAAACATCAATGTGAGGTTGCCTCTTGCGTGCCCCCTACTGGGGACCTAGCCCGAAACCCAGGCACGTGCCCTGACTGGGGATTGAACTGGAGACCCTTTGGTTTGCAGGCTGATGTTCAATCCACTGAGCCACACCAGCCAGGGCCAGAAGTCCTGTCATTTTAAGCTGAATGTTTGGCATGGATCCGGATGAGTTGTGTCGCTTTTTGTTTATAGTCTCATCCTTCTGGCTCTCTAACCCCACTACCTCCAAATATCTCTCAATTTATTTTTTTCTGCACCCTTTAAACAAGCATTACCATTGACCATGCTCCCCACGTCCACACTGATTGAAAGAGAGTCATAGACTGTGAACACTGGAAGGAACTTACCTGGTATGAATGCCTCTAAGTAAAGGCTGAAACCGAAGCCCAGAAAACAGGCGATTTGTCCAAAGTCGCACAGCACACAGTTAGTGGTAGAGCAAGACTAAAATTCTCACCTGTTGTCCTATTCAAGAGTTGAAGATTTTAGTTTTGTTAAATCTGCTCCCTGGTATGAAGTACTTCAAGTTTTAAAGTCATTGACATATTAGAAAAATAAGGTGAATGCCTGCATTCTTTTAAACTTATTGTACGTATGACTATATTTTATTAATGAAACAGAGCAGAGATAATCTTGGTTTTCCCGTTTTTCAACACACACCTTGACCATTGTGAACGTTTGTGGCTGTTTGTATTCATATCAGTTCTACTAATTCCTCAGCTAATCTTCCACACACATATTTTTTAAAATACCTTTAAAAAAACACTGCTCTAACCCAGCATATTTGACTTTTTAAAATATTAATAGTAGTGCACATAAATTCAAAATCCAACAACCTCCTGCCATGAAACCTCCAAACCCGATAAAACTTCAAGAGGGTGGTAAACCTAAACCTAGGAATAGAAGAAATTTCATAGCCCGCCAGGCTGCTAGCCATCCATTCATTCGTTTGCTCATTCATCGGTATCTGGCCAACTGCAAGGCCCCTCTGCCATCTTACATTCTTAGCCCCTTTGTTTATTTCTCAGTGAGGCCGCATGTAAAGGGAGAGATGCTTAGAGAACCTGAGCTGTGCAGAGCCTCGGTTTCTCAGCCTGGTCATTTGGTGCGTAGGACCTGTGAGATATAAGTCACTGTATAGTGAATGCTTCATTTTTAGTAAGTTTTTCTTCTTCTAAAGCAATTAGAATGGATTCCAATGAATAGCAGTATTGGTCACTTCTTTATACATTTTCCTTTTGCTTTTTACTATTGAGAAAAAAAAAGTTGGGGGGTCAGGGAAAGAGTATATTTGCTCTGTTCATATGGAAACATTCAAATTTAGAGCTTTTATTTCAGTTTTTGGGTTTGCTTACAGATCAATATGGATATTGTCATAGATTGTTGTCACATTTTGATCAATGACCACAAACATGGTACTTACGGATTGATTTGCACAAATGAAAATTTTTTTAGAAGAAATATTTTCATTTTAAATTTTATTTTCAATTGCAGTTTTCATTCAATATTAATAGTAAAAATATCATATTAGTGAAAATGTTTTTTGAAGATTTTATTTATTTATTTTTTAGAGAGAGAGGAAGGGAGGGAGGGACAGAGGAAGAGAAACATCTGTGTGGTGTGTGAGAGAAGCTTGGATCACTTGCCTCTCACACGCCCCCAAATGGTGACTTAGCCCGCAACCCAGTCATGTGTCCTCACGGGGAACGGAAGCACTGACCTTTTGTTTTGCTGTGGGGTGATGTCCGACTCACTGAGCCACACCAGTCAGTGCAGTGAAAACATTTTTAAGGAATAAAATAATTAGGTGCTGCAATGTGACAGATGTGGTCTTCTATTTGCATGTTTGCTTTTACTCAGGCTGTATTATATCCTAAAGAGAATAAGTAAATCTTATAATTTATTTTAGAAATTAAAAAAAGGGAAATACCTTCAAATGTTTAATGTATTTCCCACGTTGGTCAGAGATCCCTCACATTTACATACTAACTGAATCTTGTGCCAACTCACCATTGTATGGAATATCTGGCTCTGTTCCTCTTCTTAGCAGTAGTCCCCCCTGAGTTTGCAGGATGTCGCTCCATTCCCTGAGAAGCAGTTTGTAATAAGAGTTATTCTCTGTTATTTGCTCC
>CM052552.1:23626468-23644550 GCA_028533065.1 Trachops cirrhosus
AACTAGAACAGGAACAGAACCACAGAAATGGAGATCACATGGAGGGTTAGCAACAGGGGAGTGGGAGGAGGAGAGAGGGGGGAAAGGTACGAAGAGTGAGTAGCAATGAAGGTAGAAAGAAAATAGGGGGAAGGCAAGAATAGTATGGGAAATGTAGAAGCTAAAGAACTTATGACACATGGACATGAACTAAAGGGGGGGAATGTGGGTGGGAGAGGGTGTTCAGGGGGGAGGGGAATGAAGGGGGGTAATGGGAAAACTAATAGCATAATCAATAAAATACATTAAAAATAAAAAAATAAAAAATATCATATTTTGCCATGTATAATGCATACTTTTTTGCCTAAATCTTTGAGAGAAAATAAGGATGTGCATTATACATGGGTATAATGAGTACATACCATGGGTACAATAATCCTGTGTATAATGCGCACAAAATGTGCGTGTGCATTATACATGGCAAAACAGAAGTGGGATTTTCCTTAGAAAGAATTGGAAATTCCCCATCTTGCCAATGAAGAATCTCTAGCCCAGAAGACAAAGGTTCAAGGCTCTGTCTATTACTATAGAGATGGAGGTGAGATTTAAGCCTGGTTGCACTGGTGTTTTTACTTCACAATATTAAAAAATGTTCAATTGTCACTACTTTTCTTGAATTAATCTATGAGCTTCTTGAAAGTGGAAGATCAGTAAGCACACAGCAAAGGGTAATGTTTTGGAGGTGTGCTTATGCTCTTGTTCCTTGTCTCTGATGATGGGGAATCCAGGGGTGGGATAGGGTCAGGACAAGGATAACTGTTAAATTCACTCCTCTTGTATCCGTTTGTTGCATCCCTTGGGAAGGACAGTGCTCCTACAATAGTTGACCAAGCAAAGGAATCATTTGTTCATTGGGCAGTAAGATGATCCAAATTTACTCACTCTAAAACAGGTTGTAGCTGCTGAAGACAGCAAAAGGTTAGAAAAAGATTGTTCTTGGCTTTGGGTATTAGGCAATAGGTATTTTCCCCCTGCTTTTAGGAATTTTATGTTGCTATAATGATCTTATTTTTATAGAGGAAGAGAAGTTTTAAGGGGGAAAAAGTCAAGCACGTTTGAGTGGTTGTGTTTTCTTTTCCCAGTGGGAATGGTCAAGATGGCTAGGCAGATTGTGTAGTCTTTGCCACCTTCTCTGGCCTCCAAAGTTCCTGAACACAGAAAGGAAGGACTATTAAATTAAAGCCATCGGCCTGTGGAGTATTGTATCCTCTCCAAAGCCGTCTTTTTTCCCCAGAAACCATTTCGTTGCAGTGGTTCAGCCAGATGCTGGAAAAAGTACAATTTATTCTCCCCAAATTTCTAAGTCCATGGGGCTGGAGCTTTTGCCTCTGTGCCCATAGCCAGGTGACTGGGCAAGGCAGTGATACTGCTAAGCAATTCTACTAGAAGTTCAGATTTAGGGGAGGCAAGTGTCCAGTCCAGGATCAGAAGAGTTTGATGACATTGAACTAAGCTTGCTTACCTGGCGTGAATGAGGTAGCGAAATGGGGTGGGGGGAGGAGATTGCCATGAGTTAGGCAGAGCATGACATCAGAGAAGCATTGTGAGATCTTCAGGAAGACAGGCTGCCAATGTAAAGAGAGGGCCCAGGCTCTGGTTTAGGGTTTGAGGGAAGGCATCTCTCTCTTCAGGAGGAGACCACTGGGGCTCTGTGTTGTTTTCCCAGGTTCTAGACTGAAGTACTGAGCAGGTGAAGATATAGACTAAGGGCTGGCGTTTCAGAATAGAGATCCAGATACAGATAGATGGCTGGCAGAGATTTAGCATCTAGGGTTGGCAGTAAGACAGAAGGCCAGTTCCTACCATAGGGGCACAAGGTCAGCAAAAGCTGACCTGATGCCTGGTCCCCCAAATGTCAAATAGGGTGCCTTAAGGCCACTATGACAAGGGAATGTGACACTGGTCCTGAGCTTTGAGCAGGGGCGAACCTGCATGTGGGGACAGTGGTTTGGGTAGGGGACTGCTTGGGCAGAAAACCGGGCAAGTAGTTACATGCTTTTTGGAGGCACAGGGGAGATGTGAATGAACTCCTTTGATGACAGGAATTCACACAGGTTTTGAGAAGAGTCATTTGTTCTTGTTTTAGAAAATAATTCAACTTCCTATTAATCATTTTACATATTTACATACAAATACACAATTCTGTCATTTATTGCTGTTTATACCCAGTAATTACATTCTCTAATTAGAACCTAAGCTCTTTTCTTTGCATAGTGCACATTCTTCTCAGGGTTAGTATGCTAGGCCACGTGGCCACCTAGAATTAAATACTGTTTTATTGCAGTCTATGGAAAAATAGGTTTGCCTAATATTAAAGGTTTTTTTCTGGCTCCTTCAAAAGCCTCTCAATTCACAAATTCAAGGTAAACCTGTTTTCTTCTGCATAAAGCCTTACTCTTTGTTAGGCTTTAATAGACCAATGTGACCCTGAACTGCGGACTCTAAGTTTCCTTTATCCTATTGGCTGGGTTAGCTATGGTGGGGAGAGATGTGGGGAGAGCAGGGCAAAGAGGAAGGGGGAGGGAAGAGGTACTATGGTTCCAATAAAAACATTATTGTGTGCACTGAAAGAGATTTCCATACCTCAGTTTATCCAGCCTGTATCAGGACAGTAGTCCTGATGAGTCCATATGAGACTCAGAATAATATGGCCCTGGCCAGTGTGGCTCAGTTGGTTGGAGCATCATTCTGTAAAACAAAAGGTGGTGGGTTCAATTCCCAGTCAGGACACTTGCCTGGGTTGCGGGTTTGGTTCCAGTTGGGGCATGTGCAAGAGGCAGCCAATTGATGTTTCTCACATCGATGTTTCTCTCCCTCTCTCCCTTCCCTTCCCTCTAAAATCAATAAGCATGTCCTTGGGTGAGGATTAAAAAAAAAAGACTCACAATGATATCTGTGATTCTGGGGTCTGATTTCCAACCTGTTTACTGTTGTGTCCCCTTTCCATCCCTCCCCCACTTCTCTGAATGGAGGATGCCACGGATAGGTGGGCTGTGGTGACTTCCATCTAGTCCATGGCTTCCCCCAGTCAGTTATCACATAATATGGTGCAAAAAGAGCTTAGGGACCCCCTGGAAAAGGGATTTTTATGAAAATCTGTGCATTCAAGTCAAACGATGAAAAAAAAAAAAAACCCAGAAAGGTTAAGATTTCAATGGCAACTTCCCCTTGGAATTGAAAACATTTAAGCAATAGAGTGAGGTTTGGTGCTGTAATGGTTATCCTGGAGCTGCCCTGTTCAAGCTGTGCAACTTTGAGCAAGCCCGATGACCTCTCTGGGCTTTACTTTCAGGAGAATGTTGCTTATGATAGCTGGCTCACTGAGAGGTTGATAAGATGACATGAGCCCTGGCTGGTGTAGCTCAGTGGATTGAGCACATACATGCCTGAGAACCAAAGGGCTGCCAGTTCGATTCCCAGTCAGGTCACATTCCTTGGTGGTGGGCCAGGTCCCTGGTGCGGGGCACATGAGAGGCAACCACACATGGATGTTTCTTTCCCTCTTTCTCCTTCCCTTCCCTCTCTCTAAAAATAAATAAATAAAATCTAAAAAAAAAAAGATGGCATGAGAAAAAGCCTAGCACAGCACCTGGCATACAGTAGGCACTCAGCAATTATTTTTCCTGCTTGTAAATGTGGCCATGGATTGAAGCTTTAGCCTTCAGACAATTCCTATTTCTTACAGGACTGTGGCAGGACCAGGTGGGACTTGATTTTAGAAAATAGAAGTGCGGAGCTGGATAGACAAAAGCCCCTTTTCAGCTCCTAGTTCAAGATGACCACGCTCCATATGGCTTCACCTGCTGCGTAGTGTTCTAATTGCAATCAGAATGGATCTCATTAAGGTCACAATGGCCCAGGAAAATGAAGAGTGGTTACCATGGCCCACTCCTTGGGCCTCCCAGCCGGCGGTCAGAAAAGAAGCAGAGGCGAAAATGTTTCCTGTAATTATAGTGCCCAACACAGCACCCCAAGGATGTTGGGAGCTTAATAAATAGCCTTTGAAAGGGTTTCTTTCTATCTGCCAAGTGTTTATTACAAATATGTGGGGGTCCGATTCAATGGCAATGTACATACCCCCGCCACAGCCTCCCTGGAACACATACATACAAGCTGAGAGTAAGGAGGCCAGTGCGGAAGTTTGTAAGGAGCAGTGGCTGCATGCTTCCTGCATGGACATACAAAATGTTCCTAGTTAAATTCAATGAGTTAATATCTATTTATAATGTGTTAATTGTAGGGGTTGGAACATAGTAAGTGCTATCAGGTGCTTGCTCAATGCTTAAAAAATCAAACTATACTCATTATGCGAATAGATTACAAATGGACACTTTCTCAGTTTTGGGGCATATGGGATGGGAGCGGGCATAATCACTTACCTTGGGGAGGTAATCTAATTTTGTCAAATCATTTGGAGAGGCCAAAATGGATGTGGATCACTTTATTCTTCATTGACCATTAGTCCTGGTGCCATTTGCCTTTGTATCATTTTGGTTTGTTTTCTGGGCAACATCGCTGCAGTCTTGGAATGTACAACCAAGTGAAAGTGATGCTTTTTGTTTAGGGACTGTGGATTTCTCCTAAGTAATAACTAAGGAGAAGAAACCGGACTAAACATGATTTAGTCCGAGCCTTTTCTGGAAAATCAACAATGAACTGTTGAAAGCAATAACACAAATATGATTTCAATATTTGAAAGATTTAATATTATGCATGCATATTTAATGGAAAGATAGACAATAGACATGTACATATATTTCTATTATCTATCTATCTATCTGTCTATCTATCTATCTATCACCTATCATCTATTTACCAAAATAAATGAGATGACTGAACTATGACGGTTTACAATGCTTGCCTTATCTAACTGATATTCCTTACCATGATTAAGTAAAATATGTCCTTTACTCACCCTCAACTTTGCATTGGAGGCTGAAATCTTGCACTGCTGTGCCCAGCTCTTGTTCAGGCTCCATTTTGGTTGTTAATTGCTACTTTAGCATTAGGAGCTCTTGTGGTACCTCTGCCTGGCTTTCCTTTTCAGAGAAAAGGCCTTAATTTGCTTGCTCAGCTTTTCCCTTTTATTCTTAATGCTGCCTGTGCTTGCCGCCTCCTCCTGTTGTGTTTCATTTTTGTTCCAGCGAAAGATGGCTTTTCATTTCTCTACGAGTGGTGAGTGTCCTGGATGGGCCTGTATGCATGCAGAGCTCTGGAATTCTGTGATATGGAGGCAGATTCCTAGGGTAATTTTAATAAAAATATTTTAGTTATTTACTTTTTTAGAGAGAGGGGAAGTGAGGGAGAAAGAGAGGCAGGTAAACATTGATGTGTGAAAGAAACATGGTTGCCTCTCACATGCCTCCAACTGGGGAACCTGGCGCGCAACCCGGGCATGTGCCTTGACTGGGAATCGAACTGGTGACCTTTCTGTTCGCAGGCCAGCACTCAATCCATTGAGCCACACCAGCCGGGGCCCAGGGGTTCTTTTTTAATGAAGCTTTCTAAGCCCCTCAGAGGAAGCAATAAAATGGTTTTTGGCATTAATATTTGGGCTTCAATGACACCAAAATTAACAACATCCCACTCCTTTCCCCATGCGCAAAGAAAGGGCCAGGTGTGAAGGGGTTTCCTCAGGAAGTCAGACTGAGATGAGACGCAATTGAAGGGGCCCAAGAGCCACCAAGAGGTATCAGAGGGACTACGACTACTTCTAGGCTAAACTCCAAAGCCAAATGAGACAGCTGTCATGCTTCAAAGGAAAAATTCTGCTTCCACCTGGAGCAAGGAAAGAGGCAACTCTGGGTCTTAGGAGCAGAATCAGACTCTGTAACAGTTTTACCAATGGAATGGTGGGAATGGCAGCAGAAATAACAACAGTGTTATAAAGTAGAGCAAACATGGTCCTAAGCCTGAGCTAAGACAGCCACAATCCCGAGGGAAGCATCGTAGCCACAGGGAGCTGGTGGAGTACAAGAGTGAGGCCAGGGCCACGATGGCAGCCTGCTTTTAACAAATTTTATCAAGCCAAATGTTATTTATTCTATGCCAAATATCCCATTAGGGTCCTGTTCCATCAAATCTGGAGGCACGTTATGTTTAGTTGTTCCATTTGGGGTATGCTAAGATTAATCCGTCGGTAACAGTGACAGCTTGATACATCCAGTAAAAGGTTGCCCAACAAACTATTACCTAATGAGTTAAGCAGCCAAAGGAAATCTTTGCCTAGGAGTGGGCCAACTCATTCCTTTAACAAGTCAGCCCTGCCAGGGCAAGACGGTGACCTGCCCTGAGTGACCACCGAGATAAGAGTAGGGACACTTAAAAAAACAGAGTCACAATATCATTTCACATGCGATAGAAAAAAGAATATTTCTTTAACAATATCTTCCACTTCATGTTCAAATTTTCCTGCTTGTATAAACATGTTTCAGTTTGCTTTTTAGACTGGCTTTGTTAGAATTAGGTCCCAATCAAGCACAAATCTACACATTGCATTTGGTCTGCACATCTCTTAAGCTTCTGTTTCCCTCCCTCCCCCCTCTCTCTCTGTCATAACAGCGCCCGTCACACTCCATTTTTTTTTACCATTTATTTGCTGAATAAATCATTTTATTTGTTCTTTAGAATTTCCGACACACTAGATTTGGCTGATTACATCTATTGGTGTTGTCTGTTTCCTCTATATTCCATATTTCCTGTAATTAGGTAGTTAGATATAGAGGCTTGATTAGATTAAATTGACTTGGATGTTGTTAACACTTCATGTTGTTTTAAAGGTTTCCTAAACTATCCTCATTTTTTAAAATTCATCTTTATTATTGCCACTTTGATTGGGTATTTTCTGCTACCTTGTCTTCCAAATTACTTGTTTGATCTTCTGCTTCACGTAACCTCATGTTTTATTCCTTCAAGCGTATTCTTCATTTCAGATACTGTATTCTTCATTTCTGCTTTTTATATAGTTTCTATGTCTTCTTTTATGCTTAGTATCTCTCTGTTTGAGTTCTCACCAGGTCCATCCATTGTTCCCCTAAGTCCTTTGAGCATCCGTATAACCATTGTTTTAACCGCTATGTCTGGGAGATTGCTTAGCTCTATTTCATTTACTTCTTTTTCTGAAGATTTCTGCTGTTCTTGTGTTTGGGGCCTGTTCCTTTCTCTCCCCATTTTGGCTGCCTCTTTGTGTTTGTTTCTATTCATTAGTCAGGCCTGCTATATTTCCCAATCTTAGTGGGGTGGTCTTATGTGGTATGTGTTCTGTGGGACCCAGTGGAGCAGTCTTGTTGGCCACCTAAGCTGGGTGCTCCAGGAATGTCCCTTGTGTGAGTTATGCAACCACTCTATTTGTATTTAATTCTTGATTGCCGTTGACCCATCTGTGATTGCGATTGACCCTCAAGCCGGATGACTGTGAGGATTGACCCCAACCACTGTGTACAAGGTGCTATGCGTGTGCTGACCATACAAAGCAGAATTCAACTCAGCAGTGTCTAGTAGCTGCCCTGAGAGCTCCCTTCAGATGTGCCACTTGTGGAATTAATTGCATCCCCCTCTGATGTTAATGAAACATGCCTTTGAGTACGTTGGTTCTGGGCCTCTGGTGAGGGACTCTAGCGCAGGTCAATGTCAGGTGCTACCTGTGACCAGCCCTGGGCAACCTGCTTTGAGCTGCAAAGTGACCCACAGTTTGTGGCTGCCTCTGCTGGGCCTCGATGTATGTGACAAGGACCAAGCTGCTCACCAAGTTTGGCTCCCATTACTAGTGAGCTCAGGAGCCTGATCAGCAAAAGGCTCAAGGCCCCCCCCAGATTTGCCTCTGCCTACGTCATCCTGCTGACTGCCTATTAAGTTGTTACTAAAAGAGCCTCTGGAAGTATTCAAGTGGCATGAGGTAAGTTCTCAGTGAGTCACCAGATTGATTTAAGTTCAAATTTGGTGCCAGTGCTGAGTCTGAAGCTGCTCAGCAAAAGTTCCATGGTACCCCAAATATAGCTGCCACCCTCTGGGTGCCTATAGACATCTATTGTGGTGTAGGATCTCAGGGAGTTGTCAAAGTGAGGCCAGCAGAGATTATCAGGCCTAAACAGGCCAATATTTTGCCATGTGAAGTGAGGTCTCTTCAGAAGTCTGGCATGCAAGGGAAAAATGGCCCCCAACTTAGAAGCACACAACTCAGTCTGTTTACAAGTCCTGGCCAGATCTCCTGCTCGGGAGGGCAGGGCTGCCAGGAGTCCAGAGTGTGGGGGCTGGTGGATCGCTCATGGGGGCAGCACCAGTCAGGCTTGTGGGAAGGCAGGGGGTACAAATTGTCCCAGCCCCGGAGCCCTACAACTCAGTCACTGAAACACTCTGAGTCTTCCCAGACCACTGTACCCCAAGCCCAGGCAGCTGACTCCGATGCAGGGTGTGAGCTCTGCAGTGTGGTGTGACAGGGAGTCTGGAGGTTGTGGTTATTGCATTCTCCTGGGCAGATGCCATATGGAGGGGAATGGTCCGCCCAAGAAAGATGGCATCTGCAGTGTGGGAGAGGGTCTCAGTGCAGGGACGCTGGTGGCTATCCTTTCAGTTCTCTCCCCAGACCCACAAACCCCAGTCTCTCCTCACAGGACTCTTGTTCGCTCCACCTTCCCTTTTCAGGAGCCCAGGATGAGTGGCTGTGAAGGAGTTTCTGTGCAATGGCCTTTTAAGAGGGTGCCCATGTCTTTAGCAGACTCCTGTCTCCCTGGTGGACAGAATCCCCACTGATTTTCACAGCCAGATGTTATGTGAGTGCCTTTTCCTGGCCCTGGTGCACTGGGCTGCAGAGCCTGGCTTGTCATTGAGACCCCTGACTCCTCAGGGGGAACTTTTGCAGGTGAGATGTCCCTCCAGGTTCTCATCTGCCACCTCTGGGAACAGGGCCCACCCCTTTCACATCTCCCCTCTTCCTACCAGTCTCAACATGGCTTCTTCTGTAAGTCCTTGGTTATAAGACCTGTGTTCAGCTAGTCTTCAGTTCGTTATTCAGGCTGATTGTTCTGTACTTTAGTTAGAATTCCAGTTTGGTCCCAGGGAAAGATGTGTATAACTTCCACCTACTGTGCCACCATCATGGATCTCCCTTTATTTTTCCGTATAAATTTTAGAGTGAGTTTTTCAAGTTTCTCAGATAATGCTACTAGAATTTTGATTGGAATTTCATTGAGATTATATATCATTTTGGAGTGAATTGACCTTTTATAATACAGGTTTTCCTATACAAGATCTTAGAATGGTTTTGCATTTATTCAGATCACTTTCTAAGTCTTTTTTAAATATGTAAGTCTTTTATTAGAGGTTTCTTTGTCTTTTTTGGTCATTGACATCGTGTGTGTGTGCATGTGCGCATACAGCTCTGTCTCTCTCTCTTCCCCTTAAAAAAACTTCTTGCCTGAGGCCTCTCTTACCATTTGTTCAAAGATCCAGCTTTCTGATTTTTAATCTTCAATTTTCTATTTTCTTCATTTCATTGATTTTTTCCTTTACCTGTATTATCTACTTCCTCCTGTTTTTTTTAGATTTGCTTGATAGAAATGCTTAACTCATTTAAAAATGTTTCCTGCTAAATGTATTTAAAGCCTTAAATTTCACTCTGTGCTCCACAAATTTTTGACATGAGATGTTTTAATTGCCCTTGAGCTCTACAGATTTGATCATTTCAATTGATTTACCTTTTAACCTAATTTATAGTAATGCTATTTAATTTGCAAACACGAGAGTATTTTTTTCTTTCCTATCTCTCAGAGTCATTTTCTAATTTACTTGAGATTTTTCTTAGCTGGTTGCATAATTATATTTTTCCAGAACCAGCAAATTGCACTTACTGAATGGACTCGGTCCATGGAAACGACGTTGGATTAAGGTGTAGTGATGTTATGTTATTTGGCCAGGTAACCTGAGCGGAAAAGATTTAGCACTTCAAAGGTGAGATCTTGATTAGTTAGAGGTAAAGTTGAAATGAATTCCCTTGTTCTTACCATGCGACATTCCCAAGGAAGGATAATGCTAATTCCATATATGTGCTTTTACTTCACTGTTGACCAAGCCCTTTCCATAATCACTTTTTACTTCAGTCTTTTCCAACAGCCTGGTGAGGTAGATAGAAAAGTCATTTAACCTCTGACTTTATATGTCAGACAGTGTTAAAAATACCTTCAGACCACTGTGGATTATTGTGAGGATTAATTAATTAGAGCCAATAATCCTTTCTCTCAACTCAGTGGGTTGTGGTGCACTTGTGAGATAATGGATATGAAAATATGAAGGCATACAGCGATCTTGGTGATTAGTTAGTAGAAACAGTCACTTGTTTCCACTCCCAAGTTTTTCCTTGTGTTGAGCCCATTTAGGAGAGGCTGGGAATAATACTATGAGTGAGCACCAGACGTATGGCATGTACCTCGTATATAGGGTCTGGGACGAGCAGCGCCCCTTTTTTATTACAAAATCTTTTATTACAAAATCATAAGTGTATCATTCTGTAACATAACTATCACACTCAAGTGCACCACATGACATTTTAGGTGACATGTTCAAATTACAACTATAAATTACTACACCCATATTATTACCTTACCAACCACACTCGAGCAGGGCTTACTTCTGCTGGACCCTGTGTGTACATTGATTGGTTAGATACAAATAAGCTTCACTGGCATCAAGGCCATCTTCTTCGGTGTGCAACTTGTGCAGTCACATAGGATCCCCACTCCCAGAAGGGTTCCATACTTGTCTTAATGCTTTGCTGTTGTCTTCTTAAATAATTATATCTTTGATCGGTGTCTTGTAAATAAAGACTGATAAGACAATGAAGCATGTATAGGTAGCGTATGCACTCACAGGCTCAGATTCATAAGCATGGAAGGTAATGTGACCACCAACAGGTTTTCCTGGGCAGTGTGGGGCACATGGGGCCCCAAGGTAGTCAGGCTATAAACTGCGTCCAAATGGGGGCTGTTAATGGTGGGTGGTAGTGTCAGCAGAAGCAACAACACTGGTAGCAGGATCTGTAGCTGCGGGGAAGAACAGAGACTCCACAATAAGGAAACAATGGGGCTCACAATGTGAGATGGCCTTGACTCTGTCCCTGGAGCCGGTCCCTATGGAATTTATACAAATATGAACTCTCCTGCCTGAGTTCGGGGACAAGAACTACTCAAGTTCAGGCATTAAACTTAGTAAGTTATTACAAAATAAAAGTGTATGTATGGAGATTGCAGTAATGCATATATAAGGGAGTTATCAGAATTCTTTCAAGAGGTTATAATCTCTTGTTTTGCAAACTGCTGCAACATTGCAAAATAAGTAGCCACAGGGTTAGAAATAGAAATTATATTTAAAGATCATTATATTCAACAGAAAAGAACCCTATTTTATAGGAGGTTTTGGAAGAAGCAGTTATTAATGAGGAAGAGTTTTTTTCTTTCTACATTTATTTTTATTTTATTTTTTATTATATTTTAATTTTGTCTACTTTTAATTTTTTTAAATTAAACTTATTGGGGTGACCTTGGTTAATAAGATTACATAGGTTTCAAGTGTACAGTTTTATTATAAATGATCTGTATATTGCATTGTATGTCCACACGCAAAGTCAAATCATCTTCTGTCACCACATATTTGACCCCCTTTAGCCTTTACTCCCCCCTACTCCCCTTCCCTCTGGTAACTACTGTGCTCTTATCTGTGTCTGAGTTTCAGCTCAATTTCATTTTTTAATTACAATTTATATTCATTATTATTTTGTATCAGTTTCAGGTGTACAGCATAGTGGTTAGACAATCATATACTTTACAAGTGTTCCCCATGGTATTTCCAGTAGCCACCTAGTACCATACCTAGTTATTACAATATTAATGATTATATTCCCTATACTGGACTTTACATCCCCATGACTATTCTGTAATTACCAATGTGTACTTCTTAATCCCTTCACCTTTTTCACCCAGTTCCCCAACCCTCCCTCCCACCTGGCAACCATCAGTCTGTTTTCTGTGTCTATGAGTCTGTTTGTATTTTGTTTGTTTGTTTTGTTCTTTATATTCCACATATAAGTGAAATCAGATGGTATTTGTCTTTCTCTGACTTATTTCACGGAGCATAATACCCACTAAGTCTATCCATGCTGTCACAAATGGTTAAGATTTCCTTCTTTTTTTTATGATCCAGTAGTATTCCATTGTGTAAACATACCACAGCTTTTTAATCCACTTGTGTATTGATGGGCACTTGGGCTGCTTCCATATCTTGGCTATTGTAAATAATGCTGCAGTAAACATAAGGGTGCATATATTCTTTAGAATCAGTGTTTTGGGTTTCTTCAGATATATACCCAGAATTGGAATCACTAGGTCAAAAGGCAGTTCCATTTTTAACTTTTTGCAGAAACTCTATACTGCTTTCCACAGTGGCTGCACCAGTCTGTACTCCCACCAAGAGTGCATGAGGATTCTCTTCTCCCACATCCTCACCATTTATTGTTTGTTGATTTATTGATGATAGCCATTCTGACTATTAGAATGTTTAGTGGTATAGCATAATGAGAAAAATCATATACTTTATGAAGTGCCCCCAATATTTCTAGTACCCACCTGTCACCATACATTGTTATTACAATATTACTGATTATATTTATTATGCTGTATTTTACTAACTGACCATATAGGCATAAGTTTATTTCTGGGCTCTCTATTCTCTTTCATTGATCTGTGTGTCTGTTCTTATGCCAGTACTATGCTGTTTTGATTACTATAGCCTTAATAGCAGGTAGTGTGATACCACTGAATTTGTTCTTTCTCAAGATTGCTGTGACTACTTGGGTCTTTTGTGGTTTCATATAAATTTTTGGATGATTTTGTTTTTTTTTTAGTTCTGTGAAGTGTGTAATTGGTATGTTGATAGAAATTGCGTTGAATCTACAGATTGCTTTGGGTTGTATGGACATTTTAATGATGTTAATTCTTCCAATCCACGAACATGCTATATGCTTCCATTTGTTTGTATCTTCTACAATTTCTTCATTATCTTATAATTTTCTGAGTACAGGTCTTCCATGTACTTGGTTAAATTTATTCCTAGGTATTTTATTGTTTTTGATGTAATTGTAAATGGAATTGTATTCTTAGTTTCTCTTTCTGATAGTTCATTTTTGGTGCATAAAATACAACTGATTTTTGGTTCATAAAAATGCAACTGATTTCTAGCTCTTTATTTTGGATCCTGCTATTTTACTGAATTCATTTTTCAGTTGTAGTAGTTTCATTGGTGATATCTTTAGGATTCTCTTTATTATGTGATCTGGAAATAATGACAGTTTTACCACTGAGAAAAAGCCAGTTTTTATATTAGTTTCCCTTTGAATTGAATATGCTGTGATAGAATACATAAACAAGTATTTTGAATAACATAGAAATAATGAAGCTATTTTTGGTTTATTGTGTTACTGCACAAGTTACAGGAACTGTCATAGGAAAAATTAAAATACTATTGTATAAATGTACATTTAAAATGAAAGTCAAACTTGCCCTGGCTGGTGTGGCTCAGTGGATTGCATGCTGGCCTGCAAACCAAAGGGTCACCAGTTTGATTCCCAGTCAGGGCACATGCCTGGGTTGTGGGCCAGGTCCCCAGTAGGGCGTACACAAGAGGCAACCACACATTGATGTTTCTCTCCCTCTCTTTCTCCCTCCCTTCCCCTCTGTCTAAAAATAAATAATCTTAAAAAATACACAAACCTATTGGGGTACTAATAGGTATTGCATTATATTTATATATTATTTTTGAGGGAATTTGCATTTTTATAATATCTACCCATGCAAGAAAATAGTATGTCTTTCCATATTTTCAGATTGAATTTTATGCCATTTAATAAAATGCTTATTGTTTTCTTCATCTAGTTTCTATACTTGTCATACTGAGATTATTTCCAATATCTATATGCATGTTCTTGCCAGTGAAATATTTTCTCCCATTACCATTTGATTTCTTTGGCTCAGTGTTTTAATGTCTGTGAGATTCCTCCATGTGGTTTCATGTATAAGTGACTTGTTCATTTTGATTACTGAGCAGTATTCCTATGCATTTAATATACTACCAGCTATTTATCCATGTGCCTGTGATGGACATTTGACTAATATGAATAAAGTTGCTATGAACAACTTTTTACAAGCTTTTAAAAAATGAATGTATATTTACATTTCTTTTTGGCAACTACCTAGCTGTAGAAGTTCCTCAAGGAGTATCTTTAATGTTAAAAAGAAATCACCAAACTTTAAAAAAGTGGCTTATATTATTTTATGCTCCCACCAGCAATGTAGGATAATTTTATTTGCTCCACATCCAGGTCAACATTTCACACTGTCAGTCTTTTTCATTTTAGCCGTCCTAGTGGCTGTGAAGTGCTATCTCTTTGTGACTTTACAGTGCATTTCCCTGATGACTAATGCTGTATGACACTTTTTCATGTACTTATTGGCTATTTATTTGTATATCTTCCTTGGGAAGTGTCCAAAACCATTTGCCATTTAAAAAAAAAAGTTGGAGTTGTTTGTCTTTATATTGATTGGTTGGAGTTCTCTTGTCAGTCTTTTATCAGTTATATGTATTGAGAATATTTTCACCCACCGTGGAAGAATTTATTTTCTTAACCCTGTACTTTAAAAAAAATAAATGTCTATAATTTTCAGTGGCTTTCAATTTACCTTTTTTTTCTTTCACGCTTTACTGCCTTTTGTATCCTTATTAAGAAATCTTTACTTCAAAGTTGTGAAGATATGTACTAATTTTTTCTAGAAACATTATAGATTTAGCTTTTATAACTAGGTCTATGCTGCAACTCAAACTGATTTTTTAAATGGAAATATAATTTGCACACCATAAACTCACCATTTTAAAGTGTACAATTCAGTAGATTTTAGTATATTCATAATGTTGTGCAACCATCACCGCTGTCTACTTCCGGAACATTTTTATCACTCCCCAAAGAAACCTTGTACTTATTAGTAGTAATTTCCTATTCCTCCCTCCCCTCATCCCTGGAAATGGTTGGTCTCCTTTTTTCTCTATGAATTTGCCTATTCTGGGCATTTCATATAAATGGAAGAATCGTACAATATCTTACCTTTTGGGTCTCTCTTTTTTATTTAGAACAAGGTTTCCAAAGTTCACCCATATTGTAGCATGTATCAGTACTGGATTCCTTTTTATGGCAGAATAATACTGCGTTGTATGGCCATAACACACATTTTATTGATCCATCAGTTAATGAACATTCAGGCTGTTTCCATATTTTAGCTATTATGAATAATGCAGCTATGAACATTTTTGTACAAATTTCTGTGGACACGTGTTTTACATTCTCTTGGGTGTATACTTAGTTGTGGAATGGCTGGATCATATTGTAACTATGCTTAATTTCTCTTGTTTGCATTGCTATGGTACCTTTATCAAGTTTCAAAAAATTATATATGTGTGGGTTTATTTCTGGGGTCTGTATTCTGTTCTATTTTTTTAAGTTTGTAGATCCTATGCCAGTAGCACACTGTCTAGATTATTGTAATTTTAAAGTCAATATTGAAATCAGATAGTGCGCATTCTCCCACTTTGTTCTGCTATTTTAAGACTGTTTGGGCTATTCTATATCCTTTGCAGTTCCAAGTATAATTTTACAATGAGCTTGTCAGTTTCTTCCAAAAGATCTTCTGGGATTTTGATTGTGATCACATGAACTACATTGAAGGAAAATAGACATCTTAAGGGTATTGAATCATCCTATTTTTGAATTTGGTATATCTCACCATTTATTCTTGTGTGTTTATCTTAGCAATATTTTATTTCTCTTAACAATATAATTTCTTCCTTAAATATTTGACAGAATTGACCAGTAAAACCATGAAACTCACTGGTCCTGACCTTGGAGTTTTCTCTGTGAGGAGTTTACTTCTTTAGAATCAGGTGTGTTAAAGTATAATTTATATAAAACTCATCTATTTTAACTGTATCATTCATTGAGTTTGACAAATAATGTCCTCCTCAAATAGAGAGAGTTTTATTTTTTCCTTTGCAGTTTCTGTGCCTTTTATTTCATTTCCTTACCTAATACCCTGGCTAAAGCCTCCAGTATAATATTGAATGGAAGAGATGAGAACAGACAACCTTGCCATTGCCTTGATTTGAGGGGGAAAGCATTCAGTGTTTCATTGTTAGGTATGATGTTGACGGTAGAATCTCTGTAGAAATATTTTATCAGTTTAGAAACGTTTTCTTCTAATCCTAGTTTTAAGAGTTGTTTTTCTTTCATCATGAATGAGGTTTGAATTTTATCAAAAGCCTTTTTGATAATCCATTGGGTTGATCATATACTTCTTATTCTTTTTTTTAAAGCTGTATTTATTTATTTTATTTTTAAAAATATTAATTTATTTTTAGAGAGAGGGGAAGGGAGGGAAAAAGAGAGGGAGAGAAACATCAATGTGTGGTTGCCTCTCATATGCCCCCTACTGGGGACCTGGTCTGCAATATAGGCATGTGCCCTGACTGGGAATCGAACTGGCGAACTTTGATTTGCAGTCCAGTGCTCAGTCCATTGAGGCACACCAGTCAGGGCTTCTTTGGTATTCTCTTAATGTAGTGTGTTACATTGAATGAATTTCAAATGTTAATCTACCTTACATTCCTGGGACATAATATATTGATATTTTTATATATTGCTAGATTTGATTTGCTAAAATTTTATATTATCCATGAAGATTATTGCTAAGTTGTTTTATTTTAATGTCTTTGGTTTTGGTATCAGAGCAATGATGGCCTCACAAAATGAGGTGGAATGTTCCCATCTCTTCTATTTTTCTGCCTGAAATTATAAAAAATGGCAAACCCAAATTTGGGCCAAGGATGTGGAGCTCCTGAAACTCTCATATATTACTGGTATAAGTTATATTTTTTCTATAATTTTGGCAAACTGTTTGCCAGTATCTACCAGAGCTTAACATATATCTACACCCTAGCCCAGAACTTTAACTCCTATCTATACACTCAATAGAAATGGGTGTATGTGTCCACCAAACAGATATATTCAAGAATGCTCATAGAAGCTATATTTATAATAGCAAAAATTGGGAGCAACCCACATATTCACCAAGAGGAGAATGTAGAAAGGAAATATACTAATACAATGGAAATGTATATAACAATGAAAAATCAAACTACTGATACATTAATTTGGATGCATCAGAAACATAATGATGAATCAAAGAAGCAAGCCCAAGAGTATGTACTGTGTGATTCCATTGATATAAATTTCAAGTGTTTATTAAAACTTAATGTATGGCTTTAGAAATCATATTAATGATCAGCTCTGGGCAGAGATGGACTTTTACTCTGAAAGGGCCATGCTGAATTCTCTTGGATGATGATAACATTCTGTATTTTCCCCTGGGTGTTGGTTGCATAGGTATTACATATGTAAAAATTCATAAAGCTACATTTAGATTTTAGGTGGTTTGCTGTGTGATTTATATTTCTTTTTTTAGTTTATTTTTTGATTATGCTATTACAGTCATCCCAGTGTTTTTCCCCATTGTCCCCTCCACTCTGCACCCCCCTTCCCCACAGCACTCCCACCCTTAGTTCAAGTCCATGGTTGTACATGTAAGTTGTTTGGCTTCTCCATTTCCTATACTATTCTTAACCTCCCCCTGTATATTCTGTACCTACCAATTATGCTTCTTAATCCCTGTACCTTTTTCCCTATTCTGTCCCTCCCTCTCTCCCCACTGATAACTCTCTATGTGACCTCCATTTCTATGATTCTGTTCCTGTTCTGGTTGTTTGCTAAGTTGTTTTTGTTTTTGTTTTTTAGATTCAGTTGTTGATAGCTGTGAGTTTGTTGTCACTTTACTGTTCATACTTTTTATCTTCTTTTTCTTAGATAAGTCCCTTTAACATTTCATATAAGGGCTTGGTGATGATGAACTCCTTTAACTTGACCTTATCTGGGAAGCACTTTATCTGCCCTTCCATTCTA
>CM052552.1:23644650-23661501 GCA_028533065.1 Trachops cirrhosus
GGATGTAGGTTCTTGCCTTTCATGACTTGGAATACTTCTTTCCAGCCCCTTCTTGCCTGGAAGGTCTCTTTTGAGAAATCAGCTGACAGTCTGATGGGAACTCCTTTGTAGGTGACTGTCTCCTTTTCTCTTGCTGCTTTTACAATTCTCTCATTTTTAATCTTGGGTAATGCAGTTATGATGTGGTTTGGTGTGTGACAATATAACATTAATCCTACTTATAACTCAGTGAGACCTTCTCAGTTTGCAAACTTTATTCTTCTTTATTTAGGGAAAATTTTCTTGCTATTATTTGTTTATGGCATTTTTTTTCTCCTAAAGTTTCTTTTATTCACAGGTTAGATAGTCTGTATTTGTTTTCTAAATCCTTTATCTTTTTGTATTTTTATACTGTTTTTGAAAGATACCTTCTACTCTGTCCTCTAGACCGCTAATGTGTTTGTCACAACAAATGATCAGCTTCTCCTGCAATTTATCTATTAAATTTTTAAACTTAAATACATATTTTTTAGTTCCAAAGGTCTGTTTTTTTTCATTTTTTATCCTCACCCGAGGATATTTTTTTAAATTGCTTTTAGAGAGAGAAAGGAGAGAGAGAAACATCAGTGTGAGAGAAACATTGATTGGCTGCCTCCCATACGCTCCACGTGGGGAATTGGACCTGCAACCATGGTACATGCCCTGACCAGAGTAAAACCCAGAGCCCTTCGGTTATGGCGTGATACTGTAAGCAACTGAGTCACACTGGCCAGGGCCCAAAGGTCTTTTGAATATTTATAATTAGATTTTCTTAACTGCAGACTTTAATTTTGTCCAGGTAATGAGTTTTATTTTTTTTTCTCCTTCAGAGCATGGGTCTGTTTTACTGAGGAGCTGCCTGTTGACATTATTTTTACTCTTTTACTTTCTGGGCATGGATTCCCTTAGATAGTAGGGTGAGAATATAATTTATCATGTAGACTTGAGTGTGAGGAGAAACTATTAATAATTATACCAGTATCAACAAAGAGTGTTTCATGGTAACAAGAATATATGATCACCACACCGCTAAGTGCCAGCTTATGTCTTGCGTCTTTGATAGAATGGTGTATAGCAACAATCCAGACAGTGATGGGAAACTCAGAAACCTTGGTCCCTGGGGACAGTCAGTTGAATGGCAAGTAACTAGGCTCCACTCTTTTTTAAATTAAAGATTTTATGTATTTATTTTAGAGAGAGGGGAAGGGAGGGAGAGAGGCATCAATATGTGAGAGATGCAATGTGTGGTTGCCTCTGGCGTGTCCCCAACCAGGGATCTGGCCCACAACCCAGGCATGTGCCCTGACTGGGAATCGAACTGACGACCCTTTGGTTTGCAGGCTGGCACTCAATCCACTGAGCCACAGCAGCCAGGGCTAGGTTTCATTCTTGAGTGCTGACATAGCTAGGCTCAGAAATTTAAAAGGCAGTGAATATGAGGCTTTCCCTCATCTTGACCTGGTAAATTAACTGCTTCTTTCAGGCTGAATTCACTGGTTGCTTATGGAAGGGACTAGGGAGGGAACAAGGAGCTAGACTTGCGTGGCAGTTTGTGCAGGTTGTGCCCTGTACCAGGATGTCCAGTAGAGGGAGCAGGTTGGGGCTGAAATCCAGACCAGGTTTCCCACGCACTGGCTGGAGTTGCTTTTCTTGGAGGAGTGAGTACCTTTTTCTATTTTACACAAAGGTACCTTATAGGCTAGCGGTGCCCCTGTGGTGGCAGATCCATTTGTATCCTTGATCTTCTGCATATTCTTTGCATTGTTTTTTTTTGTTGTTCATTAGTATATCAAAGTAAAAGCAAACTTAAATCAGAGTAATTATCCTTGCCAGTTTTGAAGCTTAAGCAGCCTTTGTAAACTGTTTTAGCTAATGTTTCAACATCATTTTTAATGATCAGTTCCCCTTAATTTGTAATGTTAACTTTAATTACCCTTCTCTTCCCAGAAATATCTTTATCTTCTTGTTTTCATTTTCTAACAATACATAATCATTTGAAAAGTTTATAAAACAGAGAATTGTGTGTACTTGGCAGAAATAGGCATGGCTAACAATTTGGTATATACACTTCAGACTACATGAAGCTATAAATAGAGACTTCTTTTAGTATGTATTTATTAATCTCTATATCAATTTATCCTGATTGACATTTATATGTTCTTAGGTTTGGATTTTTTTTTTTACCATCATAAACTATTCTGTACCAATACTGGGGCTTCTATTTTCTTAGAATAAACTGTCAGAATGAAATTGCTGGATCAAAGGGTATGTTCATTTAAAGATGTTTTTCACTGTTATTTCCCTCTAGAATAGTTGTGCCAATTTACACTTCCACCAGTAGTATAAAAGAATGTTTTTTCCTTACTTTCTTGCCATCACTGCACAATATCATCTTCTTAATCTTTTTTAACCTGATAGGCAAAATGGATATTTTGTGTAAACTAAGTTCTCAGTAAATATTTGCTGAATGATGATATTGTTGTGGTTTAGTTTTCATATATTTAATTATTGGTGAGTTTGACCGTCTATACCAGGTCTCTACACCTTTTTCAGTAGAGGCTCAGATAGTAAAAATTTTATTTTATTTTTTATTTTTCAGATAGTAAATATAGTAGACTTCACAGGCTACATGGTCTCTTTGCACCTAGCCACCTCTGCCTCATTGTAGCAGTATAGCATCCATGAACAGTGGGTGACTGAAAGGCTGTGACTGTGTTCCCATATGTACAGCAAAAAGCAGCCGCCGGACTTGGTCGACAGGCAATAGTTTGCTGACCTCTGATTTATTCATGTTTGTTACTATTTTTTATTGTTGTTCTATTACAGTTGTCCCAGTTTTCCCAGGACCTTTGTGAGTTGCTAGTTTGTATCCCTTACCCATTTTTTTGAAAATTGGGGGTTTTGTGTTCTTGCTGATTTATAAAAGCTCTTTATTTTATTTGGTTGCAAAGTCACAATGTTAACCATTTGTCTTATCTTGCAAATATTTCCCCCAGTTTTTAATTCATTTACTAACTTTGCTTGTGGTCTCTTTTTCCTCTATAAATATTTTTATTTTTTGGCATTAAATGTTTCAGTCTCTTTATGGTTTCTGGATTTCTTGTTATACTTAGAAAGGTCTTCACTTCAAGAGTATAAAAATACTATATTTTCTTTCATTGATTTTCTTTAATGTTTAAAAATTTGAATAAGTATCTGAATGTATTTTTATTTGGTGACAGGGATATAATTTTATTTGAAATACCATTTTTATTATGTACTAAATTCCCATATGTGCATGGGTCTGTTTCTGAACTCTAATTTTCTGATTTATGCATTATAAATTATTTTCGTGTTCTTTTATATGGCATCTATTTTATCACATTTTCTAATGTATTATTGCTTGCAAAGGAAGTCTATTGAGTTTACATATATATTACTGAAATTACTGAATTTTTTCATTTCTAATAGTTTTTCCCTTGAATTTTCTATGCTGTCATATTATCCTCTATAGATAATGATAATTTTTCCTCTTCTTTTTTGAAAGAAATACCTCTTATCTTGTTGTGGTCGCTAGAATTTATATGATAATTCATATAATAGCGGTGATAATGGATACCCTTACAGTGTTCCTGATTTTAATGAGAAGGGCTCTTGTGTTTCATTGCTAGGCATGTTTGATGGTAATTTTTGATAAACATCCTATCTTGTTTAAGAAGATTTCTCCTATCCCTAGTTTATTATTTTTTCAAAATAAGGATGGGTGTTCCATTATCAAATGTTAGTTTTGCATCAATTGAGATAATTATACAATTTTTCTACTTCAACCAGAGTATGTAATAAATTATGTCAATATATTACAAATGTTGGGCTGTTCGTTTTTCCTGAGGAGAAATCAACTAGGTTAGAATGCAGTCTCCTTCTCATTGTGTTCTAATATAATGTTGGATTGTGTTTACTGATGTTTTATTTAAAATTTTTACATTTGTCTTCTTAGGGAGGTGTAGTCTGATAATAATTTTCTCTTTTTTGTGCTGTCTTTGTCAGGTTTGCTAGCGGGCATTTGCCAACCTTGTGAAAGACAGTTGGAATGCAGTCATGCTCCCAGTGATACAGAAAATTACGCATATATAGTTAAGTGTGATGTAGCTGAAGTGTTAAAATGAGATAGAAAATGTCTGATCCTTGAGATAATGATAAAAATTATGTGTAAATCCTGTGGATCTAGTGCCTATTAGGGGAAAAGATCTTTGTCAATCTACCCAATTTCATATTTAGTTATGATTCATTGTAAGACAGGGGTGTCAAACTCATTTTCACCAGGGACCACATCAGCCTCGCTGTTGTCTTCAAAGGGCTGGATGTAACTTTAGGACTGTGTAAATGTAACTGCTCCTTAACTAGGGGCAAGGAGCTCGGTGCTGCTGCCAGGTAGAAACAAGGTGCCAGGCCAGATAAAACAAGGTGGAGGGCCGGATTCAGCCGCGGGCCTTGTGTTTGCCACCTGTGGTAATAGGAGGTTTACTCTTGTTTTGGTCACTTTTAGTAACTATATTTTCCTTGAAAATTATCCATTTTATCTAGATATTCAAGTGTGTTGGCATAAAATTGTACATATTTTTCTCTGATTTTAAACTCACTTCTAATCTATGGCTATATTCCCCTGTTCTTTCTTTCATTTTATTTATTGACCTGTGTCCTAGGTATTGTGCAATGGTTTCTGGTTTTCATGTTATACTCAGTGGCAAATGAGACAGTTGAGATGTTTGCCCCATGAAATCTACATTTGAATGTGGTATATTTGTGTTTTCCTTCTTAGATGAGTTTGCTAAGTATCTGTTATATTGATTTTTCATAGAAAAACCATTTTACTTATCATTTCTACTGTTCCCATTCCTAATTTATTAATTTCTTTTTTCATAATGTTTTATTAATATTTATTTTAATTTTTAAAAATATCTCATTTACTTATTTTTAGAGAGAGGGGAAAGGAGGGAGAGAGAGAGGGAGAGAAACATCAATGTGCAGTTGCCTCTCCTGTGCCCCTTGTTGGGGACCTGGCCTGCAACCCAGGCATGTGCCCTGACTGGGAGTCGAACAGCAACCCTTTGGTTTGCAGGCCAGCTCTCAATCCACTGAGCCACACTAGCCAGGGCTGTACATTTCTAATTTTATTTGAGTGTTGTCTTAAAAACATTGTTGTTTGGGGTATTTTCAAGTATACACAAAGATAAAATAATATCATGGACTTTCATGTACTCATCAGCTATCTTCAACAATTGTTAACTCATGGGAAATCTTATTTCATTCATATTTCTAAACCACTATATTTTCAAAAGCAAACCTCAAACAGCTTATTTTATCTACAAATAGTCTAGTAATACTTATCTACTACATAAGTTCTCCTCTTGAAAATATAACAATACCAGTATCACTCCTAAATGTTCACAGTAATTTGTTAATATGTTATATCGAGTCAGCATTCAAATTTCCAGTTGCCTCATAAATATCTTTTTATAGATGAATCATTTGGTTGACACATGTATTTCTTTTTCCAATGTTTTATCATGAAAAATTTTAAACATATAGAAAAGTGAGAAGAATAATACATACAATAAAAACTTATACACAATCTATCAGATTCAGCATTTGTTAATATTTTCCCTTATTGGTTTTATCTTGCTTTCTCTCCATATGTATATTTCTGTGTTATTTTGAAGGAGGCTATAGACATCCTGATATTTCAGCATATTTCAATAATAAAAATAATCTTCTAATACCTGTAGTATCATTGTAACTATTACCAGTATTTCATTAATATCATCTAATATCCAGTTCATATTCAGATTTCCCCCACTTGTCTCCACTTTAAAAAAAATAAAAGACAAGCCAACTTGAAGGGGCTTCCACTGGCTAAATTGGGGGCAGTTTTATCATTGAAATAAATAATGAGTAAACTAAAAATTATGATAAAAATGAAATATTCACATAGTTTTAAAATACCTCTCCCACAAAATACTTACTAATTACATGGGGGAGTAAAACCACTTAAGAAGGGAGAACCCTGGCTTTTTTTCTCCCTGAATTAATAGCCAACTAAGTTCACATGTTACAAATAAAATGTCTCTTTAGTAGTTCTTTTAAATCTATGCCAGTTCTCTTACCCCCCCTTTTTACCTTATGATTTATTTGTTGAAAAATGATTTGTCATGTTGAACTTCCCACATTCTAAATTTGTTAGCCTTGCCTATTAACATAATGCTTGCCTATTAAGAATTTTTTACTTTAAACTATATTTATTGTACAATGTAGTCTGAAAAAAATCAGTTAAATTTAACACAGCACTAGTTTTTAAACGATTTTTTAAAATTTGTATTTAGAGAGAGGGGAAGGGAGAAAATCATCAATGTGTGAGAGAAACATCAATCAGTTGGCTCTCCCATGCCCCCTACTGGGGACCTGGCCCGCAACCCAGGCATGTGCCCTGACTGGGAATCCAACTGGCAACCCTTTGGTTCACAGGCCGGCACTCAATCCACTGAGCCACAATAGCCAGGGTCAGCACTATTTTTTATGGTAAAATTTCAAAAATATTCAAAAGTGGATGGAATAACACTGTTTTAATATGCTTCTTTAAAGCATTCTTGCCCTAGCTGGTGTAAATTTAACCAGTTTGATTTTGAAATCAGTTTGTATTTAGGTGTGTTCAAATCCCTAATATTTGAACCAAGGGAATACTGCTTTTGTCAACAATAAATTAGGCAGTGAATTTTACAATGAACTGACCCATTGTTCTCCTGTAGGCCGGAGAACAATGCGTTTGGGTCCAACAATCATTTTTTAGTAATCATTTATCCTCAGTAAGTTAATAAGTCTTAAGCGTCAGGTTAACTGGGGGCATCAGTTTAATATTGATAACAGTACACTAATTTCTTCTCTGCCTTTTTAATGTGGACCAGGGAAACTATAAATAATAGACGAAGCACCAATATATTTGAATAATGAATACTTAAAATACATCTTGTTTTTACTTAAAATATTTGTAATGGTTTGCAATTCTTTCTGTTTTTAAGTCTGAGGCACTTCTGAATGTAATTCCCATTTAGATTCCTTTTAAGATGAAAGTAACATCTGTGATTCCATTGTTATATTTTTTTGTTTCTTTTAAAGTGCATGCATTATTTATTGCGATGAGTTTCTCCAACAGTATTGTAATGGAAAGTCAACCTGATCAACAAAACAAGCAAGCAGACAAAATATAACCAGAGACATTGAAATAAAGAACAAACTGACAGTAACCAGAGGGGAGCAGGGAGGGTGATAATGGGGGAAAAAGGGGAAGGGTCATCAACAACCATGTATAAAGGACCCATGGACAAAGCTTAAAGTGGGTAGGATCAAGGTTGGGAGGTGAGGGTGAGTGGGGGGCAGTAGGGGGAAATGGAGACAACTGTACTTGAACAATAATAAAAAAGAAAGTCAACTTTGAATATCTATAGAGAACTCTTCTTGTATCACAGATCATCAGTCTTCTTAGAACAAATTCAGGAAAGGAGCTTATGTAATTTTGAGGTCCCTTTGAGACAAAAAGAGAATATAAAATTACACTTAAATTAGGTATGGAAATGAATATTTATATGGAACAAGACTTTTTAAATGAGTTCTTTTTAGGCAATTTACCAGAATAAATTATATACAAATGCTTTCTGATTATACCTCATTGCTGCTGCGTGCAAGTGAGGAGTCCCAAAGCTCAAGCTACATGTGGAGCTTGACGAGAAATGTTCCTCAGTACAAACGGCTTAGCTTCCAAGCACAGTGTATTAGCAGTCTAATGAACTTGACCTTCACTATTGTAGTTTAGATGAAAGGTGTGTAGGTATTTTTTTTTACAGCAGTCAGGTCTGTTTCATGGTTGTGGGTCAGAATATTTACGCAGAGCCCTGGGCTCACAGGGGTCCTGTGCTTGGGGTTGAGTGTTCTGTGGTCCCTCCGTTGAAATTCTTAATTTTATTTTGGATATGTATTTTGTAAGTGAAGTTTAAGGGGATAATGGAGCATGTGTCAGATCCTTGGAGCTTCTGCTGATGCCTCTTCCTCCATCCCACCACATCCCTATGATAGGATCTTGGTGATTTGGTGTCCGCCCCTGGTGTCCTGTTCCCTAAAGCCTCCCCCTTGCACCCCTCACTTCCCACAGCCCAAGGACTACTACTGCCTTCTCCTAGGGCTGCAAATGAGTTGTGTCAGCAGGAGGAACCCTAAGTTCTGCTGTTGGCTTTCACTCCAGGTGGGAGCCTGGACCTGGGGGCAGGAAGGCTCAAGGTTGGGCACATGTGCCCTGGGGTATCTTGGGGCTAGGCACGGCCAAAACTGTTCTGCCCTTGGTTGGCACAGCCTCTGAGCAGTCTGCAAGCAGAGGGTCTGCTCATGTACCCCTGAGCCAGATACCCCTGTATCCTAGCCCAGAGGTTACAATGCCTTAGGAGTTGCTCATCTCTTTTGGGATGGAGCTGCCGCCCGCCCGTGGGCAGGGCAAATAGGCTACCGCATATTCATTTTGCATTGTGACCTGATAACTCCAATTTAACAGTTCTCTGCCCAGAGGATTGAAAAGTCCAGATGTTTTCTGCATATGGCACACCAGGCCACAATGGAGTGTGTGTGTGGAATGAGCCAAAATCAATTAAATGCTCCTTGAAAACAGTTAGTGGAATTCAGATGCTTGCCTAAATTTAACCAGTTTTTAAAGAAAATGTTTTGGGTGTTCTCACCAGTCCTCAGGAGATATTAGGACATTGGATAGAAGTGATAATTAAGAGGTTGGATATAGGTGACTTTTAAGACCTGGAAAATTCAATATTCTAGGGAAAATGAATTAGTTCCTAGTAAAGGAAATTATGATATTTTCATACAAAAGTGATATATATGTATGAATATAGATTGTGTCTAAAATATTAAGAGAGAAAATGTTTCAGAACAGTATATTGTATATAATCCCATTCATGTTATGGAAAGATATGTATCACATTTCATCACCTGGTGACAGTTGTGTTGAAATTTGCATGTTTGACTATGTGCAACAACAGTTATAGAATATGATCAGCAGCACAGAATAAAATCCCAGAGACAGTAGTAGAGGACTACAGCACAAAAGAAAATATTTCTTTAAAAAAAGAATTTTCAATGATTGAGTTAAAAAGTGATTCTGAAAAGTTGAAATCTGAATTAAGTACTCTCTTCAAAATACCACAATCAATTTATGTCATGTACTTTTTCTTTGTTATGCATGCACTGGAGAGAAATATTTGCATCTACATCCAAGTAAGTCTAAAGACCTCTTCCCATAAATATAAAATAAAGATTCAAGTTTATCAGTGCTTCCTACTGTTACATTAAATAGTGGGACATTTTATAATTCATGGTGTTTTAGCATCAATCAAACAGAATGATGAAAATGTAAATTATAGCACAAGATATTTTATATATAAAATATATGTATTTCTGGGAGGATAAACAAGAATGTGACCTGGATAATGAGGTAAGTCAAAGACTCTCACGAGCATTGTCAAATCAGTAGTGGTGAATTATGAAAACAAACAATAACATTAAATGGACCAGGAGCTCATGACTGAGATTTTTGCATATGCATATTAATGCAAATTAATCTTCATAGCAATGAGACTGGCTTCACAAGTTAAGTGTAAAAATCACTTTCATCACAATATAGAGTGACAATTTATGAAAAAGAAAGATTCATTTTCAGGGAAAGTGCATCTGTCCTTACAGAGATCACTGACTGACCTACTGGGAAATGCAATCTCACACTTGCTCTTGTTGAGATAGGGGAACAATGTCCTACCCACCCAGGTTGGAGCATCTCAGGGACTTTTGTAGGCTTGTGACTACTTTTTAAACTGTTTACCTTGAACCTCCTACTCCACCTTTAATGAGCTTGGCTTATATTTGTTTTGTGTATTATAGTTACACATAAGAATTTATTTGGGAGCAAAACAAACATTCTACCTCTTCACTAAAACAGTGTTTGAAAACTACACTTCATATGGGCTGAGGTTGCACAGAGGCCAAAGGACGGATAATAAATGTCAACAGGTGTCAGAATTATACCTGGGAAGGCAAAGTGTTTGTCAACTCTAAAGGCTGTGGGGCTTATATAAGAGAGTAAGTAGGAAGACATGAAGAGGGTAGCTTGAAGAGAGATACAAGGGAGGGGTGCTCTTTGGTTATCTGGGATCAGTCTGAGGTCAAGCCTGTCAACATTCTTGTCTATGTTTTTGCTTTTAGTTGTTATTATGCCCTTGTGGACATGATGTTGCCACTTCAAGGAACCACAGTGTGCTGGACAAAAGCACACTCTTCTCGCGGTTCATAATTTACTTTAAGGATGATTTAAGTCCATTTAGTTCAGCCATTGCCTTCTTTTTGCCTTGATGTTCTGTACTTATTCTTCAGTGAACGGGACAGTTTGCAAGCCTGAGTGCAGCAATTAAGAGCTGGGGCTTTGGGGTCACGTAGGCTAGGTTTATGGTTCGGACACTTTAAAGGCTGTGTGTGGCCTTAAGCAGACCATGTGACCTTTGATCTTTACGGTTCAGGCTCCACATCTGTAAACTGGTTATGTTACAGAACACCCGTGGGTCTATTGCTCTAGGTTCTGTTGCCCACTGCCAATAAGGACTGTGGCTCTCAATGCCAGAGTTTGGTAAAAAGGAAGGGAATTATTTAATTAAAAGTAATTACTTCCTGGCCCAGGTTTAGAGTAACGGCAGAATTTTGCTGTTAAGTCCCGCTGCCTTTGAATGCATGCCCACAAACACACAGTCCTGCCCCCAACCTTGGCCCAGTCAGGCCAGTCTCAAAGCATGCCAGTCAGAGGTACCGCGTTTCACCAAAAAAAAAAAAAAAACAAAAAAAAAAAACAAAAAAAAACCAAGTCCGTGGCTCACTTCTCCCTCTTCCCCCCAGCAATCTGTGCTCAGCTGGGCAGGCCTCCTGTGGTTCCCAACACCATCAGCCTTGTTGCCACAATCTCCAGTTCTTAAACCAAAACTGTGTGGCAACTTCTCATGGCAGGCCAGTGAGGGTCCTTCCACCTCCTTTTGACCCACTTGGTCCTGCTGCACATGGCTGCCTACCTTCTAGTTTAAATCCCAGTCTGGATCCTCCTCTGCAACCCTATTTCTGACTCCTCCCACAGTCAGGTGCATCTGCTAGCATTTCCATATTTTCCACCTTTCTTGGCCACCATTCTTAGTCCAGGTGGGCGTGGTCCCATGGCATGGAGCAAACCATTTCCAAGCTCTTGCACGGGTGCTATAACCTGGGTATCTGCTTCCCAGCTACATCATGAATCATGGTCATGCCCATCTCCCTGGCCCAGGCAAACTATTCAGCATTACTGTGAAGCTAGCCCGCTGTTATTGATATGCAAAGTAACTTTCAATGGCTCTGCTCCACGTCTCTCATCCCTCTCAGCCAGGTCCTATACTCCCAGACACCCTAAGTTCTGGACCCTACTACACACCTGTTATAGTCATACTAATTTGCTAAAGGTGGTTGCGGTGGTTAAATGATTTAATGTTTATAAACTGCCTTACATGTATTAGCTACTCAAGAAACAATACGGGTCCCATTGTTCAAGCACTACACACTGTGCTTGTCCATTTAATTCCCTTGGCTCTGTGGCAACTTAATAGATGAAACAGATGCACGGAAACAGACTTGCTTCATCTTTGTGAAGACTTAGCGTTCCTCCTCTGTGATCAGCTTACTTCTTACTCTCAAGCCATCGCTGTCCATTTTTTTCACCTACCCACTGCATATTTACTGCATCTCGTGGGAATGTTGTGCTGATTAAATGAGGTAATGAGCACTTAGCAGAATATTTGGCAGATAGTGACGGCTCAATAAGTGTTAGCTCTTATTATCAATGGACAGCCTTGAGCACAATTCACTGCCTTTAGAATTAGACAGACATGGGTTGTGTCAGGGTGGGCATGGTAGGACACAATGCGGCCGAACTACAACCCGGAAAAGACGGCTGACGTCAGGCCAGAGAACCGAAATGGGGGGCTTTGCCATGGCAACCTGAACCTGAGGAGGACCACCAATGATATACTGCCACTTGGTTCGAAGGGACAAATCCCCAGCTCCGGTGAAGAGAACCACCCAGACTTGGGGTATAACCACCGCCCCCGCTGCTCTTTGTTTGGGGCCTCTTCCCCGGCCCCACCCTGTGGACTGAGGAACCTCGCCTGGGGGCGCAAACCCCAATAAAGCTCTATACTGCCTGATTTTGTGGCTGATTGGCATTTCTTCCTTGGCGGAACCTAAGAAAACCTTACAGGTTGAATTCTTGGCTCTGCCACTTACTGCCTGTGTGACATTTGGCAGGTTAACCTTTCTGAGCCTCAGTTTTCTTTACAGATCATATAAAGTGAGGCTATTACTGGAACTATAGGAACATTATGAGGATTGAATGAGATAATGTGTATAAAATTCTTAGTATTTTCTTAGTATAAGACCTGGAATAGGGCAAGTGCTCCAAAATGCAAATATTAATTGTAATACAGATGCTGACAAGTCCCTATAACTATAAAACCAGGTTCCCCACTGAGAGTGAAAATGAGGCGAGATGGCAAACCCTGTGGTATGATTGCCTGGGGCCTAACCAGGCGGCTCTACCTTCCTCTCTGACTTCCCTCTCGAAGCCCAATATTGTGCTGTTAAACAATATGGCCACAGGGATAATAAGGATTTTCAGGCTAGTTTCTTCTCCCACAAATAGCTGCGAGGAGTTTTCAGTTCCTTTTGTCAGTTGCTCGTTCTGCCTCTTCCCTCACTGCCTACAGCATGTTTCCCTGTCAGCAGCCATATCCTCCACCGATTTCATCGTGCTGATGTGTCGGTTGGAATTTTTTGGGCAACCAAACCAGCTATTGCAACTCGTTGCTGGATTGACCCAAGAGTGTCCAGCCTAATTTTTAAAATTAGCAAATAATCTGAATATACATTTCTTCAAAGAAAATATACACATAGTCAATAAGCAGGTGAAAGATGCTCAACATCACTAGAGATCAGGGTCATGCATGTCAAAAGTACAAGCCACTATGGTAGCTAAAATAAAAAAAAAACCCACAAACAGCATCAAGTGCTGACAAGTGTATGAGGAATTGGAACCTTCATACATTGTGAATGGAAATGTAAAAGGATGCAGCCTCTGAAGAAAAGTTTGGTATTAACTGAAGAGTAAACCATGGAATTGTCATATGACCCAGAATTTCTTCTCATATGTATGTACCCAAGAGAATTGAAAACAAGTGTTCACACAAAAACTTGTGCAAAAATTCATAGCAGCATTATTCATAATAGCTAAAAAGTGGAAACATCCTAAATGTCTTACAGTGAGCAATGGATTTACAAAATATAGTATATCCCTGATAGAATCTGTTGAACCACACAAAGACATGAGGTAATGATACATGTTTCAACCTGAGTGAATCTTAAAAACACTATGATAGTAAAGGAAGCTGGGTGCAAAGGGCCACATCTTACATGATTCCATGTATATGAAATATACAGAATAACAAGATATGTAGACACAAATACCATATTAGGGGTTGCCAGGAGCTGGTGGGAGGAGGAAATGGGGTGTGACTGCTTTACGGGTACAAGGCTTCCTTTGCGATGAAGAACATGTCCTGGAATTAGAGAGCAATGATGGCCACATAATTCTGTGAATATAGTAAAACCCACTTAATTGTATAATTTAAAATGAAGGATGGTATAATGTGTGAGTTATATCTCAATAAAATTGTCTCCCCCCAAAAAAGATTGTGCAGACTTTGGAGGATGGCTGGGAGTGTACAGCCTTGAGCCAATGGCAGACATGTGGAACCTGAACTTTGCTATCTCATTTTAGGCTCTTCAGAGGCTTTACCCCTTTCTGATTTAAGCACATTTTCTAGATTGTTGCAGCTATCAGATAAATGACTTTCCATTGAGGTCTGTATTTGAGAGGACAAATTTATATGATTTGTTTTGACTTACAATTTTATAAAGTGGTGTTTTTATAAATACCATTGTTGCTGCTATTTATGTCACTGATTCACCTGCTTTCTCTGTATTAACCTATGTAATTTACACCATAACCCTTGAAGGTATTGTATTAGCCCCATTTTACTGAAGAGGGATCTGAGACACAGAGACCTCAAGTAACTTGACCAAAAGCACATAGCTAATTAGTAGCACCGACTAAAATTGAATGCAGACAGTCAGCCACCAGCACCTGTGCTCCTAATCTCCACACTGCATGATCTTTAAGTCAATCAAAACCCTTTATAAAGAGCCTCAACTCTTTACAGGGTTTTGAGTGAGGTAGAAATTATTGTTGAGAGCCGAAACCACATGCTCATTCATAAACAATGGACGAAGTAGCAAGTCACTGATTGAAATGTGATCTTGCCGAAGTGCACAGCCAAGGCGGTAACGTTAATACAACTGAACTGTCCATTCTCTCCACCCGTGTACCCTTTTTAGGCCTTTTTTCTCTCTCCTCAGGTGAGATCTCTATTGGACCCTGTCTACTCTGAAGGTTGCTGCCCCAGGGCCACAGCTTTCCTCCCGTATGTACACTGCCCCCACACAACAAACTTTTGTGAGAAAGGTTGCAGAAAAGAGGTTTGGAGAAGTGGCTTAAAATGCCCTATTGCAGTGCTCTGGCAAAAGAACTAAGTGACATTTTTATTCCAAAGGGGGGAAAATTGCCTGATAGCATGAGTCAGCGTGTACTACCACCCATGCCAAATGCTCATTCTTGTTTCAGCTCAGAGGTCTCAAGTGGGTGAAAACAGCTCTTGTTTTTGCTCAGTGCTTTGTGTGGTAGAGTTAGATGGATGCTCTTTAAATTCTATGCATAGGCCAATTAAAATCACTAAGCAGTTCAATCTTTTCTTTTTTCCCTCAAGTTATTTTATTCCACAGAAAGTATACATAGTTAAAACTCAAACTTCCCATCACCTATCTACATTAATGCAGAATATGGGACAGGGGTTTTGCACAGTCTTTTGCACATATATTTACTGTCAACTGACTAGGAGATTTAAGAGTTTTAGGCATCAGTGAAAACCTGGGTGATTTTCTGAGTAGAGTGGAAAGCAGATGGCTACGATTTGTACCTTAACTCATTTTGTTGAGTAGTTGGGAGCCGAATCCTGCAGAGGCAGAGACCAGGAGGGACAAAAGTGGAGGTGAATGAGAATGATGGAAGTAGGCTGTTAGTGGCAGGGATGTTCCTCTGGCACTTTCGGGTAAAAGTGACTTCTTGATCACATATGTCAATTTATCTGTTTGAATTGCTTCTTTTCTAAAGGATGAGAATAAAGAGAAGGTATGCCCATGCAGGTATTTCCTCTTCATGATGTCTCATCATACAGCTCCGGCCCAGAGAGGGGCCTCCTAAATGAACACACCTAAAAGTAATCCAATGGTTAGAGGATGGCAGGCCCCATGGGCTGCAGATGAGAATATGTCTTTAGCATCTGTTGTGGCTTAAACTGTACATCTCATATAAACTTTGCCATTCATCCAATTGCTGGGTCTTTGATTTACATGACCCTGTATCCATGCTGTTTCTTACACTTGAAAGGTCCTATCTCACCTACTTTCAATGTTCATCTTTCCATGTCCACATGCTACCAGTTCTTCCAACCACAGTTCAAAATCCAAATGCTGTTGGATTATGCACATTGGAAATAATCTCTGTCTTTTTCTTGAATACCTGGATGCATTGCTTGTGACTCTCTCACAGTGCTGGCCACTTTATACACTGTCACCCTTGTGGAGTAGGCTGCTGTGGTCACTACTGGAACCATAAGCTCCGTATTGTCCATAATGGCTGCACAAGGCCTGGTTCAGAGAATGGGCTCAATATGTGTTGAGGAAATGAATGAATGATGAATGAATTTCGGGGTGAAGAAATATGCTTGCGTGTTTGATACTGATACAATTTTCCAAGAGCTGTAAAAATGTACACATGAGGCCAACTGTTGGCCAAGGCATCCAGTGCTAACCTGACTCACTAAATTTCAAACTGGGCTGACCCTCGGTCCTGTCCTTTACCAGAAACATCCTGGTTAAGGGATAAAAAGCAGCAGCTCTCAAGCAAGTTCCTTTAAGTGTGAGAGTGTTGAAATCAGTGCTTCAGTGAATGGATGCCTTTTGGTATCCACTCTGCTGGTCCTAAGAGGCTCCAAGGTGGCCAGGGGTTCTGAGAGAAAGATGACCTCTTCTAGGACTGAGGCCCATGGCAAGAGACTGGGCCTAGGGGGAATTACCTTCTCCTGTAGACAGGAGGAGTCATCAGTATGATGTCATACCTGTGCACCTGGAAAGAGCTAGATGTGGTTACATATTGTTGGCAAAGTTTATGTGAGATGACAGGAGTGGAGAGGTGTCCCACTGAGTACCCAAGTAAAGGTGTGTTATGACTCAAAAAAGTGAAGGTTAAGTGTCGCTAGAGGCTGTTGAAATAGGCACTGGGGAGAGCGTGTCAGTCAGTCAAACACTTTGCTGTGACTGCAGAGTATTTACCAGGTTGCTATTGGGTGGAATCAGTGACTTAAGTAATATTAGACAGGGACCCCTAATGGGTGGGACCCTGACATGAAGGGAACGAAAATTCACACTGAGGCCCCATTCATGGTTTTCAGGTTGAAGAGCAAGTCAGATTTGGCTGTTAAATTCAGAAGCAGTGGGGATAGTTACACCTTCTCTAAATAGGTCTCATATAATGGGTTTCAATCTGTGAAGGCCCTGTTTTCATTTAGATTGGGC
>CM052552.1:23667431-23701858 GCA_028533065.1 Trachops cirrhosus
ACCTATTATCTCCCTGTGTGGAAGTGAGAAGATGTGTGTAGTCTGGGGAAAACAAATCCCACAGATGGTTCTCCCCTCAACATTCCAATCCACAAATTCTAAAAGTTTTTCCAAGCTCTGGCATTCTGATTTACAGTCTACTTCATGACAAAATTCAATTTGGTGACTTTGGAGAGAGTCAGTCATGTTTCTAAGAGTTATGATCCTTTTCTGCTGCAATTAACAGCATGCAGAACTAAAAGTGGCTGAAACAAGGAGGACAATTTATTATCTCAAATCCGGATGAGCTTGGTTTTGGGATTATTTAGTTCAGTGGCTCAATAGTTTCATCAGACCTATGGGTTCATTCATCTTTCAGCTCTGTCGTCCTCAGCATCTGCACTATGATAATGTCTCTCCTCTTGTTTGCAAGATGGCTGCAGCAGCTCCAGATAACATATGCAGAAAAAAAAACCCAAACATGTGAGATAGAGTGTAAGAGGGAGCATTTTATTCTTATTTTCTTAATTATGGAGGACAACCTTCCCTACCCATATTCCCTCAGGTTCTACTGGCCAGAGAAGCGATAGTCACATACTCATTTCCTAAGTGGAAGGTTATGATAGGTTTGGGTATCTGGCATATGCAGCTTCTGTAGTGGGGGGTATTTGTGCCTGAATAAGAGAAAGGGGGAGGGAAATGGATGTTGAGAAAGCAACTAATAGTGCCTGCCACATATGTTCTTTTTCCAACACTCATCTTAAGACCTCCCCTCCTTTATGTAGCCCCTGGCTAATTAAAGCTAAGTATTTAGCATAAATCAGGGCTTTTGTGGATTATCTGAATAATTAGAGTCATTGTAAGCCCAGGGCCCTTATTTTATTTCATCTAAAAGTTTAATGATAAATGGGCTTCCATTGCCCAAAATGAGCTTCTCTGGTGCTGAAACCGGATGTAATTTTTATTTTATTGAATTATGCTTTAGGAAAATAACTTAAAATGTATAGGGATTATGATAAAGAGAAGCTTAAATTCTTGACTTTTTTTACTTTACAAATCTTGATCAACTACCAAAAATAAGACCAGATTAAAAGGGCATGTGAATATTTAATGTACAATTAGGAATATGTTGCTAAAAATGAGGAAAGAGTTTAGAACTACGACTATGAATAAATTGTGAAATATCGGCTTACTTCGCTGCTACAACACTGACCTAAAGAAGCTTTTCTGTTTCCCCAGCAACCTCACACGGCATTAGCTTGCTTCCCTCAGAGTAAATTAAATGTGATTTTCAAGTACTACACTTCATTATTTCAGAAATCACAATACCTTGCAGAAATAAGAACATTTTCTAAATCACATTGGAGTTTATTTTTAAACCAAGGCAGAGAAAGTATGTATTTGGAAAAATATTTTTCTTTTAAATCTACTAAATTTCCAAGGACTTACAAATTTATCTCCATGATGAACTGGCAAATGGGGCATTGTTTGTATAATTTACTTATAATTCATTAATGATTGCCCAATCATATTTTTATTTAAAAAGTTTTAGTTACCAGGTACATGAGAAAGATAAAAGCCACATCTAAAATGAATCCCCTAACTTCATGATTAAAAGCTCTAGAGGTGAAAATCATGTTATTGCTAAGAAACATTTTCTGAAGTCAAGTTCTCTTCTTTATGTATCGATTGCTTATTTCCCCAAATTTGGTGCATATCTTATGTATGTATCGTATACACATGTGCATATCCACCTACACACATTATGCAGTGTGTACCAAAATTGGTATATGTCAAATTTTGAATAAATGATTATTTTAACCTATGACCTCCATCCAGGTCATTTTTTCCTTTGTTTTTAATATTGTAATTGAAATTTACATAGCAACTTACTTTTCAAATTATTTAGTGACCAGTTTTTAAAGGGTTTTTGCATTTAACCAGTGTCTGGCATAATATTTAGCTCATTCTGCCTTGGATGGGAATAATCCAGGAAGGTGACTGGCTCTTTATTACATTCGGAGTAACTTGACAACAGGAGGAGGGGTCAGAGTACACATGCACCATCTGTGGAGACTAGCAAAGAGACTTGTGCAAAGTAAGTCATCAATAGTGATTCTTCAATCAAATTGCTAGAGGCAGGACTTGCTTTCTCCAGAGTAGAGTAATCTTACCCCTAAGGGTGTGTGTACAAGATGATACATCTGGGAAGTAGAAAGGAAATATTAAAACTTGTATTAATGTTGATCTGGGAAAGAAATAAATGGCTCTTTATTAATAGCTGACATGTGATTTGCTAGTAGTCCAAGCATATAACTTAACACATATAATTAATATGCCCATATTAGGAGCCCATGCTGAGATTTTATCACTGGTAAAGGCGGAGATCACAGAAGTTTGGAGACCACTGTTTCAGTTGCAGAATGCCCAAGTGGGCTGATTTCCTGGTGTGGGAGGCACTCTGCTCTTTAAACCATTCAGAACTGCTAACAGATGCCCCAGATTCTACCACATTTCCTCTTTTGTTAATATAATCTGGAGCACAGACTTGGGAGTCAGTCAGATCTGAATATGAATGTTTGTGCTTCCACTTACAGTTGTGTGACCTCCGATAAAAGAGTTCACTTCTCAATTTGCTCATCTTTAAAATGGAGATCAAAATGCCTACCTGACAGGGTAGTTGTGGGAGTTTATAGAGAAGTAGAGTACTTAATATATGATTGAAATTCAGCAAATGTTACCTGCTTTCCCAATATATTAAAATTTTAAGCATGTAAACTGTTGGTTATTGGTCATTAATATGTTTTTGTATAATGAGTTTGAGATCTTTTTTTTATTGTGGTAAAATACTCATGCACATAACAGAAAATTTACTATTTTAAATGTTTTAAAGTGAAGAATTTAGTGGTAATGCTAATGGTCTAAATGTAGCCCTCAAAATTCATATATTGAAATCCTAATCTCCAAAGATGATGGTATTGGAGGATGAAGCCTTTGGGAGGATATTAGGTTATGAGGGTGGAGCCCTCCTGAATGCAATTAGTGCCCTTATAACAAGAGGTCAGAGGAATCTCTCTCTCCCCTTCCACCAGGTGAGGACACAATGGGAAGGTGCAAGCTATGAACCAAGAAGAGGGCCCTCAGGGCCTTGATCATAGACCTCCAGCCTGCAGAACTCTGTGGTGTTCTGTTATAGCTGCCCAAAATGACAAAGGCAAGCACTTAGCACATTAATAATGCTGTGCAAATATCACCGCTATCTAGTTCCAGAAGCATTTTATCAGCACAGATGGAAACCCCATGCCAATTAAGCAGTCACCTCCTAATCCCTTTTCCCCCAATCTCTGACAACTGCTAATCTGGTTTGTGTCTCTATGGATTTGGCTGTTCTGGACATTTCATATAAATGGGATCATACAATATGTGGTCTTTTGTGACTGGCTTTTTCACTTAGTGTGTTTGCCAGATTAATCCATGTTGTAGTACTTCATTCCTTTTTATGGCTGAATAATATGCCATTGGATTGATATACCACATTTTGTTTATCTATGTGTTGATGGACATTTGTATTGTTTTAACCTTTGGGCTATTATGAAGAGTGCTGCTATGATACACATTTTTGTGTGGACATACATTTTCAGTCACCGCATGTATATACCTAGAAATAGAATTGTTGGGTCACAATGGTTGAAGTTTGCACAGGCAGGTCAGGATCCGCACATGAAGGCCATGAAGATCCTCGTGCAAGTGGTGGAGCTTGGGTAGGAGTGGGAAGAAAAGAGGGGTAGTCTGGGGACAAGAGGCTGGTGCCCCCTCACTGCCACACTGTGACTCAGCACTCCTAGGAATCTGAGAATTCTGTATTTGAAACTGGCCTTCTGCAAAGCTGCAGGTGTCACTGTTTCATTTACCCAGAATCCTCAGGACACATCATCATGGGATCTAAGTGTTTCTCTTGTAAGATCATATCTCACAAACTCTTCTTGCTCCAGGGGAGGAGTTATCAATTTCCATATTGCCACTAGAGGAAGGAGGGTGGTCGCATTGTCAGGATGGGTAGGATGATGGGTGGCAGAGCCAGGAAGAGACTCATGTCTCTGGCCTCCTTGTTCAGTGAGTTAGCCATTCGGCAGCATATTTCATTCTCCCTGCCCAAGCACATTGGCCTTGAATCAGATGTTCCCATGAATTACTGCCCCAGGACTGTTTCCTCAGAGAGGGGTATTTAAGTTGAATCATTCTACATTGTTTCCCAAAAACCAATATATTTTTCCTATTCGAGTAAAACTGAAAGTCCCGCTGTAGGTATCTCAAAATTAAAATTTTGTCCTGATAACTTTAAGCTGATATTTAGCTGAAAATAGGGACAGAATAGTTTGTTCTCCAGTGTTCTGGAGTCTTCTTTTTGCTATCTGTATTCCCAATTATGGTTACTGAAGTCTCAGCTAACTTTTTGTCATTTTTAGGTGATTTACTATTATGTGGCCTGCCCAAACTTATGGATTTCCGAATTTGTCAATGTTAAATGGGATTTCCTTAATCTATTCGGGGCTGTCATAGAATGCTTCCTGTTCTGCTGTGACTTTGAGGAATAAAAAGGTTCCTTGGTCAGTGATGAGATGACACCCTTGCTAATTAGCTGAGTCTGTGTGAGTCCTTCATAAAGTCTGAATCAAACTAGCCTAAGCTGGCTTGAATGAATCCTTTATCCCTGAAAACTTTATAAAGAAAGATTGTGTCGATTGGGTTATTAATGCCACAGACACCCATCTCATAAAGCAAAATAATGTCAAATACAACAATACATCATCTCATTTATTTATTAATCATACAGGTGTTTGGCCCCCAGCCCTCAGCTAGGCTATGGGGACCTAGAAGATGAAAATCATGAGTCTCTACCATTGACTCACAGACTGTCCAAAGGAAGGAAGACCCTTCAAGATTCTATCATTTTACTGATCTCCTCATCTGTAAAATGAGGAGAGGTACTGACACTGGTGTTCTGGCCCAGAGAGTACAGGCTAGCTCTCCTAACTGGTACTCTAATGTTCTGTTCACCATATGACTACCCTGATGCCTGGATGTAACTCAGAGGATCAAGATAGCTCAGTCATGAGACACTGTAGGTTACTTGCATATGCTCTGGGAAGCTGGAAAGCACATGTCCAAGTGTCTGAGCAGGGTGTGTGTTCTAAGCCTGTAGAAGTCAGAGGCATTGTTCCTCTTCAAACAAGCTATAAATTTGGTGAGCTAACTGTACTCTGTCACACTGAACCTTAATCAGAGCGCCTGGGCATTCCAGAGTACCACAAGTCCTTTGCGGCTACATGACCATATTTTGATCAACATGTGATTTCTTTTTTGCACTGCTAGGAGAGGTGTGCCAGATGAGGCATGGCCTGTGTAAGTGAGGAGTTGGGTGTACCATTGTTCATGTGTACAAGGGAGAACATAATTTCAGCACCAAGGAAAGATAGTGTGATGCCTGGGAAATGTAAGATTTTGGCTTAGAGCAGGGGTCCCCAACCCCCGGGCCATGGACTGGTACTGGTCTGTGGCCTGTTAGGAACCGGGTTGCACAGCAGGAGGTGAGTGGTGAGTGAGCAAGCAAAGCTTCATCTGTATTTACAGATGCTCCCCATCGCTCACATTACTGCCTGAGCTCCACCTCCTGTCAGATCAGTGGAGGCATAAGATTCTCATAGGAGCACGAACCCCGCTGTAAACTGCGCATGCGAGGGACCTAGGTTGTATGCTCCCTGTGAGAATCTATGCCTGATAGTCTGAGGTGGTGATGCTAGCGCTGGGGAGCGGCTGCAAATACAGATTATCATTAGCAGAGAGGTTTGACTGCAGAGACCATCATAAATCAACTGCTTGCAGACTCATCAAAACCCTATCAGTGGGTGGCCAGTGACAGTTAAGCTGCATCTGATGGCAGGCTTTAAGCCAGAATCTGACACTGATTTTAGTCCACGCATGGCCCCCCCATTATTTTAATTACCACTTCCATCTAAACCTCTTTCCCACACTGTGCACTTGTCTCAGTCGCAGTTTTGGTAAGCCCACGAGCTAATCCTAGCCAAAATGAGTAAAAAACAAACATTGCTGGAGAGCTTTGCGAAGGGGGAAAGACCCAATGATGATACAGCAGAAAACTCTGCCAAAAAAAGAAAGCTGTATTTAAAATACCAAGAGTCCTACTTAAATTACGCATTCATTGCAACAGGTGATTCACATTTTCCAAGCCCACTTTGTATATGTAGTGACTGGCTATCCAAAAAAGCCAAGAAACCTTCTGAACTGCTTCACCACACAGAGACCAAGCACCCTGCATTAAAAGACAAGCCTTTGGAGATTTTTTAAAAGAAAAAATGTGTACACCAAAAACAGAAGCAATTATTGGAGGCCACCACTTCAAATGTGTCTGCACTGAGAACATCATTCCCAGTGGCTGACCGCGTCGCTAAAGCAAAGAAGCCCTTTACCACTGGTGAAGAGTTGATCCTGCCTGCTGCTAAGGACATTTCTCGTGAACTTTTAGGAGAGGCTGCAGTTCAAACGGGGCGTGTGTTCCTCTTTCAGCTCGCACCACAACTAGAAAAATACATGAAATGGCAGAGGGTATTGTGGCACTGTCGTATACAATCCAGGTAGACAAGTCTACCGATGTTGACAAGAAGGCAACAATGCTTGTTTTTGTGCAATATATTTTTCAGGAGGATGTGCATGAAGATATGTCATTTGTACTTTTGTTGCCAACTAACACCACAGCTGCAGAGCTATTTATGTCTTTGAACGATTACATATCAGGAAAGCTGAATTGGTCATTTTGTGTCGGTATATGCATGAACGGGGCGGCTGCCATGACTGGACAGCTTTCTGGTTTCTTTACTCGGGTCAAAGAGGTCACTTCTGAATGTGAGTCTATGCAAGTGTCATCCATAGAGAAATGCTGGCTAGCCGAAAATGTCACCTGAACAACGTTTTGCAGGATGTGATTAAAATTATCAAGCACATTAAAGTACGTGCCCTTAACTCACGTCTGTTCCCGCAGCTCTGTGAGGAGATGGACACAGAGCACACACATCTTCTATTATACACAGAAGTGAGATGGCTTTCTAAAGGGAGATCACTGGCCAGAGTTTTTGAGTTATGAGAGGTGCTCCAGAGATTTCTTTCAGAAATATAGTCACCACTGGAAGCACATTTCAGTGGCACAGAATGGGTTACAAAACTTGCTTACTTGTGTAACATATGCAACCTACTCAATGAACTCAACCTGTCACTTCAGGGGAGGATGACAACTGTGTTCAAGTCGGCAGATAAAGTGACTGCATTCAAAGCCACACTGGAATTATGGGGAGTGAACATTGGGATTTTTGACATGTTTCAAATGTTAGCAGAGATCTTGAAGAGACTGAGCCAGGGCCTTCTTTCTCCCAGCTGGTGCGTGATCACCTGTCTCAGCTTTCAGAAGAGTTTGAGCATTACTTCCCAACCACAAAGACCCCCAAACTGGGGAGAAATGGATCTGCGACCCATCTGTGAATAAGCCGGGTGAATTGACTTTGTCCGTGCTAGAAGAGGACCAACTGCTTGAGATTGCAAAAGACGGTGGCCTTCAAAGTATGTTTGAGACAACTTCAAATCTCCATATGTTCTGGATTAAAGCAAAGGCAGAATATCCTGAGACTGCCACAAAAGCACTGAAAAGCCTGCTTCTATTTCCAACCTCCTATCTTTGTGAAGCAGGGTTTTCTGCAGTGACAGCAACCAAAACGAGATTACAGAGTAGACTGGACATGAGCAACACACTTCAGGTGTCACTGTCTCCCTTCACCCCCAGATGGGACCATCTAGTTGCAGGAAAACAGCTCAGGGCTCCCACTGATTCTGCATTATGGTGAGTTGTATCATTATTTCATTATGTATTACAATGTGATAATAGTAGACATAAAGTGCCCAATAAATGTAATGTGCTTGAATCATCCTGAAACCTTCCCCCAACCTCCAGTCTGTGGAAAAATTGTCTTCCACGTAACCAGCCCTTGGTGCCAAAAGGATAGGGGGCCGCTGGCTTACAGAGTATTTGAAAGAGCATAAACCATCACGGTAGTTGACAGTTCCACACAAAGAGCCACATAAATGTGCATTAACTGTGGGTACATTCTTAAACACAGAGAAATAGTGATTGAGAGGCCACTACCATCCACATGCTTTGGGCTATTTTGAATCTTTTAATCATTTTAAGTGTCTGGTCTAAAATAAGTGTACTGTCAGTGTGGCCTGTTCTCAGAACAGCTGAGAAACACTGTTCTAATGAAACCCACTTTCGCTTGCTGAGCTGCTGTTGAAGCCTCATGGCAAGTGTCGAGAGCAAATTCTGAGAAGAGAGAAGTCTCTTCTGGCTGGAATAATTAGGGAAGACTTTGGAGACAGGATAATATCAGAGGTAGATTTTGAAACCAATGGCACAAGTACAAGATGGAAGAGATGGGCTTAGCAACCCGTGTGAAAAGGGCTCAGGGTTTTAGTCCCTATAGTGAGCTCATGAAGTAATGTGTTCCATAGAACGTTACCATATCTAGAACTGTGTTAAGCTGTTAGAGATAGGGACTTTAGGTGTGCCATGGACACACTCACAGTGTAGTTGGGGGAATATATGGTAATAGATAGCTGTTATATATGTGAAACGACCCGCCCGTTTGGCGCCTGAAAGCAATTTAGGCCTGGTGCATAGGGGTCAAGACGGCAAGCATGTGGTTAAAATTGAGACTGGGGGCCTGGGCAGAGGCCCAGTCACAGAGGGTCTTGTCCAACATTTGAAAGAGTTTGTGATTCACTATATATGAGTCAAGAGTGCGAGATGTGGTTGCCCCCAAATTTACCATATTTCCACCATTTGAAAATGCTATCTGTTGCTGAGAACTTGAATCCTCGATCCCAAATGATCTCTGTTGAAAGAGATAAAATGCTTCATGTTAAATATATGCAGTTATTTCTCACTTTCAGATGTATAAAAATGTAAAAATAATGAACCTCAGAATTTAGAAAATATAATGCTTTGATTTTAGTCTGTATTAGTTGAAGTTTAGTGTCTGTAATGATGGAGATAATGCTTGCTCTGCTGGTCATAATGCACCTGTGGGTTTTTTTTCTGGTTCATTTTAAAAGAAACATGTAGACATATGAAGTGCATTGAGAAAGAACTGACTGGACTACAGAAGGATTCCAGAATTCTCTATGTGAAAAAGATAGAGGAATCATCTGTAGGTAGCACATTTATCCCTAGCACTCCCTTGCCACTTTTTAAAAAACATTTTATTTCTTTATTTTTAGAGAGAGGGGAAGGGAAAGAGAAGGAGAGACAGAGAGAAACATCATTGTGTGGTTGCCTCTCGAGTGCACCCAACTGGGGTCCTGGCCTGCAACCCAGGTATGAGCCCTGACTGGGAATCAAACCGGCAACCCTTTGGTTTGCAGACTGGCGCTTAATCCACTGCACCACACCAGCCAGGGCCCTTGGCACTTTTAAGATCAAAGTTGGTCTTCTCCACTAGACTACTACATTTAATGAGGTAGGGAATGCTGTTCCATACTATATTCCTAGTACCCAGACCAGAGTTTGTGCTTAAATTTGGCATTTAATACATGTTGAATGAATACATGAGTGAAGTAGAGGCTCCAGCTCGGGGGCGGACATGAAGAGAGAGAACTGATGTTGAGTCTTGGGAAGGCTGGCACGTGGAAGTGGCAATGTGCTTGTTTGCTATGGTTGCCTGCATAAAACGAAGCCAAGTAGATATAAGAAGAAACTATGAAGAGACAGTGGTATCCAATAAAAGAAACACTTATCTTCTCTAGTCACCTAAACACGGAATGAGTATTTATACACTGCAGCAGTTTTTAACCTCATTTGGGGCAATCTGATGAAAACTATGGTCAGTCTTCCTAGAATGAAAATGTGTACCCACACATGCAAGTCAAGTTCTCAGATAATACCACAGAGTTCAGCAAACCTCCCACGGCCCGTTTGTGGACTTCATGTGAAGAATTTCCCTATTTACCACTTTGCAACTAACAAAGCCTCTTCATGTACATTATCTTAGGAGTAGTGACACCGGAGAAAGCAAGGTTGAACTACAAAACCCATTGTGCAGGTGAAGAAAAAGAATCTCAGAGAGGTGAAGTCATTTGCCCCAGGTCACACAGCCAAGAAGTCCTGGACCAAGGATTGAGTCTCGGTGTGTCAGATGCCAGATTCAGGGGGCCCTGCCAGTGCACCACTGTTGTTTCTGTGTCCCTAGAAGTGTCCAAACTGGCTATGTTACCTCTTGGCAGGCAGATAGAGGTGCTGTCAGCATTGACAGGGTGGATATGAAATACTTGAAAAATGTATAAAGTACTTTACAAGTCAGAAAGCACTGTATGTGTGTTTGTTATCAGAGAGGCTATAGAGCATGGTAGGCAAGGGGGTGTGTGTACTCTGGAGACAAACTATCCAGCTGTGAATCCCATTTTGGCCACTCAGCAGATCTGTGGTCTTAGGACACTTACTAACTTTGAGACTCATTTTCTTCATCTCTAAAATAGAGATAATAATATTATCTACCTTATGTGTTAGTGAGAGGCTAAAAGGCGTTAACATATATACATTACTTAGTACAGCACCTGGCACTTGGTAAGCACCCAGTAAACTTTAGCTGTTCCTCAATAAACGATAGCTAGTGTTGTTGTAATTACTGTTATTATTTGAAGTAATTCTATTTCAATAACACCATTACTCCCTAAGTGGGAAATCCTGTCCCTTATAACCAGGACTGCAAAGAAATTTTTCTGTCCTGTACTGAAGCCATGAGGTTACATGGCTATGCTGCTTTAACTCATGCCACACTAAACCCTGGCCTATTCACATATTGTATTTCTCTTTTAAGAGCAGATATAGGGCCCTGGCTGGTGTGGCTCAGTGGTTGAGTGCCGGCCCACAAACCAAAGGGTCTCCAGTTCGATTCCCAGTCAGGGCACATGCCTGGGTTGCAGGCCAGGTCCCCAGTGGGGGGTATGAGAGAGGCAACCACACATTGATGTTTTTCTTCCTCTCTTCCTCCCTCTCTTCCCCTCTCTAAAAATAAATAAATAAAATCTTTTAGAAAAGAGCAAGTATAGGGATAAAAAAATAGTGTACATGATGACCATTGTTTTTATGGTTTTAGCTGCCAAAGAAGCTTATACTTAATATTTGCATTTTGACAAAATAATATACCCATATTTTTCCAATTTAAAGCAGCCTCAAGAAGGAGAAAGCAGACAATGTGGTCTCCCATTAAAGAGTAAGCACTCCATCAAAGTGGCTAAATGTTTAAAATGCAAGGGTAGGCAAAAGTAGGTTTACAGTAATTAATAAGTAAATAATAATACAAGCATAAATTCTGTGTCCTGTACTTGCAACTGTAAACTCACTTTTGCTAACCCCTATATATGTAGACTACATGGAGGTTTTTGTAGAATATATCGAGTTGTCACTATTGTAATATTGAGCATCAGGGAGAGATAAAGGGTAGGGTAATAGCTACAGTGCTGGGAATTGTGCAAAATCCACAACTTCTGACATTCAACAGTAAAATATTTAGAACCATTAGGTTTCCCTTGGTGATTCTGTCCTTGTCACTAATATCTGTAAATTTCCTTTGTTGGCTGATAGTTGTTAGATTAGGAAAGATGGTTGGCAAATATGCCCCTTCAGATTTAAATAGCAGATAACATTTAAATTGAAAATTGATTAAAGGAAATTTGGTAAATTGATTTTAGGGCACTTTATCCTATTACTTTTTCCAGCAATAGATTTTTTTAAGATTTATTCTTTCCTCCTAATAAAAACAGCTGGAAGTGGTCTGGTTATGTACAATATTTTTAATTACAAACAACATTCTCTGTTTTTGTACATTACTGAATTGTGTTATGCAAACATACTGGCAAAATCCATTTGCATTAAATTTTAATTACCTTTCATTTTATAGGAATTGAGAGAAAATTTAGGCTTTGAACAATGTAAACTACCAACCAAGATGTCAAAATTAACATATGATGCTTTATTTTTTATTCCCAGGCTGAAAGTTCTCTTCAATTTCCAAACTTGCTGTAGTTCTTGCAAGAGAGATAGTTGCAGTCAGTGAAGGGATTGACAAGTACAGACCGGTGGATACAGAACACTCATGGGGATGTAACGTGTGACATAGGAGTGCAGTCAATAATGTATGTATGGCATGTGATGGGTACTGGCAATATCGGGGGCACCGCTTTGTAAAGTATATGATTGTCTAACCACTGTGCGGTATACCTGAAACTAATATAAAATAATACTGAAGATAAACTGTAATTGAAAAAAATTATAATTGACAAAACAAAATGAATCCATATTTTATAAAGTACAAAAAATAAAGTGGAGACCTAGAACTTTAAGAACTGGTTATTGAAAATGATCACATAATTATCTCTGTAAAGTGAGCTGGAGAGTTGAGATGCAAGTTAGCAGGGGGAAAAGTCCCACATTTACCTCAATTATTTTGTTTAAAGGTTTGCTTACTTTCCCTCCTTCAATGCCATGATCTGGGCTTCCCTCTATCAAGGCCAGTTTTACTTCTTCTGAGATATAATACATTCAGCTGTGCTCTCAGAATGCAGTGCCTTTTTCTACATGTATTTTAGTATTTCACCTTTATAGTGGGAATACCAGCACAGCTTTTAATAAGTACCTACACTCACTGAAAACAGCGCACAGTTAGCAGACATTTCGTATTTTAAAGCAGTCTATACAATGCTGCCTTAAAGTGCAAGTTGCTAGTGTTTCCATTTGTTTGATTTTATTCTCCGCCATAAAAAATAAGGAAGATATTTGAAATTAAAAGTACCTGACTTTGACCTATGTGTGAATAACAATTGAGGCATTTATTGTAATTAGGGGGACTAGCTTTGGTGGTCTTCCAAGCCTCCCAGTTTCCAAATAGGTGGGAATTTTTTTGCATCACAAAAGAAAGTAAAGGGTGGGGCCCTGGCTGGTGTAGCTCAGTGAATGGAGCGCGGGCTGCAAACCAAAGGGTTGCTGGTTTGATTCCCAGTCAGGGCACATGCTTGGGTTGTGGGCCAAGTCCCCAGTGGGGGCATGTGAGAGGCAACCACACATTGATATTTCTCTCTCTCTTTCTCCCTCTCTACCCTCTCTCTACAAAATAAATAAATAAAATCTTAAAAAAAGAAAATAAAAGGTGGGAAATTAGTAAAGATTAACATATACATCTTTTCCTGCCATTTCTTATGCCTAGTTGCCAAAGCACAGCACTGAATAAAACAGGAGAGAATTACTTGAACCATGAAGCTAATGTAACAGAATATAATTACATAAGAGTATGAAGAATGAGGTCCTGTATTTTTGTATGAAGTAACAGATGAAATGATGAGCAGTCAATGATAGATGGCCCCATGACTGAGTAGAATAGTATTTGTTACCTGGGTTTATTTAATGTTTCTGTCTTTGTTGCAATTATTAAATGGCACACTCAGTCTTATTTTTTTCTCTTTTTTTCTACCAAATTTTGACCAAAATACTTGGACAGAAAAATTCTGTTGAGTGATGTGGGTGAGGTAGCTTGTCCAGAAGTTCCACATCTCTTTAGCAGATTCTAAAACAGGGGTGTCAAACTCATTTTCACCGGGGCCACATCAGCCTTGTGGTTGCCTTCAAAGGGCCGAATGTAACTTTAGGACTGTACAAATGTAACTACTCCTTAATTAGGGGCAAGGAGCTCAGCGCTGCCGCCGGGTAGAAACAAGGTGCCGGGCTGCATAAAACAAGGTGGAGGGCCGGATTCGGTCCTCGGGCTTTGTGTTTGCCACCTGTGTTGTAAAAAAACTTTAAGTCACATTTTTCTTTCACTTCAGTTTGAGGGGAAGACGTGGGGTAGTTTCCTTTGATCTTGTGGCAGGGGATTGTGTGGTTTATTGTTTCATGTGCATTGGAAAATTAGTTTAATTTGCTTTAGCTTCATGTCAAGCAACTCTGCAGAGTGCCAGGCTATGCCCTAGACATCTCCAGCCTCCTGAGAAGTGAGTCAGTCAGACACTTTCCTGCCCACCCGCAACTCACCTTACAAACTGAGTCCTGTGAACAATAGTGTTTCTTCCCATTCTGAGCGCCAAAGATATTTGCCCCTTGCTGAGAAAGGGTCAGAGTTGCATGGGCTGGGGGTGGGGATGGATGGTTTTTTGGTGAAGACCACCAGAGAGTTCTCTGTTGTTTCTGAACTTAGCCAAGGATCCTGATAAGAGAGAGAAAGGTGTGGGGGAAATGTCGTGAGGGATTTCAGAATGTCACCGTGCACTCACCTAGGCTGTTCCCACACAATGGTTTGGGGTGTGGCACAGCTCTTAGGTGCTTAAGGTTGGGGGAAAGCAGCACAGGGTCTTGAAAAGAGTTTGGGACTTGGAACCACTGGGCTGGTAACTGAGTCCCTGTGTCTGCTGTGTGACTCAAAGCAAGTCAGTGCACCTCTCTGAGTCCTGCCACCTTCACAGGGCTATGGTGAACATCTAATCCAACAATGCACATCAAAGCATTTTTTTAAAACTACAAAACACTAAATCGACTATCAGTTATTTGTGTGAGAGCTCAGGACTTGAAATGCAGATTAAGCCATCAAAATAAATGTGAGAATGAAACTCTGAGAGAAGTCTTATGAGATTTTTCAGTCAATTTAACTCCTTCAATTATCATACTTTATAAGCCCCAATTTTCTCACATCAGTTTTACTCCTCCTGTTATTGACCTTCCTTAACATTCTCTCCCCTTAATGGTGACTTTGCAGTCTTCCCTTACATAGTCACAATCCTGGCAGGTAGACTCTCTATTGATCTGTTCAAAGAGAGCCTTTTCCTATTTCATCCTTTTACTGTATCTCTTCCCGAACCTCCCAAGTTAAGCTGAGGAGCCAGCCCACCCAGCTGGCCTTCTGTGCCCTGCCACCTAAAAGGATTTGCCCCGCACTGTGGGGCACCAGGGAAAGATTTGCTTCAAAGAGGGGATGAAATCTTGGGAACTCCCAATTACACATGGGTAACAATGGCAGAGATTCCCGCCTGACTGAAGGCTCTCAGAGACTGGGGCTTTGTCTAGACTGGGAAGGGGAGTGTCAGAGGGGAAATACAGTGGCCCCGGGGTCCAGGTGAGGAAGAAGAATGAAGATGAGAATGGACAATTCAAATTTACTTCCACAGTTCTAAACTTTGGATTTGGGCTCTTCTTTAGTAGGAATGTAAATCTTACAGTTTTTAGTGAGTATTTTCAGTGGGTCAAATAAATGATTGGGGTGGAGGCAGGATGCCCCGAAAATATGAATTACAACTAGATTAAATTGCCTATCATATATAACTTGAAACAGTCATTTCACTTCAAAATAGGGCTTTCGTCCCATAGCATGCAATGAATGATTTGTTATGTTATCTTTATATCAGCTTTCTGAAAACATCATAAATCCATAATGTAGACTAAGTCTTTAAAATTGCATACCAGGGAAGAGTCTTCTGTACAAAACAAAACAAAACAAAACCTGGAACACACTAGTGAACCACAATAAAGGCTATAGCTATAAGTATAGACACTTAGAAGTAAGTTAGAAGAATAGCTATTTGATTCCCAGTCATTTTCACATACTATGAAGATTCAGAGAGGTATTATTTGGCAGGCAGTATTATTTGAAGGCAGGTGTTAGGCATGCAATTATCATAAAGACTCTGTGAGGAGAATGAACACATGATACAAATATATCTTTATTCTAATATAGTTTACAGAGTTTTTTCCTGGCAAATTACACTACACTTTATGGAAATGTAACATTTTGTATGAATGGAAAGGACAATCCTGGCTGCATGCTAATGAGGGAGACAAAGTAGCCTTGCTCTTATTTGCAACTGGCCCAGACCTTTCCATTAGCAAATTAAAATCTGTTCAAATTTATTTACTAATATATTAGGAGAAGCTTCAGGCTAACCCCTTGACCTGTATTATATAGCAAACAACTGTAGCAGTGAAAATAATTAATAGCATGTAATGCACCTCCTGTTTATTTCTTCTTCTTGCCCAGGGGTCAGCTGTATAGTGGGTTTGCTGTCTGCATTCAGTTACATGGGTATATTTACTTTAAAATTATCAATTATAGTTTTAAATGACTCTCCTTAATTGCGGTCTTCTCATTCAAGTGTGATACATATCATATGTATGCTTTGTGTTTATTTCTATATTATATCACCTGCTCCTGACCAATTCTGAGAGGAGCCTATTCTTTTGAAAATAATGTCTCCTGAAGCCTGTTGTGTTTGTGTTTACTGCATAATGACGAGAGCCATGGCTTTGTTCATCCTCATTATACCAATACTGAACCAATTAGTGTTCACTCTCTACATCTAGGAAAAACCTTCGCTCAATTATCTTGTGGATCCTTAAAAGAGAGGTTTGGTTGCTAATGGACTTGGAATTTGCAATGCGAATGTCAGGGTCTGCAGAGCTTCCCAGGAGTAGGAGTGCAGGCTTTGCTGACCTCTGCTGTCTATTTTCAAAGGCACTGCCATTTTTTCTCGCCACAGAGTTGTTTCTGGGCACGACTGAGTGCCTCATTCTACTGGAAAACTAATCACACTTTTGAGCATTGGAAATGAAAGTGCTGTTGGGATAGCAAGCGCACATAGATAGTACCAGAAGTGCATGGTCTGTTCCTGTCTCATCTAAGAGCCAAGCCCGTGCAACTTTCACAGATATATGTCAAAATTCGGTGCCAGGAATTCTCACACATGCAATGCTATCCTTTTGTTGCAATGTTTTCAAAATCTTGGTCAGGAAATCCCCCAATATCTCATTGGTTCAGAATAACATCCGGGATGGTTTGATGATAAGAAGGTCCTCCAGGTAAAAATAAGCCTCAAAGAGAAGGGGCAGAGATGGAATTATAATGGGTGGGGTGGGGGGCTGTGGTGGGCTGAAAATGGGGACAACTATTCTTGAACAACAATAAAAAAGAAATGGAATTATAAATTATCCAAATGGTTTGTGGTACAGAGGTGCAGAGTAGCTTGGTGAGTGGGAGACTTCTAATTTCTGCCTGACAAAAGTGAAATGTTAATTTCCTTTTGTTTATGATCCCAGGGAACTGCACCCTCCTTTCTTTCTAAAATTCCCCAGGTGAAGTTTTTTTTTCTTTTTTCTGGCTGTAGTTGGCCTGTTTGTGAACCTCAGAAGCAATCATAAGCTGGGGTGAGGAAAGGTCAGGGCACGTTCTTGGATGAATTCTCTGTAGCATACATCATGTTGGTATCCTCACATTACATGCCACAAAGTAGGGCCAAGAAGGATTGATTGTTACTTTTCTTGTCTGCTCCAGCATAAGCCTATAGTAGTGTAAGTATAGGTGTGGCTCTATTTCCTGTTCCTACATAACCCAGGCTGGGCAGATACCTTGAGTGACAGCACTCCTTGGTATTCATGTAATATTCTAGGTCTATTGACATGTTTCAAATGATCTATGAAGTCGTGGCAATAGTTGTTATTTGTATATTTTACAGATGAGCAAACAGGTACAGAAATTAAGTGACATGAATAAAAACCACCGGGCTGAAACATGGTAGACATAGAATAGAACCAGAACTCACAACTTCAGTGGCTTCAAAAAGGCATTTAGCTCTGGGAGGACTGACATTCCAAACCCTTGTGAAATGCACATCATGCACTAGCACCATCTCTTTCCTGGGAGTGCCCATCCTTTCCTAACTTTCTTCATTTACCTCCCTGCTATTCTCTTTCCAAATTCCTGGCCAGTGTCTTTCATCCTTTTCCCAGCCTTCCCTGTGGCAGCCACTATCAACTCTTCCTTTGACTCAAAGCCCAAGGAGTCAAAATTATATATTATATAACAACATGCCCCTTCCTTGTTTGGATCCATAGTCCTCCTCTTCTGAAATGAAATTAAAAGACTTGCTTATCTATGAGAAATAAATCTTTGGATAATTAGACTAAATTACCATGCTGATGCCATCAGTGGAACTACTTTTGCCTGTAACATTTAGCCCCTTTTACAAAATGGCTATCAGCTCTTTGTCTACCAGTAGGATTAAGTTCCCTATTGAGAGATGGCATAGGACAGTAGACTCTTGGGTGGTTCTTTGACAGGTCGAAATCATTCTGTTTATAGTTCTGATTGACAGTTTTTTCTGTAGCAATAAACAAGTGCATTTTCCATAGTTCAGTGGTTCCTACCCTTGGGGCTACACCAGGCCTTTACTATGGACTGAATAAACAGTATCTCAGAAAAATACATAAAATGTAGCTTTTAAATTGTAAATTAATGGTTATGCTTAGTTAAATACAAATTGATTTTAAAATATTATTGACTTTATAGCAGCAGTTGGTTTTTTTAAAAGATTTTATTTATTTTTAAAGACAGAAGGAAGGGAAAAAGAGAGGAGAGAAACATAGATTTGTTGGGTCTCGCACTCCCCCTGCTGGGAATATGGTCACAACCCAGTCTTGTGCCCTGACCTGGAATCAAACGAGTGACCTTTTGGTTCGCAAGGTGATGCCCAACCCATTGAGTCATCCTGGTCAGGAATTACAGTAGCAGTTTATCAGGTAAGAGTTCCTAAATCAACAGATAACTTCAATCATGTGAAAAGTCAATGAAACATTTCAGTGTAAGAATGGTATTTTTTTAAAAAGAGAGAATCTATAGCAAAAAGAACTGAGCAAAAAGAACTCAGAGGACCTGGGTTGCAATAGTGTCTCAATTATGAGCTCTAGATCCATTATATACTGAGTGATTTGGATCAAATGAGTTCTTCTCCAGTCCTCTATTTTCCCAGTCTAATAAAAAATTAATTTATTGCTAAATATTTATTGTGATGCTATTATGCTGCTAACATGTATTCGGTACTTATCAACACGCCATTCACCAGCTTTTTAAACGTTCACAGTGGCCCTGTGAAGTAGGTGTTGTTATCTCTTTTTCTGAAACACGTAGAAGGAAGGTATTTGTTCTTTCCTATTTCTTTATTATATAACACTTTTTAAAAAAGAGCTTCAGCCTGGCCAGTGTGGCTTGGTTTGCTCAGTATTGTCCTGCAAAGCAAAGGGTCACATGTTCAACTCCTGGTCTGGGCACATGCCTGGGTTGCGGCTTCAGTCCCCGGTTGGGGCATGTGTAAGAGGCATCTGATTGATGTTTCTCTCACACATCATATGTGATGTCTCCCTCTCTTACTCCCTCCCTTCCCCTCTCTCTGGAATCAATAAAAGGAAAAAATGTAATAGAGTTTCCCTTAAAATTCATGTGTGTCGAAATTCAGTTAATTTTATTTTTCCAAATAAAGTTGATTCTGCAATTACTAAGTAGTAAGGGATCCTTTTCCCTCTTATTTTAAATTCAAACTTTATCGTACACTGAATTCCTGTATGTACAGAATCTACTTCTGGACTCTGCTCTGGTCCGTTGATCTATCTTCCTAGTCCTGTGCTGTTTCACTGTTACAGTGAGTAGTCTAAAACATCTTGATATTTTGTAAGGCATGTGCAACTTCTTTATCTTTTTTCAGTGGTTTCTACAGTTTTAAAAACATTCCAATCATTTTTGCCCATTTTCTCTTCTGGATAAATAATTAGGCTGAGATTTCCAGGTTTAATGGGAAAAATGTATTGAATTAAAATTAATTTGTGCACAACTGACCTTTGCAGACCATTGGGAGATGTTTTCAATTATCCTCATCATCTTTCATATCCTTTAGTAATTATCGTTGCATTCATGCAGGTCTTAGGTGTTTTGTGTTAGGTTTATTTCTAGAAATTATTATTATTGCTGTTATAAACAGGTAGGGGTATTTTTGAACAATGGGTAAGATTGAGATTTCAGGAATAAAAATAGTGCCAATGAAGTTAGTGGAGAAAATAAGTATGTAATGTTTGGAAGAAGCTAAGGGTGATAGGAACTATTACTCCCTATTATCCAGGTTAAATTTTCTTGATAATACTTGCCTGATCTCTTTGATAGGGTTATGAAAGTTTTTCAAATGTGTGAGGTATATGAAAATTAGTCTTCTAGTTTAATGTGTAATAAGCACAATTGTTGAGGACTAAGTGTTAGATGAACATATTCTGACACCTTGTGGTCATTTAGGGCTATGCGTGACGGGGTAATCCCATTGGTTGAACTGGAAGGAAATGGATTGTCCCCAGAATCATATTTAGATCTAAAGGGAAGCGGGGTTAGAGATAATCAAATCCAAACTTCTTGTTTTATGCGTGAGGAAAGTGAGGCTCAGACAACAAGCGGACCTTTCCCCAGTTCACACAGCTTCCTAGTAACCGAGCTGGGATCACTGTTTCTGACTTCTTGCCTACCGCTCTTTTTACTGTATGTATCATATCCATGTGCCGATTTCCGGCACTTATGGAGAACTAAAATAAAATCATAATTTGAAATCCAAGACAGGCATCTTTTCATAATTTTGACGTCATCTCTGAGGAACTGAAATCATTAATCAGTGTATGTTTTGGGGTGCTGCTGGTGGTGATGTTTCCTGTGTGTGGGAGGCAGGTGTAGGGCTGGTTTCTGGGGGTCCCTAAAGCTGGCCGAATCGTAAGCCCTAAGTGATGTAGCCATTTCAACTCAGTGCAGTGGATCTACACAATGCTCTGAACGTCAGGGACCTAGAATATTTCCCAAGCCTTTCACAGGGTTTTCTTAATAGCTCAAGGGCACCTGCATCGTCTACGAATGGGTCTGCCCATGGGTGTGCCTGTTGCTCGGTCCCTGGAAGTGCAGTAGCCTCAGCCTGAATGGAGTGATGAGAGTGATGAATTCAGAACCCAGTAGCTGGGGCCATTAGTCATTTTTACTCTCTGGTAATGGGGATTTCAACGGTGTATTTGTTCCATGGTTTCTATGTACATTTTTCTGAGAAAAACTTACACGAGAGAGGTTAGTGGGACGAACTACAACCCCAGTCATTGCAGTTGCTCTTGGGACCAATACTGGTATTGTAAGTGTAAAAATACTCTTGCAGATGGATCTGTTAAAACTGCTTTCAAAATAGAGGCAGTCTGCATGCAAGTCTTCCCCAGCTTTTACTTCCTGCTGAATCTCTTCTGGTCTTCTCTGCGTGTGTGCAAGGCCTCATACTCAACAGCAACAAGTAGATCTCTGGGATCTTCTCTGATCTCACCTGTGTACGACAAGCAGCCTTACACATGTACACAGCCTTCCGGGACAGCAGAGACTTCTGGCAGCTTATCAAGGCCCGAGATAGCTGTTTTGTTTTTATTTACATTTCTGGCAGGCATGTTACAGCCAGGTTGTGGTCTCAAGGAGCTGTGATCTTGTCCTTCCCCAGTTGTTTACCACTAAGCTCTGTTATTTTTGATAAGCCCCCAGGCTTCAACCTTTTTCTCAAGTCAGTGCCCTCTGGCAGCAGAGCTGCTGGTTTTTGTAGTAATTCTTTCAGAACTGGTTAAGGATGGGAGTTCAACATAAAAGACTCCTTCCCCACTGCTCTTGCCGAAGTTCAGTACGTTTTCTTATATAAATGTTTTTCAATACGTTGTATGCCTTTGCTCAATTTACAGAGACCTGTAATAGCTGTTTATGACAACTTTGTCCAGTTTTATAATCGTGTTTGGGGAGAAGATTTGCTGAGTTCCACACTCTACTATCCCCACATTCACACTCCCTCCCATGTCCTCTTTATTCCTTCCTCTACCGTCTGCTAGGACAACTCAAGTGTTTTCTCCTCATTGAGTAATATCAGCAATAGCTTTTCCCTGGCTTCTAATATAACCCCAGGAACATATGTGCCCGAACATCTCTGATAATGTACCTTTAAATTTTATTTTAATTATTTTTAACATTTTACTTTTCAATTACAGTTAACATTCAGTATCATATTAGTTTCAGGTGTACGCCATAGTGATTAGATATTTATATACCTTATAAAGTGATCACCAGCATAACTCTAGTAAGAATCTTTAACAGTTCCTCTACTATAAAGGACAGGTGGACAAAACCAAGGGGGCGGGTGGAAGTAAGGGAGGGAGGTATGTTTGGCTGGGATGGGGGAGGAGTGGTGGGGAGAAAAATGCAGACAACTGTAATTGAACAACAATAAAATAATTTAAAAAATAAATTAAACACACACACACACACACACACACACACACAAAGAATCTTTAACAGTTTCTTAGTTGTGTTTGCTCTTCACTGCAGGTGGTAATGGCCTGTTTGTGAGCTACCCTCTGGGTCTTGCTGTTCTCACACTTAGCCATTAACTGCTTGTTAGAGGCCCACAGACTCTTATTAACCCTCCTCAGGCATCAGTGTAACTTATCAGGTAACCAGCTAACTCTACTCTTTTCACAGGTATTGTCACACCCATATCTCTCAAATGCCTGAATTGTCACACCTGCAATAGCATTTCCCTTCACTGAGATATTTCTCAGGTCAGCACCAGGAAATCTTTAGTAATTTTATTACCACTCTTTGCCAGAGACTGGGTCACAAGTAGGCCAACCCCAAATCCCCTTCTTATTACCTTTCTCAGACTACTCTTGGTACCATGTTCAGATTCCCAAGAACAGATGCCAAGAAGGAATTAGATATGCAGAGTTATTAGAAAGAATGGCCATGAGGGAAGGTGAAGGTTGCCAGGGGAGGCTGGGATTGCTGAAAGGCCAACGATGCAGATTGACCCTTGTGAAGGAGATATGGAAGAATGGGTGAAAGAATCTTTTTTTTTTTTATTAAAGATTTTATTTATTTATTTTTAGAGAAAGGGGAAGGAAAGAGAAAGAGAGGGAGAGAAACATCAATATGTGGTTGCCTCTCACATGCACCCAACTGGGGACCCGGCCCACGGCCCAGACATGTGCCCTGGCTGGGGATCAAACTGGTGACCCTTTGGTTCACAGGCCCGCACTCACTCCACTGAGCTATACCAGCCAGGGTAGGTGAACGAATCTGTTGACTCAGGAAAGTTCTCAGGAAGTTTGTCAAGCCAGTGGGGGGTCCTCGAACTAAGGCTGGCTGTGGGAGGAGTCCTGCATCTCCCAGGATTGGGCCTGCCTTATATAACTAAAGTACACCTGCCTTGTTCAGTCACTGCCTAGGCGTAGCTCATGGAAAATGTGGCTTCAGTGCAAATACAGCAATCTCTTCAGGGCACAGAAGCTGGGACTTGGAAATATGAGGTTTCTCCTGAAAAGTCCAGCCATTGTTAATGTTACGAGAACAGTTTGTGTGACATCGTTGTAACCTGGCAGCCAAGAGGAGTGAACTGGAATGCGCATGTGTGAACAATGATGACTTCACTGTACAAGTCAGTGGGGGTGGTGGACAATGTTGAGTGAGCATGTGTACTGTGTGGCTGTCACATTCAAAGTGACTGAGAGAGTAGAGCAACAAATCTGCACCAGAGTTTGCATTAAGCTTGAACATTCCTCTGTGGAAACTACTCACATCATTCAGAAGACCACAGCTCTAGGCAACTGGTGATTGGCAGCTTCATCAGGACAATGTGCCTGCTCATGCATCATGTCTCATGCCGTTTTTTGACGAAATATCAAAGCACCCAGGTGACTCAGCCCCCCTACAGCCCAGGTTTGGTACCCTGCAACTTCTGGCTTTTCCCAAAACTAAAATCACCTTTGAAAGGGAAGAGATTTCATATCATCAATGAGATCCAGGAAAATACAACGAGGCAGCTGATGGCGACTGGGAGAACTATGTGAGGTCCCAAGGTGCCTACTTTGAAGGGGACTGAGGCATCATTGTCCTATGTACAATGTTTCCTGATTCTTGTATCTTCTTCAGTAAATGCCTCTATTTTTCATATTGCATGCTGGATACATTGCGGACAAACCTCATATATTCTCTGTAGTTGGAGTTCTGCGAGCCACAGTAAAGAGAGTAGATTTCATGGCTAACATACTTATTCTTTATTTTCCTTTTAATTAACTTTTTCAGCATTTCATTTTTACTTAATTTTTTCCTTTTACTATTAATCAACTTTTGTATTTCATAATTAATATTTAGACAAAGTGCTACTGAGTCACTAATGTTTGAGGAATAACATGGAGACAAAATCGGTCAGCAGAAAGTGTGGAAAGATAAAGGTATGAACAGTGGAATTTTAAGGGAATAATATATGCTGATCTTGAAACAAAATGTTGAAAATTGGCTTCCCACTTTTCTCAAAGTTTATAAAGAATGTAGAAAAGTTTGTAACCTATGCTAGAAATAAGATTTAAAATATTTTCACCTTTAGACTATGACAAAGGCCATCTACTTTAGTAAATGTCTACTATCTTTTGGGACCTTTAGTTTTCCTTTTGAATGCCTTTCTGTGCTATGCCTTGAATTGTCAGAGGTAACCAGTGCATGACTTGGTTGATGTGTTTTAAAAGTTCCCTTCACTACCTAAAGGTTTTTGATTTAGATTGTCTTAAAGAGGTAACCAGAAATCTTAGCGTTTTTACAAAATCTGGTTTATATGATCATGTATATTGCATCCTTATTGCTATTATGTGCATAATTTTTATTGCATGCATGCCTCTAAAAATCATCATCCTTCACTGGGATGAATGTTTTTTCTTGACATTCCCTAATATTGTTTACACAAGGATGCACATAAGTGAGCTTGAATCATGTTACTTCATTAGACTGAAGCAGTTAGCATGGCTGGAAGAGGTACCCATCTGTGTTGTAACAGCAGGAGTGAAACCACATCAATATGTATGTCTATGGGAAATGTCTAGTCTGAGAAAACAATTTATTCACGAAACTCTGTTTTCAATGCTTGGAACTTGGCTGCAAACCGAAGCAGGCAACCAAATAAACCATTTGTCCCTCTGTATAATTTGAGGAAAACTGCTCCATTCCTGTAGGCATGGCCTTAGACATTAAGTTTATTATCTTTAACTGCATTAAATCCCATTTAGCATTGGTGTTGAAAATCAAATTATCATTGCTAGCTTAGCTTTCATGTAAACTGGAATCTGACAGATTAAACTGGTAGATTTATGGCTTGAAAGAAAGAACTATTGTAGTACATTCTCTGCCTGTGGACACATCTTTCTCATTCCAGCTACCTTTTCCCGCTACTTATGATGATGTTTTAACATTTTTTAAAAATTATATTTTAGAGCTTGCTTCATCAGCACATACACTAAAATTGGAACATTACAGAGAACGTTAGCATGGCCCCTGTGTAAGGATGACATGCGAATTCGTGAAGCGTTCCATGTTTTTGGATAATGGGGGAACGAAGGGGAAGGGTCGTCAAGGACACATATAAAGGACCCATGGACAAAGCCAAAGGGGGGAAGGATTGAGGGTGGGAGGTGGGGATGGGTGGGACAGGGGAAAGTGGTGGTGGGAAAATGGAGACAACTATATTTGAAGAACAATTAAAAATGCGAAAAAATTTATTTTATTGATTATGCTGTTACAGTTGTCCTGATTTTCCTTCTTTGCCCCCCTGAACAAGCACCCGCCACTCCCTCAGGCAATCCTCTCCCCTTTGTTCATGTCCATGGGTCATGTGTATAAATTCCTTGGCTACTCCATTTCCTATACTGTACTTTACATTGTCATAGCTATTCTGTGATTACCAATTTGTTCTTCTTAATCTCCTCACCTCTTCGTCCATTACCCCTGATCCCCTCCCATCTGGCAACTACCAAAACGCTCTCCATAGTCATGATTCTATCTCTCTTCTTGTTTGCTTAGTGTATTTTTTAGATTCAGTTGTTGATAGGTATGAGTTTATTGCTATTTTATTGTTCATAGTTTTGATCTTCTTTTTCTTAGATAAGTCCCTTTAACATATCATATAATAATGGTTTGGTGATGATAAACTCCTTTAGTTTTTTCTTGTCTTGGAAACTCTTTATCTGCCCTTTGATTCTAAATGATAGCTTTACTGGGTAGAGCAATCTTGGCTCTAGGTCCCTGCTTTTTATCAGTTTGAGTACTTCTTGCCAGTTCCTTCTAGCCTGCAGAGTTTGTTTTGAGAAATCAACTGACAGTCTTATGGGAACTCCCCTGTAGGAAACTAACTGCTTTTCTCTTTCTGCTTTTAATATTCTCTCTTTATCATTAATCTTTGTCTTCTTAATTATGATGTGTCTTAATGTGGGCCTGTTAGCACCCATCTTGTATGGGATTCTTTGTGCTTCCTGGGCTTGTATATCTATTTCCTTCACCAAATAAGGCAATTTTTCTTTCATTAGCTTTTCAAATAGATTTCCAATTTCTTTCTCATTCTTTTCTCCTTCCAGCACTCTTATAATGCAACTGTTGGTTTGCTTGAAGTTGTCCCAGAGGCTCCTTACACTATCCTCATTTTTTTTTTTTTTGATTCTTTTCTCTTGTTCTGATTGGTTGTTTTTTATTTCCTTGTATTCCATATCATTGCTTTGATTCTTGGCTTCATCCATTCTACTGTTGATTCCCTGTAAATTGTCCTTTATTTCCATTAGTATATCCTTCATTTCTGACTGGTCTTTTTTGTGCTGTTGAGGTACTCACTAAGTTCCTTGAGCATCCTTATAACCAGGGTTTTGAACTCTGCATCTGATAGATTTCTTTTCTCCCTTTTGCTTAGTTCTTTTTCTGAGGCCAGCTGCTGCTAGTGCCGGGCCTGGTGCTGTTTAGCCAAAGGTATGGGGGCCTGGGGGCTCACTGAGGCTGGTTGTTGCTTGTTTGAGAGGATTTAGGAAGATGTGAAGCCTGAGCCAAGACCAGCTATTCCTATGGAAAAGCCACCGTTAACAGCTTGGGCAGGCCATAAGTTAGGTGGGGCGGAGCCTCAGAGGTTCCCCAGGGCAGAGCAAACCATGTGAGCCAGGCTGATGGAGTCTCAGATATAGACCTACCTGCCAGCTGTGTGGCTTTGTGAAGGGAGGGCTCAGAAAAGGAACAATGGCCTCTGCCTGCCTTTCTGTCTGGGAAAAAACTGCCCCTCAGCTCTTGCCCAGATGTCAGACACTTCAGTTCCTCCCTGTATACCACTGGTGCCCTTCAAGCCTTTGCCCTGGTGCTGGAGCTCACTGGGAGTGAGTCTGAGTAAGTCCGTGTGTGGGCCCTTTAAGAGAAACTGCTTGGGAATCCAGAAGTTCCTTCCACTGACTCAGTCTCTGCTGGGTTTTGCAGCGAGAAGTTATGGGGACTTATCTTCCTGGCACTGGAACCCTCGGCTGAGACGCCTGCTGTGGAGCTGGGACCCCTTGCTCTTAAGATATCCCTCCCATGGGTGGGTGGGCTGGAATGGGAATAAAGGATAGAAACTGTACTGAATAAACTAAAATAAAAAAAAAGGAAAAAAAAAGATATCCCTCCCAGATTTTTATGTATCACTTGTTGGTGTGGGACCAGCCCAGTCCACATCTTCACATCTCTGTGTTGCCTACCAGTCTGGATGGATGCAGTTTCTTCAGTACCATAGTTAGACTTCCATTCAACTTGATTTCCGACAGTTCTGAGTGATGGTAGTTCTGTAGTTGCAATTTTGATGTGGTTATGCAAGAAGGTGAGCTGTGTTGACCACAAATCTGACCAGAAATCTGTGTTTTAACATTTTGATAGGACCAATTAAATAGAAGTCTTTCTTCAATGAGCTGTTCATGACAACTAGACATATTGACATGCAGGATGGGTGGGGCAAAAGTAGGTTTTCAGTTTGTATAGAAAATAATACAATCATCAGTAAATAATAATACAAGAATTAACTCTGTTTCGCATATCCACAACTGTAAAACTACTTTTGCCCCACCCTGTATATGAATTTGGGAATACATTTTAACTGGTACTCACTGTGTCTTAATTATGTGACCATTTTACTGGCAAGATGTACAACCATCTATATGAGCTCCTGAGGCTCTTATAGGTGTGGGTTAGTGAAGAAGGAGGTAGAGATAAACCTTTAAACCATTACAGTTAGTTCTTGAATTGATGTGCCAAGTAAGAGTGGCTCTGATAATCCCAAAGAGTGGATCATCTAACTGCTCTTTCTCTTTGATGTGAACATGGTTAGGGAAACATTTATTTTTCCTGACACATCGACCTTCTTAATGCTATTTGACTTATGTAATAAAAAGTAATTTTTTTGATTTAGTTTGTTTGTGTTCCAAGAGCCAGGACAGGAAGAAGGAAGGGCACTCAAAAAACATGCTGGTTGGTAGGAAGAATTTGGCCAGTATTAAACATTGTTAAAAAAATTGAGTAAGTTAAATAAGGAAACCATGAGAGATTACTTCCTTAATTGAGCACTGAATGATCGGGGGAATTTCTTTCCATTCAAATTTTAGAAAATTGCTTTTAAAATCTTTATATTTCTTTTAATTTTGTGCACACTGATGAAATACACTATACTGCACATTTGAATAAGCAACTCAGAAGCATGCTGCCACATTTTAGAAAACACTGATCTGAAACATTTATTTGACTATAAAAATTTAGTGACTGTTATCATCATCATCAATTGACAGTATATCACAGTTTAATATAAAATTGCTTATCTAATGTGTAGTGTATGCTGTTTAGTATTAACCTATATATTATAAAAATAATCATTTCACCTTTCAGAGAAATGTAGGTGACTGGCTACATATTACAATTAAAATTATTTCAGCAAGAGCTGGTCTATATGAAAACTGCTTAAAATCAAAGGAAAATAAAATGTTTTTCATGATAATTTTATTTTAACTTTGTGTTTCAGTGACGTATTTGTTAATCATATTGTTATTCCCATAGGAGAATAGAAAAGAAAATCAGATATACCTAAAGAAATCAGAAATACCATTTTAAATAAAAAGGAACTGAGACTAGACTGCACAGTCTGTGTAAACAAATACAAATTAAATTCCCACTGAATGCCTGGCTTCCTTATTTCATCTGCTTCCTGTTCCTACTCAAAGTACCTCTTTCCTGCATTGTAGAAAGTCTGAATTCCTGACTAAGACACTTGCAATCTATTTGATTGAAAAAAAGAGTGGCTTTACTTTTCTGAATAAATGGTGCATTTATTGGCTCCAGTTGTGTGGTGCTGTATGAAAGAGGATTACAGGACAATTTTGGAGTGAATTTTATAAATTTGTATTGCCTATGTCCCATTTGATACATCTTTATCTGTCTGGGTTTTCATCTCTTGGATAATAGTCTCATTTTCTTTTACACCTGGGAAAAAACCCCAGAAAGTATTGTTAGTATAAATTGAATAAAAGAGCAATAGGCACCCTGGCTGGTGTGGCTCAGTGGATTGAGTGCCGGCCTGTAAATCAAAGGGTCACTGGTTCGGTTCCCAGTCAGGACACATACCTGGGTTGTGGGCCAGGTCCTTGGTGGGGGGACGCGTGAAAGGCAACCATGCATTGATGTTTCCCTCCCTCCCTTTCTCACTCCCTTCCCCTCTCTCTAAAAATAAAGAAATAAAATCTTTAGGAAAAAAAAGCAATAGGTGATATAACTATATTTGTCATTCATTCCTTAAATCTGACCATTTGAGTTGACTGTCCCCTGTCCCCTACCTTCCCTCAGTTTTTGTCCCTTCAATGTACAGGATGAGGTGACCCAGCCTTCTAGAGCTGAAAAATGCCCAAGGTTCATGCTGCCTCTAAAAAGGGAGCAAAAAGGGAGAGTATCACGATAAAAATGGTATGGGCTGTGGAAAGTAAATGGAGTAAAATGTTTCATTTTAGTATCGAGATGATGGATGTGTTCAATGCACAATTCTTTCAATTTCCCCTGTACCTTTGAAAATGTTCATAATAAAATGTTAGGAAAAAAGAAAAGTGCTTCAGGTAAGATTAGGCCTGAGGAATGACCATGAAATGGTGATGTAGAAATAATTGGAGACGTTGGCAGGGAGGAGGTTTGGTGGAGTGGGAGGGTGCAAGCCTCCTGGTTGGAATGGATGGGAGAGAAAAGGAGAGGAAAGGAACTGGAGACAGCGAGTTGTAGCAGCTCTTTTGAGGAGCTTTACTGTAAAGGGATAGCAAAGTTGGTGTGAATATCGCAGTAGCTACAGTGGACTGAGGGAAGGAGGCTATGGGTGAAATGACAGCATGCATGTATACTAATGGGAGTGATCCAGTAGAGGGATGAAATGTAATGGTGCAGGAAAGGAAAACAATTACAGGAAGGATGTCCTTGGGTTGCTGTTGGGGTTAAAATTTTGTGCATGAGCAGAGGGGCTGGCCTTCACATGGATGGTTCATCTATAACAACAGGAGGGAAGGCAGAGAATATGAGCACAGGTGCAAGTGAAAAGGGGTGTGTATTGGTGGGAGGTTGCAGAATTCTCTTCTGATGACTTATGTTTTCTCAGTGAAAGAAGGAACAAGACTATCACCTGAGTCTGAGCCTGTGGGGAAAAATACATTAGGAATTCGAGAAGAGGGAAAAGTATGTAAGAGTGTCTTCTAGGAGCATGGGAGAGTAAATGGACTGGGGAAATGGAACAGTCTACTTTAGGAAATGGATCTGTTTTAGGAAACAGATCTTAGAAATTGAATTGCTGGGTCAAAAATAATATCTATATTCTTGCCCCCAATGAATATTGAAAATTTACCTCTAAAAGTTGGATGCATTAATACTGCTACAAGTAACATACAGTAGTTTCCTCTCACTCACAGTTGCATTTATCCATGGTCCACTATGATCTGACCATATTAAATAGGAAATTCCAGAAATAAATAATTCATCAGTTTTCAGTTACATGCCATTCTGAATAGTGTGGTGAAATCCCACATGCTTCTTCACTGCCCAGTCCAGGATGTGAAGCATCCCTTGTCCACCATCTCCACTGTATATGCTCCTGCCAGGTGGTCACTTAGTCATCCTCTCTGTTACCAGATAGGTATGAGAGAGAGGGGGGGGGGCGGAGAGGGATAGGTTATCATTCATATAACTTTTATTATAATATATTGTTATAATAGTTCTATTTCATTATTAGTTATCTTGTTATTTTACTGTACCTAATTTATAGATTAGACTGTATTATAGATGCACATGTGTAGGAGAAAACATAGTATATATGGGGGTTGGTGTTAGCCAGATTCAGGCATTGACTAGGGCTTTTGAAACATATCTCCTGTCGATAAAGAGGGACTACTGTAGCAGCTTATCTGTCTCTCCATTCCTTTGCCAAGTAGGTTATTAAACACTTTTTTCTCTTTCAATGTAATTGTTGGAAACCCATATTCCCATGTACTTTAATTTGTATATCTCTTAATATGCACGAGGCAAGCATCTTTTCATACACTTAAAAGTCAAAGATTGCCGGAGAAAGCTACATTTCTCTGGGGAACTACCTCTCAATCTCATGAGGCAAGCAATTCTACTTTCTGTCTCCATGACTAAACCTATACCATGAACTAGAGCTGAGAGGCCCAGAAGCTTAGGGGTAGAAAAGATCTTAGAAGAGATCTTAGGTTTTTTCCAAGCTTACAAGAAACTAGTTAGTGTTAGAGTAAGAACGATAACCCAGGACTTCTGATCCCCTGGCCAGGACTCAAGTTCTGTGCTCGGTGCTTGGGGAAGACAAAGGTTTTGAAGTAGGCGAGGGATGAAACATTCATTTGTGGGCTTTAGGAAGATGAGTAAGTGCATGTGTTTGTAATGCATTAGGATGGGGAGGAGCCATGGCTTGCTCATAATAGGCATTTAGTGAATATGCAAAAGAGAAAGAGAGAGGAAGCCTTCTAGGAGCGGAGAGAGCTACAAGATACCGCAGTGGCCTTCTGGCTCATAGAACTCTGAATCGAGTGGTCTTACAGGGTTCGAGGAGAGAACACCAAGACAGAAGGAAAAACTGCCACTAGTGTTGCTCACAGATCTGCTGTGCATAACTACGTAATAGGTGAGAGTGGGCAGGAAGGCGTGACAATCACCCACGTTCTGTACGCTATGTCATAGGCCCACAGGGCTGTGTAAGCCCAGAGAGGGTTCTCATTTCTAATATGTCCAACAGTAGGCGGTGCCTTACTAATTCAGAGGGGCATCTTTTACTAAATCCATCTGCCCTGAAGGGACACCTTTCTGTAATTTGCACAAAAGTGCTGTGTAGGCTAGTGGTGGCCACATTGGTGCTCTCTGCAGTCATTCAGCACAATGTCCCTGATAAGGGTCATGGGCCCCCACCCACATTCCCATGTCCTCAGCTTTGTGAGATTTCCCCAGAACTGTATAGAATGACCACAGGGGCCCCCAGTTAGTGGGGGTGGGTGCAGGGTGGAGGGGGGAATAAAGGGGAAAAATGGGGACAATTGTCCCCAAGAACATAATCAATAAAATATACTTTAAAAAATATAAAAAAATAGTAGGTAGAAAATAGTCAGGGGGAGGTTAAGAATAGTATAGGAAATGGAGAAGCCAAAGAACTTAAATGTACGACCCATGGGCATGAACTAAAGGGGAGGGGGGAAGACGGGTAGGAGGGGGCACTCAGGGCAGAGGGAGATAAAGGAGGGGAAATGGGACAACTGTAATAGCATAATCAGTAAAATATATTAAAAAAATAAACCTGTAAATTCTTTTAAGGCATGACCCTTGTCTGTCTTATTCACTGTTGTACCACAACACCTAGTACACTGCTTGGCTTTTCCCTCTCCCACATACTTTGCTGCATAGTTACTAAAAGTATTTTTAAAAATATTTAATTAATTTATTTTTAGAGACAGAGGAAGGGAGGGAAAAAGAGAGGGAGAGAAACATCATTGTGTGCTTGTCTCTCATGCGTCCCCTGCTACCAGGGTCTGGCCGGCAACCCAGGCATGTGCCCTGACTGGGAATCGAACTGGAAACTGGTTCGCAGGCTGGTGCTCAATCCACTGAGCAACACCAGCCAGGGCACACAAGTATTTTTCATCATCAAAAGAAATAACACTAGTGTTCACTGTGTTCTTCAGGCAACATTGGGACTATTTTGATAAGTTTGTAGTACTACCTTCTGCAAGATTAGAGGAGCTCCAGAGGAGAATCTTTAAAATAGTGAAACATATATAATATAATATATCATATGAAGGCCAGGTCATGAAATTTTCATGTTTCATGGACAGACTGGAGAGAGCCATTTCAGGTTCATCACTGATTCTCATCACTGCCCCGCTCCTTTGTGCTCTCCTGCTTTTTCCTTATGTTTTAGTCCTTAATGTCTCCAGCTGGGTTAAAATGAGGTCCACTTCTGGGCATTCTTTTCTTGTAACGAAAGCCTTTGAATTCAGATCAAAATTACACTTTTGTCCAAATTCTCACCGGAAGAATAGAGCTTCCTAGGTGACTTTCTGTGATTTAATTTTTGCTAGATTGCACAGGTGCAATCCCACGCTAGAGGCTAATGTTCTGATAGAGGCAAATGGCCAGAAAATTCAATTGACTTTCCTTTTATGCAAAGAAAAGTAGTTAAATGTGTTAAATTCTTAGATTTCCTAGGCATTATGTGGCAAATACCGTATTTCTCTTTTATTTCCTGATTTAAATGAAATTAGAATCTTTTTTTTTTTTTAAGGCATTACCAGGCACGGAAACATCAAGGGCGCAGGATATCGCCTCAGTGGAATGTGTTTCCAATTCTGCCAGTCCTCCGGATACCGGTTCCTATTTTCCTGCTGAGATGGGTCCTGAGTACCGGACCTTGCTGCAGGCGTGGCAGGCATGGCTCTGTTGTTGAGTCTGCTAGTGTGTCTGCTATGGCTCAGCAGTGCTGTTCTCCTTGTCTCCCAAATGGGGATCCAAGGGTTAGCTCCGGACTCCCAGAAGTCTCATACACACACAGTACCATTGGTGACCTGCCTTAACAGTCCAGAGTCCTAGATTTCTATCTGCTTTTAAAAATATATTTTATTGATTATGCTATTGTAGTTGTCCCACTTTTTCTCCCCTTTATTTCTCTCTGCCCTGTACACCCCTACCGGCATTTCCCCACCTTAGTTCACATCCATGGGTTGTCCTTTGGCTTCTCCATTTCCCATGCTATTCTTAACGTCTCCCTGTCTATTTTATACCTGCCATTTGTGCTTCTCATTCCCTGCACCTTTTCCCCCACTCTCCCTTCTTCCCCTCCCCACTGATAACCCTCCATGTGATCTCCATTTCTGTGAATCTGTTCCTGTTGTAGTTGTATGCTTAGTACGTTTTTGTTTTTTTTAGGTTCAGTTGTTGATAGTTGTCAGTTTGTTGTCATTTTACTGTTCGTAGTTTTGATCTTCTTTTTCTTAGATGAGTCCTTTTAATGTTTCATATAATAAGGGCTTGGTGATGATGAACTCCTTTAACTTGACCTTATCTGGGAAGCACTGTATCTGCCCTTCCATTCTAAATGAGAGCTTTGCTGGATAGAGCAATCTGGGATGTAGGTCCTTGCCTTTC
>CM052552.1:23701958-23717875 GCA_028533065.1 Trachops cirrhosus
CTTGGGTCCAATTTCTTTGAGACTCTGGGCTTCCTGGACTTTCTGGAAGTCTATATCCTTTGCCAGATTGGGGAAGTTTTCCTTCATTATTCATTCAAATAAGTTTTCAATTTCTTTCTCTTCCCCTTCTCCTTCTGGCACCCTATGATCTGGATGTTGGAACACTAAAATTTTTCTGACAGGTTCCTAATTCTCCTCATTTTTCTGAATTCTTGTTTCTTCATTCTGTTCTGGCTGGATGTTTGTTTCTTCCTTTCCTTCCAAATTGTTGATTTGAGTCCTAGTTTCCTTCTTGTCACTGTTGGTTCCCTATACATTTTCCTTTATTTCACTGTACATAACCCTCACTTCTTCCTCTGTTTTGTGACCATACTCAACCATTACTGTGAGCATCCTGATTACCAGTGTTTTGAAGTCTGCATCTGATATGTTGGCTATCTCTTCATTGCTTAGTTTTATTTTTTGTGGAGCTTTGATCTGTTCTTTCATTTGGGCCATATTTCTTTATCTTGGCACACCTGTTACATGGTAAGGGGCGGAGCCTTCTGTATTTGCCAGGGTGGGGCAACCAGGTCACTGTGTTGTGGTGCTGTTGGGGGGGAGGGGTCACAGAGGGAACAGTGCTCCCTCCTGCTCTGGCCCCACTCTCTGTCTCTTCCCTCACTTCCCACAGGTGGATAGTGCCCTTTCAGGTGCTGATTCCCAGGTGGGTAGGATTGTGTACATTCTAGTATCCCATGGACCTGTCCAACAGACTCTCCTGTGAGACTGGGAGTTTCTCCCACCATCGGAACCCCCACATAATTTTACAGCTAAAGATTTTAAGTGTTTAGTTTCCCAGTCAGCCAGCTCCGCCTTAGCCGTGCAGTTCGCTGCCTTGCCATGGGTCCTCTCCACCCAGCTGCCCGCCTCCACCCCTCCTACCCACCTGGATGAATGTTTCTTTAACTCCTTGGTTTTCAGAGTTCCATATACTTTTATTTCCTGGCAGTTCTGGTTGTTTATTGTTGTTAAATTGGTTGTTATCCTTCTTCTGGCTGTACGAGGAAGTGAAGTGTTTCTACCTATGCCTCCACTTTGGCTGGAACTCTGGAAATTTTCTTTAAAAAAGAGGAGCTTCTCTTTATTAACTACTTGGTTTTGTTGAAATATGTTCTGCACAGAAGAGTTAAGAAAAATGGTAGAAAATTTCTCTTTAATTTCAGTTTTCAGAATAAGGGATTGTTACCCCAATGTTGACCAATAATCTGGGGGTTGTTAATTATGATTTTTAAATATATTTGATGCATTGCAGTCATTACTACTACTACTCCTACCACCACCACCACCACCACTATTATTATTGATGTTCATTGGGAGCCCCTTTACGCTCCTTTTGAGTAGGACTAAAAGATTCCATTAGGTGACTAAGCAGTCAAGTCACATCAATAGCATCAAGAGTCAGTGCGCTGGGATGCCTGGGAGGAAAGATGAGTCATAGCTGCGGGCCACCTCCATTTACTTGGCCTGAAACAATATGTTGGACTCACAAAGAAGCCATATAGCTTTCTCTTTCTGATTTGTTAGTCCTTTACTCATGACTAAGTGGTTACTTGGATGCCTATGTTAATGTGGTCATAGCTACTCTTCATTCCTTTTACCTCTGTGCAATTTTACTACACTGGCCACTACTCTCCACCCCACTGCCACCCGGACACAATGCTGAATAGAAGTTATAAAAATGGACATCATATAACTCATCATATTTCTAATTTCAAAAAGAAAGCTTTCAAATTTCACCAGAATGTATGAGGTTTGTGTACTCTCTCTTTATATGCATACACACTCACATATGCACATACACACAAACATCTGTAGTAACATTTTGCCAAGGAATGACAAGTACTCTAAGGCAGGGGTCCCTAACCTCTGGTCCATGGGCTAGTACCGGTCTGGGCCTATTAGGAATCGGGCTGCACAGCAGCAGGAGGTGAGCTTGAATGTAATGCACTTGAATCATTTTGAAATCATCCCCCCACCCCAGTCTGTGGAAAAACTGTCTTCTACAAAACTGGTCCCCAGTGACAAAAAGTTTGGGGACTGCTGCTCTAAGGCACAGGGGTTGCTAGGTTTGGCTTGCTATTCTGCCATATATTCAGTTGGCAAGGAGACAATGTGCCAAATGGATTCAGACAGTCGATTACTTATCATGACAGCAAAAGCAAGCTCAGAAGGTCAGCATGGTGTCGGCTCCCCATATCCTTATTCCCACAGGATGACAATGAATCACAGGGACAAAATGACAGATGACAGGAGCAGTGCATCACTCTATTATGGAGAAACTCTTTCCATATTATATCTAGTTGGTTTTTCCAACCAGAAGTTGTACTTTAAGGGAGGAAGCAAGGTGGAAAAATTCCCATGTCTCATCAGAATGAGGGAGATGGATAAGAAACTGCCTCCTGGCAGCCCCCCACCAGCTAGATTGGTGGTGACAAACAGCCCTCACAATATTGATTGTCTCACCATGTCCCAGGGAGAATCACAGGACATTTCACCAAGGCTTACGTGAGCTTGCAGTTGAGCTTTGCCTATGGGGCGAATGTGGACATGTACCGGGTTTTTAGAGCACCTGAGCAGAAGCATTCCCCTATAACCAAGAATACACACTGAAAATTAAGGGGACCTTTAACTATATTGATGCACAGTAATAAGAAATACTTTTATTTTTATTTATTACAAGTAAGTTATAGTAATATTTAATAGGTCAACTTCCAAATTGTGTTCTTTAAAAATGCTTCAGTCATGGTAAATCAGGATTTTACCACTAGATGGCGCATGACACTCATCATCCAATTGGTCAGTATAGAAAGCTGTTTCTGAGAGATTATAAACCTAATTGTCCTTAATTCCAAAACATATGAATTTTAACTCTAAATAGAATTACTGTGTAATAATTATTTTTATTAAATAAGTTATCTTTATTTTATTGATTTTAGGTGAAAGAATAACACAAAGTAACCCCTGTGCATACTTACTCAAGATTTACCAATTATTAACATTGATATGTTTGCTGTATATCTCTATATTATTGTATTCTAAAGCATTTAAGATTGATCTGTAGGCATAAAGCACCTGTAAGTACTTCAACATGTGTCTCATGAGAACAAGCTCATTATCTTATATTATCATATCTCAAAAACTAGTGCATTGATATAATTTATGTAATAACTAGTCCACCTTCAAATCTCCCAATTGTTCCCACAATGTTTTTTATAGCTGTTTTATTTTCTATTCAGGTTCCAATCAAAGATCACACATTGTATTTGGTGCCATACCTCTTTTTTTTTGTTATATCTTTTTAACCTTCTTTAACTTAAGAACACTTTCTCTGCCCTTCCTGTTTTAACATATGATGATTCTATATAAATATACAAGTGCAAATATATATTTACATATTAAAATTTAATTGATAATTATTTACTTCCTCTTCCCACTGAAAGTCCAATATTTTTAGGCAGACAATGTAACAACCCTAGTTATAAATGTTACCCAAAACTGGTGAAATAAAAAAAGTATGTCTAAATGCCACTGTTCTGTATGTCATGTATAATAAAAATCTATATTGAAATTTTTCAGGTAGTTGTTGTTATGAACTTTTAGAAAGTGAACGGATTGTGTTTTGTTCATTTTAAAAAATCTCTGTCCCCAGTACAGATAATTTGAATGTGGCCGAGACTCAATACATGTTTGGGGGGATGGTGAGTGGATGGTTTCTCTTTCTGTTTTATTTTAGTGAAACATACATAACATAAAATTTATGATTTTAACTATTTTATGTGTACAGTTTAGTGGCAATCAGTACATTCACATTGTTGTGTACTGTTAAAATAACAAGGGATATATATGTTAATTGACAAAAAGTTCTTAAATGGATAATCAAAAAGAAAAATGATTTAAATTCCCCTCAAATTCTACCAGCCACAGAAAACCCAGACCTAATCACTCTTAATATTTTGGCACATACCCTTCCAGATTACTTTATGTACATTTATTCTTATCCAAGTAGTATACATACTGTATAGTAACCTGCTCCTGTTTCCTTAACATATAGTCAATATTTTCCATGTTAATAATTAGAAATAAATGCATTGTTTCTGGTCTTGCTAACAAGACTGCATACAGATGAATTCCATGCATTATTTTTTTCCCTCTGAGCACAGTGGATAACAACACCAGTTGAGGGCCTGGACTTTTAGTCATGGGGCTACGTGTAATTTGGGGATTGCAGAAAGGATTGAACATCTTTTGCTGAGGCTCATCTTTAGGTCAAGGGTCTAATGGCAACACTTCACCAAGGGAAAGGACAAGAACAATCTATGCCATTTGAATGGAATGTCATTTGAAACCAAAATCTTCTGAAGAACTTGTTATTGAATGCCTGACTCTCTTTATTACTGATGTGGAGGAAATATATTGAACAACAAAATGGTAATGCTCACTACCAGAGACTAGACCTTACCTGATGGCTGGTAGAGCCAATGCAGGGGGAAAAAATTAATGAGACTGTTGCTAGGAGACGGGAGAGCCAAAGCCCATGGCATTGTAGGGGTTTCACTGGAAATTAAGGCAATTTAAGTGTGATTTGTATCAGAGGTTTAGCTATTAAAATCTGTCCTTTGATGAGCATGTGTTTTTTAGCATGTAATGCTTTATATGTTTTTATGGTTTTGGAGGAATTTTGAGGGTAATCCCAAGGCATTCCCTTTCTTTCCACAGAGACGATCCCTTCTTCAGAGCACAGCCCATTTTCGAGTGGCTGCTGCCGCTTTTCGCCCACCCCTTCCGTGCGACAGCCTCAGAGCTGGTGCGGAGGCAGAGCTCAGGCTGCTGGTAAGTAGCTGAGGAATCTTTTGTAAAATAAATATCCAAAATATGCATTCTAAAGCAAGTGGCATGTTTTAATGGAATAGAGTACTACGTAACTGTGTAGGAATTTCTGATTCTAATCAGTGGCATTGGGGAACTGGGTTAATTATGTTCCAAGTATTCCACAGTCACTTTTCTAGTATAAAGCTTGTGTCTTAAATGGTAAATGAGTTGCTGGAAGAAAATATAGAAACTTCCCCCTTGTGATTCTGGTAAGATATTTCCCAAAATAAGACTTGACAAAGATGTCACTAAAATGAGAAATTGCGTTCGGAGCGATATTTCAGCTTTACAATGTTTGGATTACACGTGATAAAATAGGTTGCAATTCAGTATGTTCTAACTAAGAACTGATCCTTTCTCAGTGTGGAGGGAGCAGGAGAAAAATGTTATTTTGCAATGGGGAAAAAGATTAGTACCATTCCTTATTTAAAAAACAATATCGTGTGACTGATGTCTGTATAGGAGAGAAAGTAAGAAGAAGGACAGCCTGTAATGTTCAGATTAATTACTTCATGTGAGAGATGAGTATGTGTTGAATGAGGAAGATCAAAATTTGGTTTTAGGATGAAAAATCATGAAGAGGGAATAATGAACATTGCGACTGTGCCTTTATTTTGAAAAGAATTCATTTTTATTTGTAGGCATCAATTTGTACAGTAAACAGTGTTTTTTTCTTTGAAAATGGATGTAAGAAGGAGAGCAGAGATTTCTATTGACAAAGATTTTCTGTATGTTTCTGAAATGTGCCTAAAAGTGTGCAAGATGTTGTGTGTCCTTTTACCTGGAAATTTCTTTCGTAGATTTTTTTTCAAAAAAATGGAAAAAATGATAGCTAAAGTGGTGGCTTTTTATTTCTTTGAAATTCAGATTGTTTTGACAGTTGAACAGGAAAAAAGGAGAAAAAATAGATACGTAGATTTTTGAGTTAGATGACAAAGCAGCAATCCAGGAAGAAAAATGAGAGTGAAAAAGCTTAAAGGAAAGTCCACAAAATGGACCATTTTTTTTCAAGCTGCAAATGTCTGCTGGTAGCATGTTTTGCAGGGGGAAGAGGGGAGAGTATGTTGAAGGCAAAGGGACGGGGTATTGAACAGAGCACTGCGGCAAAGAGAATGACTGACGCACCCAGGGACATGTGACCATTCTCTAGTGTAGTGAAGAAAATTTTCCAGGAGTCCATCTTGTATAAGAAATTCTGTACCTACTAACATTCAAATAATACCGTAATTTTTATGTAGTATATTCTGACTTTGTTTTGCTTGATTCTCTGTCAGTATATACATGGGCACATTTCGGCTTTGCTTTGTATTGTCTTCATTCCAAGACTTTCTTTTCTGTGCTCCCACCGCTTTCATAACACTTATTAAAGTATCTTGTTAAAAATGCTGTCTTTCCCCTTTACATCATAAAAATTTCATATAGTCATTGCAGAAAATTTAGAAAAATATAAAGATGGATATAAAAATTACCCATAATCTCATGACCTGGAGATAATTACTATTAACATAATTGTCAGTCTCTCTTCTGTGAATACATGCAAGTGAATAGAAATATGGAGAAATTTCTATGCATTTGATACAGATATTTATATATATATAATGAAAGTCATATGTACATAGAGTTTTCAATCTGCTTTAATCATTAAACAACATATTGGAAGAAATCCCCCATATTTTGAGATATTCCACAAGAATGTGATGTTTTGTGGAGGCATAATCTTCCATCACATAGGGGTCTCATTAAATGTCTGATTATTGAGTGTTTGTTTACGTGTGCAATTTTTGCTGTTATAACTTAAGGAGCGTCTTACCATACAAATCTCTGTGTACTTTTCTGTTTCCTCCCTTAGGATAAATTTATAGATGTGGAATTCCTGGATTAAATGGTAAGGTTTCTTCCCCTACACCCAACCTCATACATATTGCCTAATTTATTTCTCATATGTGATAAAAACAGTATTTTCCCATTGTTTTTTTCCTATTGCTTTTTTTTATCATTTATGGTGGGGCCATTTTTAGATGTCACACTTTTCTATTTCTAAATATCCACAACTACCGGTTTTTGATTTTTCATTTATGTGTTTCCTTTGCCGAGCACATTCACCTGTATTTTTCCCCTAGTCATTTCATTGCTTCCTTTTCTACAATTATCTCTAATCATCTGAAACTCATTTTGGTGTATGCTATGAAGTAGGATCTAATTTTGTTTTTTTTCCAAATAGGTCACCAATTGTTTCAGCATCATTTATTGAATAATCCAACCTTCTTCCACTGATTTGAAATGACAACGACTGTTCTCTCATTAGGTAGGGTGTAGCTCTCCACAGGTCGGCCATTTTCTCTCTCCCTGAGACAGTTGCATTCCACAATAGTACTCCTACTTCCTTGCAGCTGCTGGAAGCCTTCTACATTGTCATGTTCATACTTATGCTCTTCATGAATTCTAGGCACATGAAGTTTAGGGCAGTGGTTTTCAAACAGGATTTAAAATTCTTCACAATTTAAAATTTTTTTTTTCTTAGAATGTTTTTTACAAGTTGAAATGGAGGAATCCAAATATATAAAACCACTGTTCTAAATGTGCTGTTCCTCTTGAGTCACACCTGACATTCAAAAACTAACACCCACCCCGGGCTTACTATTACTCCTAAGGGTCTTCCTTCAACCCCTTTTTCTACTCCTCAGGTACTTGGAGAATTAAAGCCTTCTAGACTCAGTTCCTGGAATTATCTAGAATGTAAGACGGAAATGTAAAAAGTGTATGAGGAGCGGAAATAATGTTTGCCAGCCTATTGCTGGCAGTATGCTGATCTAGGGACTTAAAGGGGTTAGGGCAGGTCCTAACCCATGGCACCTGTGCCGCCATTTCTTGTAGATAGTAACATGCTTCAGTGGTTCACCTCCGCACTGCAGGTGGAGGGCTCAAGAATAAAACACCGAGTCTTTTAGTGGGAGACGGGTTAAATGTTGCTCACAGAAATACTTGACCATTAAAGTTACCTGCCACCCACTGTTGACCATCCACCTCCATCCCCAACACAGCCTTCTTTCTCTATTGATTTCTGAGCTGGCCCCTAGCCTTTACTGATTCTGAAAGAAAGCAAGGGGGCATGGGTGGGAGGATGGCTTGCCCGCTCTTATTGCAAGGGGCACCTTTGGCTCACAGCCACAGCCCCAGTCGTTTCTTGACTTCCTGCATTAGGCTATGGTTTGTTTGTGAATTGAGGCTGGTTTCCCTGGCAACAGCAGCTTGCCAGGGCTTGCCCATTCCCTCCTGTTCAGTGGCAGAGTGAGGCTGCAAAGGCAAAGGAGTGGTCTTGGGGGCCAGAGTCGCTGAGGGAGTTATTCTGTGGTCAGAATGTCATTTTTTCTGGGCTAAACTGCCATCATTATTGTATAAAGAGCGTTGTATTTTTTTAATCCTTGGAAGGGTTAGAGCAACCTCCTTTTTCTTCCTCTGAAATTACCTGCTGTCAGGATGTCCACCACTGACCATGAACTCTTCCCAGGGTTTGAGGTCACTGACGCCCTTGGGGGAGGGAGCAAGGAGATTCATGTGAGCGTGGAAACTAGACTGCCTAGTTTCAAACCTCTACTGATGACAATTTCTCTGTGCCTCACTTTCCTCAGATGTAAAACAGGGATGATAATAATACCTTTAGAACAGTGTTTGGTAATAGTAACTGTTGTGTAAGTTTTGCCCATTCTTATTGATATTGAAGGAGACTTGCCCAGGAACAGACTTTCACCGGCATGGACAGAGTCACACTCTAATGTTCGCCGGTTAAATAGCACAAACCCACATTTCCCCCTACAGCACACACACTCTTCCCATGGCACACAGATGCCACGGCAACAACCCTTCGGCCCATAGCATAGAGACATTTTCCATATCACGCAGACCCAGAGGCACACATATTTTCCCCAAGGCTAAAAGACTCATGTAAGGGACACAAAATCACCTGATCCTAAAGACTCTACACATGACACACGGACAACCACGACATTACAGACTGTGCCCATACGACACAGGCCCTTCCCCTGCACACAGAATCTCTCTAGAGCACACACACTCACTCCATAGAACACAGATTCTCTCAGGAGCGTGCATATTCTCATGGCAAAAAGGCTCACTCTACAGGACACAGACATTCCTTACAGCACACAAATACTCCCCAAAGCACACAGACTCATCACAGGACATGGACTCTGCCTATGGCCCATGGACTTAAAAGATTTCTGCACAGCACACAGATACTCCCCACAGTACATGAGATACTTCCCAAATCACAAACATTCTCCCCACAGCACATCTTCTCCGGATGCCCCAGTGATTAAACCCATAGCTAAGATTGTACCCACAGGGCACAGACTCCCCTCACATCACAATGACTCTCACCAGACTCCATCCCACAGCACACAGAGCCTCCTCAGGGCACACAGCCTCACCCCACAGCACTCATCCCACAGAACCTAGCGTTTGCTCACACAATACAGACTCACATGAGAGCACAGACATCCCCCCAGAACACAGTTCATGGCATAGCTTAAAGACCCACGCAGAGAGACATAAAGACTCTCCCATGACAGATGGACTTGCTGCACGATACACAAACCATCCCCAAAGAACACAGACTTCCCCATGGTACCCAGATGCTGCCCAGATCAAGCAGACTCATCCCACAAAACACAGACTGCACCCACAGCACAGAGAATCTCCCACAACACACAGATTGTCCCCACAGCCAAAAGATTCTCCCCACAGAGCGCAGCATGTCTCACAAAGCAAGGTGCCACACAACACACAGACTCTCCCTACGGCCTGTAGATAATACCCCACAAACAGATTGTCTTCATAGGACATGTGACCTCCCCGTGGCACACAGAAACCTCGTCACCTCAGGCAACTAGTCCCAGGATGCACGGCTTCCTCCCGAGACACAGACACCCCTCTACAGCTTGAGGACTGAGCCCATGGTACACAGATTAATCCCAGAGCACAGAGACTCTCTCCACAGTGCTCAGACAAGCTCATCCACAGCACGGAGATGCAGCAGTACAGGTTACAGCCCATGTATCTCCTCATGATTGTCTCGGCACAACACACAACCTTTTCCTTCAGTGCATCACTTCACTTCACAACAAACACAGTTATCACACAGTGCAAATACTTGCCTCACGGTGCACTCACTTGCCCAGCAACATCCAGTCCTTCGCCAACCATGCAGTTACCATACAACACACACCCTGAATTTTTCAGACAAAGTGCATTAAATGGACACACTTCACAGTGCACAGCACTACATCACAGAATGCAAACTGGCTCTTCGATGGGCAGACTTGTTTAACCACAGACACACTCATGGCACAGTCACACCTCCCAAGTGTTTCTCCCAAGAAATCTTTCTCCCAAGTGTTCAGATGTGCCTAAGATCACAGTCACAGACATGACATATAATACACTCATTCACAGCATTGATGCAACTCATCCCAGACGAGCATACATACAAACACATTCCACAGCACAAGTCTCCACCCCTATATGCGTCACAACCCACACTCGCCATAAAAATTCACTTCACCAAAAGTACACTCCTGCCCTGGCTGGTGTGACTCAGTGGATTGAGTGCCAGCCTGCAAACCAAAGGGTCGCCGGTTGGATTCCCATTCGGGGCACATGCCTGGGTTGTGGGCCAGGTCCCCAGTGGGGGGTGCATGAGAGGCAACCACACATTGATGCTTCTCTCCCTCTCTTTCTCCCTCCCTTCCCCTCTGTCTAAAAATAAATAAATAAATATTTTTAAAAAACACACTCCTTATGATGCTTTCACAGTGTAACACATGCTCCAAAACACCTGCACCCATTAGCTCTACCACTCCCACATCTACCTCAAAGTACAGAGCTGGTTTCCCTGCCCACACTGCTGCCCATACACAAGACATGCACAGAATTCCACCACAATGTATAGATCCTTCCATCAATATGCACACTTGTTCCACAACACACACAAACACTAATGAACACTGAGACTCACCCTAAATATACAGACAAGCCCTTTGGGACATAGACTCACCTCACAATATAATCACACCCACAAAGCTTAAAATTCGCAGGCATGACCGCAAGTGCATAGATTTCTTCTGCACTGCACATAATTGCCTCACAACACAGACTTCCTCTGAAATGGAAACCCTGCGGTGCACATAAACATTCCCCAGTGTGCAAAGAGCTCCATCGTAGTTTACAGACGTGCTTTACCATACTATTGAGCTGCCACTCTGGCCCACAGCAGATGCACAGCTTGTGTAATGGTTAAGAGCTTGGCCTCTGGACCCATACTACCTGGGTTTGAATACAGGTTCTATTGCTTTCTTATTGTATCACCTCGGGTAAGTATATTTCTCTGTTCTTTAGTTTGCTCATCTGTAAAACAATGATAACAATAGTGTCTACCAAAAAGGGTTGTTGTGAGTATTAAATGAATTGAGATATGTCAAGTGCTTATTACAGTGCCTGGTACATAGAAACTATTATAATTGTTCATACAGGGTCCGGCAGAACTAAGGCCTGCTTGAGTGCACTTGGTAGGGAAATACTATGGGTGTAATAATTTATCATTTTAATTTGAACATTCCATCTAAAATGTCATATGGTGTGCTTGAGTGTGATATTGTTATGTTACAGAATGACATGCTTATGATTTTGTAATAAAAGATTTTGTAATAAAAAGGGGGCGTTATTTGTGCTGGACCCTGTATATTTCTGTCCCCTCCCCCCCCCACCATTACTGCTAAGGTGAAAAGGCCTACCTCTAATACCTAGAATCACGTGACAGCACAAAGATTCAACGCATGACACAGAGGCTAGCCCCAGAACATCTAGAAACACTCTACAGCATGCAGGCCCCTGACCACAACACCCACACGCTGCACAGAACACAAACAGAACCGCAAACCAGCTGCCACCCCCAGTGCATGGAACTGCATCACGATTAAGAAATTTGCTATGCAAGGCACAGGCTTGCTCCATAATACACAGATTCATTCCCCAATGTCCATACTGCATGCATCACACCCAGCCACATCCCACAAGACAGTCTCACAACACAACACAACAAACACATACACACGTGCCCCCTACAAGGCAGCAATAAGCCCTGTATTACACAAACACCTCCTACCACACAGTAATTATTTCACATAATGTGTATATATGTATGTCCTCTTCACAAACATGCTCCTAAATGCACGCTCCTGCATTTATAACACTTGCTCCATGATACTGAGTCATCCTGCAGCACAGAGACTCACCCAGCAATTCGGGGGTGCCCCACGATGCAACCTTACCACACTGCACAGACACATCCAAAGACACATACACAGGCTCTACAGTACATTGACTCACTCCAAAACAGCTTAGCACCCACAGACATACCCTGTACACACTCAGTGACGCATACCACATCTCAAGACATCTAGAGGTATGTTAACATATACAGAGAAGCTTCACAGAGTTCAGCGTTACATAACATGCATCCTCACTCCACAATGTACAAACTCATTCCCCACTCAAATGCTCACTTGCCTCCAGTGCACAGATGTGCCCCACCACACAAAAACACTTTCCATGAGCACAGACAGACCCAAAATGCACACACGTCATCCACACCAACGCCCATACATACTTTCCACTCTCCAACAACAGAAGCATCCGATAATGCACCCTGCAATGTAACAGTTAGCCTCAGAACACCTGGAGACCCCATATAACATATACACATTTCCCACAGCAAACACGGTTCCCCGTGTCTCACAGAATTGCATCACAGTCTACAAACTTCTATAAAGCACAGACCTGGACAACAATACGGAGACTCACTGCACAAGGCACAGAGATACGCCATAATCCAGGGCCTAGACTCACAGCAGGAAAAATACCTTTCAAAATAATTACTCCTGTAAACACACACAATTCTGACAGCTCATGAAATCACATCTCTGCATACCTTTCCCTTAAAGCAGAGGCTTGACATGCAACTGACATACTTGGCCACAACAGAAAGCGTTGCCACACAGTGCAGATAGCAGCATCTGAACTTCTAAACTTTATATAAAACGATGCCTTTTCAATAAGACCCACCCTGCGATTCACAGATAAGCCCCACAATACTTGGATACATTTGACAATCCCTAGGTACGCTGCAACCTAGGACATGACGCAACATCTAGACAAACCCCCGCAAGGCCCAGAGACATGCAGAACACCCCCCCCCCAAGAAAAGGGGCAGTATAGATTGTGGTCAAAAGTTTACACTTAGGATTCAGACTGCCTGGATTCCAATCCCACATGTATCATTTACTAATTGTGTGACCGTGAAAAGGTTTCTTAACCTCTCTGTGCCTTATTTCCCTCAGATATAAATTGGGAGTCATACTGGTACTCATTAGAGTTGTTAACAGGAATAAATGAGTGAATGCCTTAAACATTGTTTAGAACAGTGCCTGGCACAGAATTAGCGTTACCCATGTTAACTGATCTTGTCATTGCTGTTATTGTTTCTACACATGAAACTGGACCATAATGGTAACACTCAATCTAAAATAATTAGAATTTACCCCGACACATAGAGCATACCTCCATAAAGCACACAGTCACATCACCAGCTCACACTCCTACCACCTTTTCCTTATAATTCCCATGTTCACTCACTGTACTTAGCTCCTAACACCCAGCAACAGCTACTACACAGTCTCTGCGACACCTAGACTCATCACAATACCTAGACACACATTGGAATAAATAAACATCTGTGATACAGAAGCATCCGTGCAAGACCCATCCCATTCAACTAAATGCACCCTATCCTATACATCAGGGGTGTCAAACTCATTTTCACCAGGGGCCACATCAGCCTCGCGGTTGCCTTCAAAGGGCTGAATGTAATTTCAACTCCTTAACAGTTAAGGAGTAGTTACCTTTACACAGTCCTAAAATTATTTCGGCCCTTTGAAGGCAACCACAAGGCTGATGTGGCCCCCTGGTGAAAATGAGTTTAACACCCCTGCTATATATGATGCTCCACAATATATATACTCACCACAGAGCACGCTGACCACACAACACAAAGAACTCACAATACTTTTATATTGCAGAAATATTCCACAACACAGAGACTTCTTGAACACACAGGATTGTATCACAACATCCCTATCAAAACCCACAAAAATTACCTGTACACCCCAGATTGCCCACAGTGCACAGACTTGCCCCACAATGCAGATAATCTCTCCACAGGATCCAGACTTGCCCCACAGCACACATGCCAGTCCTGTAGCACTTGGATTGGCCCATTCCCCACAGATATGATCCGCAATGTACAGAATCGTATGAGTCAAAGCAGACACATAGCGCAGTGCCTCTACTGGGCACATAACACGCACATCAGCTGCACACGGTGAAGACTTAACCCAGTAAATACCTTCATTTCGTATTGCCAAGGCTTGTCCTATGGCACACTAAAACACTCTGTGGTGCACAGAACTGATGCATAATACCTCAACATGCCCTATAATGTACAGACCAAACTGCACAGTTCAGACTCCTCCCACAAAGCAGAGACGCCATCACAACATTCCATCTTGCCCCACCACGCACAGCCTAGCCTCACAATACCTGGGCATACTTTACAATGGACAGGCATTACCCCCAACCCAAATCCCCCAAGGGATCAGAATTACATCAAAATGCAATGGCCCCACCCACCTTCAGTTGTCCCCACGCAGTTCCCCAATAGATATGCAGGGACCATAGCACTCAAATAAAACCTGTAATCAGAGACTTATCCCACAAACTGCAGATGCACCCCATTATGCATAGATATCTCCCACAATGTTGACTCTCTGCCTGCATTACCTACACTCACATCAGAACATCCAGAGTTAACTCACTGCTGACAGATTACATTACAACCCAGAAATATGCCACACAACACACATGCCTCTCAAAGTATGGACACAACCACTACCCACAATCTCCACCCACAGTGCTGAAGATAATAACACAATGCTAAGACCCCACAACGTGACCCACAACATTCCCCACAATGCCCAGGCTGCCACACAATGAACATGCCCATCACACAGCAAAATCATGCCCTACAAACCAAGTATAAACCCCAACAAAAGAGGTAAAACCCACAATGCATAGACCGGCCTCATAACTCAAGGCTTACCGTGCAACACACTGACTCTCCTAACATGCATGGGTTGGAATCCTAATACACAGACTCACTCTGCAAAGCTGATTTGCTCTGCAATGGACACAGTCACTTCACAATGGAAACACTAGAACCAATACCGATGTTCACTCTTCTGCCATTTCCCCTCCACATAAGAGGCCCTGTATGCAGAGATATACCCCTCAATGCACAAACTTTTCAGATCACACCTGGACACACCATACCTTGCATAAACATGCGCCACAATCCTGGCAGATGTCAGAACACTGCGTATGCAATGTAAACATGTGTCACAGAACACTTAATCATCCACAATGCAGAGACTTATTCCATGAAGCACTGTTTTATCCCGCTCAGTCTGATCCCATACCACAACCCCTAGACTTGTCCCAAAACACAAAGGCATATCCCAGGATGCACAGATATGTGCCACAACATCCAGAATCATTTAATAATGCCCGCCTTCACTCCACAATACCCCCAAACTTCATACTACTAATGCACGGACAAAAATGCACAGCACACAAACTTACCTCAAAAGCACATAGCTACACCACAGTGCACAGACATGCCCTAAACAGAGAAGTGCCTCAATCACACCCTCACCTTGCAATGCAAACACCTGGCCTATAGGGAAAATAGGAGCTACAAAGCACCTAGAGCTGTGTTGCAGCTCAAAGCCAACTCTTGCAATGCTCATCCACAGCTCACTGCACAGGCTCTGTCCACCAACTATGAGCTCATCGAACAGCATACAGAATTGCAAACA
>CM052552.1:23717975-23728760 GCA_028533065.1 Trachops cirrhosus
CCACTTATGGTCAATGACAATACTTAACCACCTCACCCAAGAAGGCATGGAATTGCATCACAATACACAATCCATCCTACAGTATATAGACCATTGCACCATTAATCCTCTTACCTGATGGTGCAAAGGTTGGCCCAAGCAGTGCACACACAAGCACTACAACGTGTAGAAACAACCTACAGTGTGGAGACTTGCTTACAGGTGTATAGACCCACTCGCATAATGCACAGGATTATGTCGCGGCCCTTCAGCTCACTATTCAAGACATCAATTAACCTAATACACACTTTGCCCCACAGAACACTACCTCCACACACCCCAGACCTGCACTAAAACACGCAGATTTGGCCCACAGAGTCTCAAACACAGTGCAACACACAGGCTCTAAAAACATCTGTCAAATTATGATATATGGAAAACAATCACAACTTGAACCCTCTGAAAACAATGCACAGCATGCCGCAATACCACAGAATTCTTCCTGCAACATCCAGATTCACCTCTCAACACCCTAAAGTGCATAAAAACACATTCATTCTAAAATGGACAGCTTCTCCCACAACTCCTGTTTACATCATACAATACATAAAGTTGCCTCATAAGATAGAGACTTCCTAGAAACACACACTATTGCATAATAACTTATGAACTTCTAAAGACACACACTCCATAATGAATGGACCCCTTCTAACATCTGATTACATCCTCAAACGCATAGACTCAGCCTTCCCCCATCAACATAGTCTCATCCAATAGCTCTAAAACATGCCACAGAATATAGGCTTACCAACAATGTATAGAATTTTACACAACTTCCAAAATCATACTACAATTCATAGACTTGCACCCATAGACACAGGGTTATCACACAATGCATAGACTCATTCACAAAGCAAATTATTCAGGATACTCCACAACCGCCACATATGCTCCTAAACACACGGACATGTAGCACAACACAAAGAAACAATCCACAACATGCCTAGAGCCTTACAATGCCCAGCCTCTGCCATGGCTCCCACAGTTGCTTTTCACTATCTAGACCAGATTAAGATGTCAGTCATGCTCCGTGACATGACTCCCACCGCAGCCCACGGAATCACGTCACAATGCATAAGTTTGCCTCACAGTGCAAAATTCTCCAAAACTGCCAAGACTTGCTCCATAAGTCACCCAATATTACTATAACACATAGGTTTGCCTCAAAACTGTCTTACACCATAATACTGCAGAAGCACCTCATAATACCAACAATGAACTTAAAATGAACAAGCTTGCCCTACAAATGTCCAGACTTACCCCACAACACTGAGATATATGCTATGATATAGAAGTAAGTTCCACAAAAATGCAACAATGTCCCTATAATGTACAGCCTTACTCTAAAACATAAACTCACCCTAGTAGAGTAAGAATAGACCACAGATATCCAGCCACACCCGCAAATTCACAGTCTTGCCACACAACATGAGGACATGTGTTACAATGCACACACTAGCTCCATAATACCCTTATACAGCTAACTTACTATAGACAGATGCACCCTATGACACAAAAGTTTCTACCACGGACACAAAATTGCATTCTGATGCACAGATTTACCCCAAAACACATAAAATTTCTCCACAAGACAAATACTTTACAAAGAAAACATGTGTTTCCAGCCCTCCACATTGCCCGAGGGTGCACAGACTCACCCCACAGGGTGAAGGCATGTCCATGTTGCACACATACTCTCCTCCCCAGACGTGCCTTGCAACACAGCCTTGCCCCACAAGACAGCCTTGACCCAGAACCTAGACACAGTCTGTGGTGCACGTATTCATCCCCACACTTGGGCAAAACCTCTAATGAAAAGATGCATCCTACAATGTACAAAATCTCTTGAAAATATAGACACTCTCACAGTACCAGAATGAGCACATGATTGTCAGACTTTCTTCAAAATGCAAATTCACTCCAAGACACTTAGAACCAAATCACAACATTCAAACTCAACCCATATGGAGTTACCCTCACAACACACTGACATGCCCCTCATCACTCCGACTCTCCTACATACACAAAATATCATTACAGCTTTTCATCACTCCACAAAATGACTGCATGATCCACACCACTTCAGACAAAGCTCCTGATACACAGACATGTCCCACAGTATTGAGAGACATACCCTGTGATGCACAGCCATGCCCTACCACACAAACTCACGCAACAAAACAAGTCATCACCCAATATAAAGATTCCAAACTGGACATATGCTCGGTTACACACTGGCATATCCCACAAGCCAAAATCACACCATAAGGCAGGTATGTCTTACTGCATGCAGAGCAGTCCAAAGCACAGACACCGGCTCCCCCACACCCAGGCTTGCCTCTAGTAACCTGCACGCTCTTGACAACACCAAGACACATGCAATACCATGTCCAGAGTTAACCCATATAATACAGCCTTGCCCTGTAATGTACCACACTGGACCGCAACCTCCAGAAATGCCATACTATATACAGATATGACCCCACACCAAAGAAACCCCCCCATTTAAAAAAACTCACATAGACTTCCCATAAGGCACAGACATACCCTATGATGCAAACACTGCCCCTCAGAGGCGATAATTTACTATAGAATTTTTTAGAATCAAACCATGGCAACACAGTCTCATCCTATTACTCCAAGATCTATCCCACTGTTTACAGACTGCAAGGTATAGACCATAACACCTACACATGCCCTACAATGTGAGGACATGTTCCATGATCCAGAGATTTCCAGGACAGTGTATCAAAAAAAAAAATCACAGCTATAAAATTCACAACACTAAGAATCATTCCCACAAAGCACAGTCACTCCAAACCAGATGATCAGGACCCATAAAGCCCATAATTCATAGACACAACCCACAGCGCACAGCTTTACCTCACACCTCCTAGCTGTGCCTCCCTATTGTAGAGAACAACCTCACAGTGCATGCATGAGTCATATTAGTCATAGTCCAAAAGCTCAAGAAACTCGTTCACAAGATGTACAATTTACTAATATACCATACAACCCATATATTTACCCCACAACACCTAGACCCACCTTCCTTCAGGCAGACTCACCCCACAACAGGAGACTCATCACCCCAAAACATATAGAATCAACCCACAATACAAAGACTCTTCCCTTGTAACAAAAACGTTTTCTGTACCCCACTCGGACTTACCTCACCCACCTGAGTCATCCTACAATACTTAACCTTACGCCACTACACAGAGACATGGTACCTAATCCAGAAACTAGCTCTGATGACTGGGACACACCCTTGTGGTTCTCACAGTCTCATGCTACTACATACACAGAGAGATATAATCCACAACACACATATTCACCCCACAACATGCAGACTTGCCCAAAAGTTTGTGGACATCCTTAATAATACCAAGACTTGCAAGACTATAGTCAGAAAGCATACATCACAAAGAAAAGCAGCACACTATGTAATGCTCACTCTAGAACATACAAGTTCGTGTCTCGAGATCCACACTCATTCTATCACATTTAATGTTCAACATTATGTTGCTCCACAGGATACCAACTGGGGATCTGCATGGTCACACAGAGCTTTGGGAAGTGACTTCACTTTTTTGAGCCTGTATATCCATTTGTAAACATGGTGAAATACTTCCTTTTAGGCTATTCCAAGAATTAAATGAGACAATTTCTGTCCCAGGCTTGGCCCCACCACTCACTGGTGCTGGGATGGGGGCACATTCGATAGTGGACATGGTCAGTGGTCGAATAGAAGGAATATGGGTATGGTGTCAATCAGGTCTGGTTTTTAATTCTGCCTCTGCCACCGATTGGCCCTGTGACCCACACAATGCACTCTAATTCTCTGATCCTAGTCCTCATGTAGATACTGGGGATGACACTGGTTCCTGTCTTCTAGGGAAGAAGGACGAAGTAACTTTGGAGCCCTTTGTGATGGGCCAGCCTGGGGAACCAGAAGGCCGGAGGAGGCAGGATATGGACCCTGCCTAGGGCCACAGATGGGAAGGAAGATAGGTACGTGCCAGGGTCTCCAGCAATGGCTGTGGGATTGGAAGATCTGAGCAGCCACATGCTCTTTGTCTTTAAATTATAAAAATCCTGTATTATTAGACCATAGTTACCATCTTCAATAATCAACATTTTTCAAAGAAGGCTATCTTTTAATATTTATTTCCTTGGCAACTTCGAGAGAGGAAGACAATCTTGAGCGCCCTCTGCTGGCTATATTGTAGAAAAGCAGGGGTAGAAATGACTAGGAAAATCTTTCCAGAACACACACATATATTCATTATAGACAAGTACATATCCAACAGAATACATACACATACATGCAGTGTCATGTTTATATTGACAGAGACCTATAGGTTTGTCGTAATCCTACAGAGCATACATCGTTAAAGCCCCAGCCAAAGACATTTGTTTGCACAAGTACAAACAAAACCAGGAGTCCTAATGGGCATCATCTCATGAATACACAGATACACATATACATACACATATACATACAAATGCCCACAAATATGTAGACACAGCAATATGTACACATAAATATACACTCCACACTTACACCGACTCACAGAACACAGAGACATATATATACCACCCAGAGTATCTGTTTACTGATTTATAACCTCAAAGATGCAAAAAAACAAATAAACACACACAAAAAAACACACAGATGATTCCGGAGGCTCATGATAAGCGTTTTGAGACACCACCACACAGTTATGCAGAAATGTAGACAAATATACACAAACCTGCACAGACACATGTGTGTTTCTATGTGTGCCCATATACATGCATAGACTCATTCATATATAGAAACTGGTGTATGTATTTTTACTGCTTTGCAGAGATAGTGACATTTAAACAGTCAAGCAGAGATTTCATTCATAGGTAGATAAATATGTTTTAAAAGTGTACTTAGTGGCATTTTCATGCTCACAGAGTCACATGCATATATACACAGAAGCATAGTTATTAAAACACATGTGCATAAGTATGCTCATGCCTGTACATGCAACCTAAGTGTTCATGCTCACCATGACCACATCTAAATATTCACACATGCATAGGTATGAAAATGCACATGGGACACACATGAGAATATCATGCATGTGAGTGTACACAGGCAAATACACAGCACAAAGGTGTGCACACATAAATGTACTAGTACATGGAGACACATACATGCACATATGGATAAAACAGAGATGATACATAAAGAGATATCTACATGTACATACCATACAGACAGTGGTATATACATTTAGAGAGAGATGCTTCCATATATAGAGAGATATGACATAGAGATAGATATATGGATAGATTTAGCAGAGACACTTTCAAATGAAGAAGCCTATAACTATACACATAAGCACAGGCCTAAATACCTACAGAAAGATATAAACAGGCAACTGGAGTGCATCTGATACACATGTAGTTAAATACATGGGAATAGAGGTTCAGTCCTACAGACTTACACATGTGCACATAGACGTGGACACTACACCCCTAAAAGACAAGATCTCACCCACTTACAGGGTGACACACTCTAAACCCCTCTTACATGTGTATGCACACAGAACTCTATAAATGCATTCGCATGTACAGACATATACAGGGTGAGGCAAAAGTAGGTTTACAGTTGTTCACATGGAAAAGAATACAATAATTAACAAATAATAATACAATAATAAACTCTGTGTTTTTGTACTCACAAATGTAAACTTCTGCCCCACCCTGTAAACACACATGCACATGTACACTCAGATGCAAGATGTACCTCCCCAAATATACATCATCCTCAGCATATAAAAGAGACATATATGTATGTGTATATATATATGTATACAGACAATGCAGTCCTAAACACTAAAAATGTAAACATACGCAGAGACTCAAATGCACAGATGTGCACCCTCACATGCCAATATATGCACAATTGGCACACACACACAATGGTCTATAATTGTACTCCTATGCCCATTTGGCAAACAGTCCTGAATGTACATCATATATGTGAATGCACACACATATATGCATGTGCCAACACAGACATACATGGACTTAATCATACTTAAACAGAAACAGCCATAGAGACTCATGCAGATATATACATATGAAAACACAAAGATTCAACCACATATAAAATGACACACAAATATTTAAATACTTTTTCGAAGGAAGCTGTGACTTTTAATGTGCCTTAGCCTCTTTAAGAGAAAATGAAAATCATCGAGCTCCCTCTGATGACTGTATTGAATTAGATGTAGAAATTACCAGAATGATCTCGAAAAGATCTGGAGTGCACATGTTGTTTGATCACACACATGCACTTCCACATGCACAGAATCACAGGCATCACAGGAAAGCAAAGAAATAGAAACATACATAGCCAAATATAGAAAGATACATAGACACACACACCACTGAAACATTGCAACGCACACTGTGATATTGGAGTGTATGGCTATTGAACTTGAAAACCAATCCAAACCCGTATTTACATCTAAGCTGCAGCACTAACTATTACTAGCTCAGTGACTTGGGGCCATTTTTCTGCTTTCTTACATGTAAAATGAAGAGTAATATTAGCAGTTACCTCTTAGAGCAGTTTGAAGATACAGTGAAATAAAGGGGGGCTTAGCCTCGTGTTTGGAATGTCATAGATGCCAGCGCTGCTGCTGCTTTTTGGTTTTGTAAGAACTGAAGTTCCTAGCTGGGTAAGGTTTGGATTTTGTGGTGAACGTGCACGTGTATATTGTAGAGATGTTGTATTCATTAGCATTATTTGTAAATGGTATTCATGAAGAATAGATTTTCATAGACAAGGCCGTTTCTGAAATTTTCAGAGATCATAAGGCTTATTATGATCCCTTTCCCTGGAAAAAGGAAAGACCTAAAACAAAGACTTCCTGATGTTGTTGTCTGTTTGCTGTGATTGTCATGTTGTTCGTATCTTTTTCTTTTTTGCAGGAGGAGATGGAAGATTGAGTGAGCCCATGATAGAGGAGGTGGAGGGCTTCCCGCCACGTGCACGTTTGCCACCTAGTGACCATATTGAGTAAGTGCAGTATTCGTGGATTGCTCAGAAACATTCCTAAGATTTTTTTACGTAGCACAAAAAGTTTTAAGTTGCACAACCTTCTTGCCAAATAAGCTAGTATACACCAAGTTAAAGTTGTTTCTAGTATATTCAAAAATTATAAATAGGTATAACATAACAAAAATCCTTTCTAAATTTCATGCCCTACTCCCCAACCCCGACCTCAGTTTTCCTCTGGACTTCAGAGACTGTTCTATAGCAGTGGTCTTCATACTTTTTAAATATAGGCCACCTAAAATAATTTTGAGAAACTATGTATCCCATCACACATCTGTATGTTAGTATCTGAAATTTATTATAATAAACTTAATTATTTGTAGAGTTATTACTTCCAGCATATTATAAATACTTGTGCTTTTAAATAATGTGATTTAATCACATTTTGCATGATCCAATGAATTAGACCACAGCTTTGGGTCATTGTTTTCATAGAATATATTTATAATATAACTTGATTGGCAAAGCAATGTTAATATCAAGATAATCAGCCAAATCAGCTGTATATTCCAAAAAATGTCTGACTTCACTTTTCAATGTAAAGAAATGAATTAATATATATTCTGAGGAACATTATTAAAACCATGGAGAAATCAATTATGGGACAATTAGTCTTAAATAGTTTACCAACAAACTACATAGAAAATTAGAATAATAATGAAATTTATATCCACTTCAAAGTAGATTAAGAAATCAAATACTTCTGTTTCTCATGTAATTTCAAACCAAACAATATAATATGTAGCTAACGTTATAATTCACGTATGAAACAAAGAATGTGTTGGCAGTCATAGTTTCCTTTGGTAAACAAATCCTCATATGCTTTTAGAACTCTATTGTTGCATTTCTGGAAATAATTAAGAATCATACAGGGGAGGGCAAAAGTAGGTTTACAGTTGTGAATACATGAAACAGTTTATTCTTGTATTATTATTTATTAATTTTATTGTATTATTTTTATTACAAGTGTAAACCTACATTTGCCCACCTTGTATAAAAATAGAAAAAAATCCATTAATGTTATTAGACCACAGAATCAAATTTTTCAAGCATATTTATGAAAGAGAAAAAAATATATAGCTAAAAATAATTGCTCTGGCAAACTATATTTTACTTTTGATAATAGGAGGTAGACAATATGGATTATTGTCCCAACTGGTGTGGGTCAGTGGGTTGGGCAAACTGAAAGGTTGCCAGTCTGATTACTGGTCAGGGCCCATGCGTGGGTTGTGGGCCAGGTGCCTGGTTGGGGCAAGTATGAGAGATGCAACGGATCGATGTATCTCTTACACATCAATGTTTCCCCCCCTTTCTTTCTCCTTCCTTCCCCTTCTCTCTAAAAATAAATAAATAAAATCTTAGAAAAAGAAAATATGTGATTATTTATAAAATGAAGATTGACTTTAATTAGAAAAGATATTTCAAGATACAATCTGAGAAAACAGATTTTAACTAATTTAATGAATGGTGTACCTTATCTGAAAGAAATCACATATAATTTCTAGGCATAACTTTTACCTGCGTAAACACTCTGTAGTACAGAAAAACATTCCAGTTATATTTAATAGAATCAGAATCGACAGTGTATGCTGCTATTAGTTAGGAGGTGCTTTTCAGTTAATGACAGATTTAAGTTATGAGTATTGAGAATAGCTGGAAAATAATTTATTTTTTAAATTGTATTTATTTATTTTAGAGAGATGGGAAGGGAGGGAGAAACAGAGAGAAACACTGATGTGCGAGAGGTACATCAGTTGGTTGCCTCTTGTGCACTCCCAAATAGGGACCCAGCCCTCAACCCAGGCATGTGCCCTGAACGGGAATGGAACCAACAACCTTCCGGTTTACAGGCCAGTGTTCAGTGCACTGAGCCACAGCAGCCAGGGCTAATGCTTAATTTTAAGCATGTGGGAAGAAAATTTTTGTTTATTAGGCAGATGAATTACAGGCAGAAATGCATATGCAAATTAAGAACCAGAGAGTGGATTCCCTGCAAACTCTCAATGTTGCAGACTTCTTGCAAAAAGTTCACGTACCAGTAGCCTAGTTTGAAGACCACTGTTCTAGGCTGTCTTAAGCAGCGTTGCTCCAGAGCAATATATGGTCACTGTTGGGATAACCAGTTTATGGTAGTTCACATTCAAAAGACTGCAGTGGAAGTAGCTGTCACTCTTGAATTCCTGCCAAACACTTCTATGACTGATCGTGTTTGAGCAAAATATACTGGAAGAAATTATTTTATTTTGCTGCTAAGTATATGTATCAAGTAGACCTACACTGTCCAATATGGGAGTTACTAACCACAAGCTGGCTATTGAGCATTTGAAATGTGGCTTGTGTGAACTGGGTTACAGTGAAAGTACGAAATAGCAATACATGCCAGGTTTCTGAGACAGGGCAAACATAAATAAAATCGCTGATTAATATTTTATGTTAATTACATGTTGAAATGATAATATTTTGGATATGTTGAGTTAAATAACACACTGTTAAAATTGATTTCACCGGCTTTTTAAACTTTTTAAAATGTTGCAACATAAAAATTAAAACTATATATGTGGCTTACAATATGTATATTACGTGATAGTGCTTCTCTAGAGCTTATATTGGAATTCTCTGACTTCCTCTGAAAACATGACCACAGGAAAGAAATGCTTTGTCTACTTTTCTGTGTTCCAGTGTAGCCAGTACCTTTTACTAGTGTTTGCATTTCCAGGTTGGGGAACCTCTAGTTGTAAGCAGAAAAAAGTGAAAACCAAACAAACAAACCCAACACAGCATTCCATTAAGGACATTTAAAAAGTAGTCTTTTATTAGTACCTATTGGCAGATATTGCATTCTATTGAAGATGTAAAGTGATTCGTCACATTTGAGATGCTATTTTATGTAATTACGTTTTTATGTGACACCAACAAAGAAAAAAAAAACACTTCCAAATAAACTCTCATGTAATGCTTTCATATCCATGGAATTTTAATTTTATATTTACTGAAAGAACTTTTCTGGCTTATTTAGATGCATATTTCTATCATATATTGTGATAAGCCACCACGAAGTTTGAGTATATACTGGTAATCAAAGCTTCCTTTCAAATGTCTCCTGGCTGATAGTGGTTGTAAAATTCCGTTGGTTAAAAGGTGCATTCTGATTTCAGAGATGTGAAAATGCGAAGAAAATAACATCTTAGAATTAGTTAAGTACCGTAAGTCATTTGTCAAGATAAAAGGATCATGAAGTGCAGAAAGCCAAACTCCAAGATATCAACCAGCCTAGTAAATATACTTTTCTATGTATTATTGTATTTACAAAAAACAAAACATGGTTCTCATTTAAAAACTGATTGGCCCTGGCTGGTGTGGCTCAGTGGGTTGAGCACCAGCCTGTGAACCAAAGGGTCACTGATTGGATTCCCATTTGGGGTACATGCCTGGGTTGCAGGCCAGGTCCCCACTAGGGGGCGTGTGAGAGGCAGCCACACATTGATGTTTCTCTCCCTCTCTTCCTCTCTCTCTAAAAATAAATAAATAAATATCTTTAAAAATTAAAAAAATAAAAATTGATCGTAGTGCACTTAAATAATATTATGTTACATGTTTCATCTGATTTGATGGTTTTTAAAAAAGATTTTATTTATTTTTAG
>CM052552.1:23729260-23785098 GCA_028533065.1 Trachops cirrhosus
TGTGAGAGGCAGCCACACATTGATGTTTCTCTCCCTCTCTTCCTCTCTCTCTAAAAATAAATAAATAAATATCTTTAAAAATTAAAAAAATAAAAATTGATCGTAGTGCACTTAAATAATATTATGTTACATGTTTCATCTGATTTGATGGTTTTTAAAAAAGATTTTATTTATTTTTAGAAAGAGGGGGAGAGAAACATCAATGTGTGGTTGCCTCTTGTGCTCTCCCAACTTGGGACCTGGCCCCACAACCCAGGCATGTGCCCTGACTGGGAATTGAACCAGCAATGCTTTGGTTCATAGGCTGGCACTCAACCCACTGAGCCACACTAGCCAGGGATATTTGATGGATTTTTAGCATTCTTTATGTGTATCATGGCTTGGAAATAGGAGGGCTAAGGAAGATCATGATGGGTGGGGCTATAGCTGGGGACAGACTGGATCTCTCCAGACTGAAAATGTGTAGCATGTTTGTTGTGAGAACTACTTAGCACAGCCTTGTGTGAGGCTGTGCCTTCAATGACACTATTTGTTTTTCGTAAGTGGTCTAACAGAGGGAGCCTTTCTCCTTGTTATGGCTTACTTTAGTTTTTAACATATTCAACATATCCTTTCTTAACTGAAGGGCCTAAGAGAGGGAGGAAAGGTGATTGAGCTGCTTTCCTAGTTTTTTGGTTTTTGAGTGGGTATTTGAGAGGGTCATCAGAATGAATTAGAACTCTACAAGAAGTACATTATCTTAAGAATCAGCCCTGGCTGGTGTGGCTTGATGGATTGAGTGCCAGACTGTAAACCAAAGGGTCACCGATTGGATTCCCAGCTGGGGCACGTGCCTGGGTTGCGGGCCAGGTCCCCAGTTGGGGGCACACGAGAGGGCAACCACACACTGATGTTTCTCTCCCTCTCTTTCTCCTTCCCTTCCCCTCTCTAAAAATAAATACATAAAATCTTTAAAAAAATCATCAGTGAAAAAAATAGATTTGTCATGTAGGAATTGTGACACTTCTCTGATACTAATGATACTGTTGATGATGCACAAATTTACAAGAGGTAACAAAACCAAAAGTTTTCATGAAATGAGAAGAATCAAAAAACCAATAACGTGTTTCCTCCCTTGTCTCTACAGTTAAACATTGTACTAAAAACTTCAGGGGCTCTCGAGGGCTCGAAAGCAGGGCTTGTGAGCTGTGCAGTCTCATAGGGCCCTCTGCTTAGAAGGGCTCCCAGCTTGGTTTGATGCTCTTCTGTCATAGTGCTGAAATTCTTAATTTTTGAAAAAGGTGCCCACGTTTTCATTTGCCATTGGGCCCCACAAATTATGTAGCTGATTCTGTTCAAAAGGAGATACTTGCCAGAGGATTATTAACTGAAACTGCAAAATTTAATTAGAAGCATTGATTTTCTAATGTGTACTGGATTCTTTCTATTAGTACTCGTACACATAGTATTCGTAAGCTACTGTTGTTGGTGTTAGGAATGTGAGCAGTAGTATTACTCAACAGCACTTTATACTGAGTCCCTTATTTATTCATACGACCTGGGGCATCTTCTGTGTCTCTGCTTTCTCATCTGTAAAATGGCAGTAACATTGCATCCCCCATCCTTAATCCCAGATAAGACCAAATGACAGAATCAGATTGAAATGCTCATAGAAGTACTTGTGACCTGTAAAGGACAAAACAGCGTCAACGGATCATTGCCCTACCCAGCATGGAGTCTGGGTGTCAACCTCCTTCCTGGGGTCCTGGGACCCGAGCTGGGCTCAGCAATGAGGCTGCTCTGGTCCAGGGCTATAGAGCTGGTATCCCAGGGAGTCCTGCAGCCAGAGAATCAGTGCTCCTGAAATCCCAGGAGCCTGACTAGCACACCTCACTGCTGTCAAAAGGCTGCGTCAACGCCCTTGGAAGTCACAGACATGAAGACAGGGCTAGAGGGCTGAGAAACAAGAGGAAGTGCAGCCCAAAAACATCCTCTGATTCCCTGGGGCAGAGTCACGTGGGCTTTTTCTAGGGCACCTGCAGCTACATCCAGTGTTGGAGAGGGAATGGCAAGGAAGGATGACAGCCACCTCACAATGCCACACAGGTTTTCGTGTTGCTCCAAATGGAATTGTATGGAGTTGCCATTATTTGAGGAAGCAGAGGAAACTTTTGTCTCCATTGTGTGAAGGAACTCATTTCCTTGGATACAAAAGAGAAAAAAAGGGCACAATGCAGATGCTGAGGAGGAAAATACCACGTGGCTTTGCAGTATGCAAGAATGGCTGTCAGTGACTTCCTGAGAGTCTTATTTAAACAATTGCAGGGTTTTGCTGTAAGGCAATTTAGAGAGGTGAAAGAACCACTTCACCCAAGGCCACAGAAAATGCAATTTGAAGTATCTTGGCAATGTACTCTGTCACTGATGGGCTGTGGCAATCAACAATTTGCCTTATTTTACATACCAGAGATTGCTGAAGACTTTATTACTTATATGTGACAGAAGTGAAGATACGGATGTAGCCCCTTAGGAATGAATGTCCAGGAGAAGGCTTTTGGTTTCCTGGTTAAAATAAGATACAGTGTATTTATTTAGTTGCATATCTCTCTTGGGAAATGGAAGGATTATTGTGTTTTGTCAGAATGCAAGGGTGAAGTGGTTGGAATGTATTTGCATTATTATTTTTTCCGTACCCAAGTTTCCACATTAGGTTCATTCTGAAGCAAGAGCTGCACACCTGGTAAACCAATAGCAGAGAGCCAATGTCTGATCTGTGATTGGTTCACATCTGAGACTTGCAGCTGCTTAGCAACTTGGCCTGGAGAGTACTCATGGTGACCTATATCTGTCCAGATTGGAGGCCAGGCTAAAGGTGCTGACGTGCAACTACATATGCGCTAAAGAGGGTTTGAGCATGTCACTGAGCACATGCATTTTTAGAGGCTTTTATCACAAGGGACCCTGCAAACAGGAGTTTGCTGTTGCACACAGAGGTCTGGGTGCAGGCACAGGGATGCCTATGTGTGGGAAGATGAGGAGTGCTGAGGGTCCATTGGGGGAGCTTCATGAACTAGTTGGAGGGGGGCTGTCTGTATAGGCGCCTGTACCTGACAGGTGAAAAGCTTGGCTCAGGTTGGAATGAGGGCTTTCTTGAGCTACCTGCCTGAAGTCCCTACTGTGTTCCCAGACCCACCAAGGGAGGCCACACCTGTTGGGGAAAGCAGGTTGGGAGCTCAGCCATGACCTCATTTATAATATAGGGAGATTTCTAGCACTTGAGACCCAGTTGAGACTGAGGACCAGCGAATGGGAGATGGTAATATAGCCTCAGAGTTGGAAAGAACCCTTAAAGGCCATTTAGTGCAATCCCTATATCTCAGTTGAAGTCTCCAATAAATACAGGGTCTGGCAGAAGGAACACCTGCTTGAGTGTGGTTGGTAGTGCAATAATATGGGTGTAATAATTTATAGCTGTAATTTCAACATCTCACCTAAAGTGTCATATGGTGTGCTTGAGTGTGATATTGTTATGTTACAGAATGACTTGCTTATGATCTTGTAATAAAAGATTTGATACAGATGACCAGCTCATAAAAGAGGGGCATTATTTGTGCTGGACCCTGTAGTTTCTCCTTCTCTCTACTTGAACACCTCCAAGAATGGAGAACTCATGGGAGGAAAATGCAGACAACTGTAATTGAACAACAACAAAATAATTAAACAAAAAAACGCCGATGGAGAGTTCAGTGTTTCCCGAGGCAGCTCATTCAGTCTCTGGCCATCTTTACTAGTTCTGCCCCATAATGGACTGAAATCGGCCTCCCTTGGATGCACAGTCTGATCTCTGGGGCAAGTCAACTCCTGGTGACACATGACCCCTTTGCTCATTGAAGACAGCTCCTGCATTGAACTCATCTCTCTGCCTGGCTTTGGCTCTCCCTGCCATTCGATGGTTTTGGCCTCTGTTACTCTTGTTTCCCGCTTCCCCACAATCCAGATTGCCATGGCCCCAAAGCCTTGCGCAGTAATCCTAGTGCAGTCTGACCACACGTTCCTGCCACTGAATAGCGTTCCTCCATTGACCACCTGTCATTGATGGTCCCATCGCTTGTTGACTCACCCAGTTTCCAGACACTCTAAACTCAGCTGGAAGATGCTCCCAGCATGCTCCACTCAGCATGGCAGGGATAGCCAATGCTTGTGACCAAAAGCAGTTCCCTCACTGAAAATTAGGTCATGATGGCACAGGGAGGAGCAAAGTGCAGTGTAGAAAGTTATACCTGGTATATTGTCTCTTGTCGAGAGCTTTAATGTCTATTTTTCCTCTGTATATCCCTAGTTTATTTACATAGTATTTCACATGGAATCTGGGAATCTGAGAAAATATGGAAAAGGGAACCTTGAATGGGGTCGAGGAGCTGTATTAGTCACATGCTCAGTGAAGCAGGAGTGAGCTTTCCTTTCTCTCTTTATGTCCCCCTCCCTAACCACAGTCTTAGGAATGAGCAACACTACCTGCAACTAGAGGAAAAGAGGACTTCATCACTTAAAAACATAGCAAATTGATTTTTGTCTTCCTTCAGATTTAAGGAGAGCAGAGTCCAGTATGGTCATACTTTTTGATAATGTTCATATTCATGATGATTTCTATAATCACCACATATCATGGTGACCACTCCCTTAAAATGATGTAATTAACACTGCATTCAAGGATTAAACTGAGAATTATGACAAGAGGAGTGAAAGCTGCAAATGTATTTGTGGAGACAGTGGAACAGGCTAGTTCATATTCTGGAAATGTTCTGGAGAGAAAAGCCACAGGGGTAAAGACTGCTTGCATTGAACCCTATTCACGGTTAAGTATTCTACCTCCTACTCCTGGCATTTATTGCTGTTTCTACCTGTCTTCTTGTGACTGGAGTATCTATGGCAGGGTGTCCAACCTTTTGGCATCTGTGGGCCACACTGGAAGAAGAAATTGTCTTGGGCCACACATGAAATATGCAAACACTAAGAAAACTGATCAGCAAAAAATGTCATGCATAACTTTTGTGATATCCACCACCACAGATGAGCAAAAAAGTCCTCACATAATAACCCTAATTATGCAACGGCCCTTTTGATAGTCTTTTAAAATCACTGAGCAGTCACTAACATAGAAGATGTACATATCTAGGTAATAAAAGTTAGTATAAAACTTAATAATAAAAGTAAGTAATGTTTTAAGAAAATTTACGATTTTGTGTTGGGCCACATTCATACCCATCCTGGGCCGCATGTGGGCCGTGGGTTGGACACCCCTGCTCTGTGGTTTCAAATCTGGTTCCTTCCCTTGGCTCTACCTTTAGTGTTCTGAAGAAAACAACATGTACTGTAGTTTTTGGACTATAAGACACACTTTCCCCCCTCAAATTTGGGAGGAATAATGGTTGTTAATGCTGCTGTTGAGTTCTGTTTACATTTACATTGGTGAAATTTTATGTTATTTATGTTAGTAAATATTTTACCATACGTTTTGCTTCAAATTTTTTTTTCTGTTTTCCTCCTCTAAAACCTAGGTGTGTCTCATGGTCTGAAAAATATGGTAAGCTTCAAGTGCAAAACTGCATTTTAAAAAGGAAGGATAACTGTATTTCCCTTGAATTTAAAAATATTTCCATCATAAATGCAGAAGAGTTATCTTTGTAGGGAAAATAATAAATGCAGGGGAAATGATAATAAATAATAAGAAAGCTGTATTTAGGTAAAGTGTGGGGTGAGCTAGATTTGTATATTTTTAAAGTTTGAAAATCTCTGGACCAATGAATAAAGAATTATGTTTGGGTGGTGAATACACAATATAATACACAGATGATGTAGTATACCATTGTACACTTGAAACCTATATGATTTTATTAACCGATGTCACCTCAATTGATTCCATAAAAATTAAAGCATAAAAATAAAAAGGTAATAAACATCATAAAAATTAATTATGGTGGAATGCATTGAATCTCAGCCTGCCTTTTCATGCAGAGCAACACAGTAATTGTGTTCCTCTGAAGCCAGGCATACTGGCCGTGATGTTTGTTCTCTCTCGGCTGGCAGTGGGAGGGATGGCTGTGCCCAGCTGCCTTCACTAAGAGCCTCTGCACGTTCAGCCCATAGCCCTCATCATTACACGGGGCTTCAGAAAGACAGAGGGCAGCTGAAACAGCTTTGGGAGAGGACCTTTGCCAAAGATAGAAAGATGTTTCTAATTGTTCCTTCACCTTTGTCATATCGTCCTCTCATTCCCCTCCCTGATTCCTGGGTAATGAATATCCTAGGGACAGTGTACTGTACTTGGCCCAAGGAAGAACTTCGGATTTGTTTGCTTCTTTGTTTCCAAAGAACTTTGGCTCAGCCTCTCTAATGCGCTTGCCAGAGTTCCTGATCTGGAAGTATAGGATCTCCCTGCTCTGGCTCCTCTCATTTCTTTAGGCTTTTCTCTCACTTTTCTTATACACGCACTGCCTTTGCCACGTTGTGCTTCTTCTTCAATTTGGCTGCTCAAACTCATCCCATCCTTAAATGCTCATCTCACATGCATCCCCATCGTCCCTTCCACCACAAGCAAGAAACAAGATCTTCAGTGGTCTCCAGTATTCCCAGCTGTGCATACTCAGTGGCAAATCCTAAACATTTTTATCAACTCCAAGGTCAAGAGGAGCGGGTAGAGAGAACAAGGCCCTAGACTTCCTGGTGGGAAAAGACTTCTCTGTCTCCAACACCAACAGTCCTTCACTGTGTCTATTGCTCCAACTGCTGGGCACAGTCATTTGCTTGTATCTTCCCAGTATGGCTCATGAGTCGTGCCAGGTTAACTGAGCTGTGTGAAAGCCCCATAATGAAGATTCTCTTGCTTTCTCTGTGCAAATATGTCAATGTCTTATAAAGGTGTTATTGATTGAGAAATCTGTATTTCACTTTTTTTTTTGGAAAAATTCACTCCCAAATCCTACCAGTCAGTGTAAAATTGGACAAGCAAGAATGCATTACTTTTCTTGGTAAATGGGGATTTGCTGACCTCTGTGTAATGAAAGTAGAAGAAAACCCCTGCTGTGGAAGCCGAGGCTGTAGCTTTCATCCTTCAAGCCCTGATTTCAGGTGTTGCTGCTTATTAAAACTGCCTGTCTCTTTTCCCTCTCTCACCTATGGGTCCCCTTCTCACCCACGCCTAGTCAAAATGATACGGAAACAAATCACACAGATATAAGTCTGTAAAAAGATATATCTCCCATAATATTGCATATGCATATGTTTGAATACCTAGATTTTTAAATATATTACAGCTATTTGTATGTTCCCTTCTCATGCATCTAAGTATGATGGTAGAAGGTCTGTCTCCCTTACTTTTGTGTCTCTTGGAGGGTCCTGCACAGTGCTGTGTATAGGGGATCCCAGTGAGTGATTAAATGTGACAGAATCAGTGTATATATGTCACTTTTTATCTGCCTCTTGCTATTTCCTCAGTTTTGGGGTGTAACAGTGACAAGGCATAGTGAAACCAACATTGAAGGAGGTGGAACAGCATCCAGGTTAATTCCAACACGAGCCACTGAAGAGAATAATTAAAGGCACAGAACGACCCAAACACAGTGACCCACAGATCTCTCTTGTACACAATTGCATATAAGGGAAGCACATGTTGATAGTTACTAAGCGTCTTCTTTTCGCAAAGACTTTTTAGTTACCACGCACTCCTGAATATCAGGCAGGTGGCTATTAGTATTTAAGTGAACTTTACTCTTGTTTCCTTAAAAAAAACGGACGAGAGATGAAAGAGGTTTGTGTAACCAACCATTGGCCTTTGACACTGCAGGTACCCTTTTGTTTAATATGAGTCTGTTAATGAGGCTTCTGATTATACCTACCAGGTGTGTGGATTGTTCCAGAAATCAATCACTCTATTCAACTGGGAACCTCCACAGTTAATTGGGTCCTTTAACCACCTCATTCTTTGTGTCTGCTGAAATTGACAGCTGAAGAGGCATCAAATGAGCTGTCCAAAGCCTGCTACACTAAAAAAAATCCCAACAAAGTAAAATTTCAGTATTTTAATTTTCACCATAAAATGAAAAGTTTCTGATGAGCATCTTTGTTTTATCAGAGAAAATACTTTTTGGTTAATCAAGTAATTGGAAAATTAGGACAGACACCGCCTTTTCAACTATTGATCTCTTTCAGGACAATGACACCAGCCTGAGACTCCAGAGTCTTTGCGCTGCCACACATTATCAGTACAACGTGGTACAAACCTCTCACCCTCAGGCCTCAGTCACTTCGCTAACAGATAGTGAAGTTGGACCAAATATCTACTGGCCCTTCCAGCGACTTGGTGAAACATGTTTGCCTTTATGACTATGTAAAATAATAAAAATAAAGTTTGCCGTTGTAGACTGGTAGCTCATATGGAGGCAAAACACATACCCATCTGGGGAGTATTTCCTCAAACATTCTTTAATGCTAGGAAAGTGCCTTCGCTTCTAGCCCCACTGTTCAGTACAGAGTATATAATATACTATATATGCAAAATACACACTAAACTTCCAAGACTTAGTACAGAAAAAATAATAAAGTATTCCATGTTTCATATTGACTACATGTTGAAATGATAATACTTTGGATCTATTTCCTCTATAAAATGCACTATAAAGTTAATTTACCTGTTACTTTTTGCCATGTGTTCTCTAAAAGTTGAAAATTATATCCATGGCTCATACTATATTTCTATTGGACAGTCCTGGTCTAGAGAGTTACTGCTACTGCCTGTGACATGAGTTCCAATTACTTAGAAACCTCCCAAGGCTGAAACTGTCCAAATTATGGTTCTCAGTCTTGGATGAACTTTAGAATCATATGAAGATCTTTTTTAAAAAAATACTGATCCTCTCCTCCCTATGATTCTGATTCATCTGATACAACTCATAGTGACCTTTTTTCTATGCTCTGAATTTCTTCCATAAAGCCATAGGGTGTGATCATAAAAAAATAAGGCTGTGTTATAGGAAATCCAGAAACGCGTGAAATCTTGGACAGCTGCAGGGGGGATGCAACACTGAAACAGGCTTAGCTCAGACCCTCAAGTAGTTGTTAAGAGCAAAAGGGGGGCCTTCTTCTTAGCTCTCCGGTTGTTCAAAATCAAGCAAACAGGCAGGAAACAGTAACTTGAATTAATTCTGTCTTAGCTGCTGCTTCTCACTTGAGTCTCTGAAAATCAGCTTACTGCATTCCATCTGGCCTCCCAGGGAGACCCTTGGCATTGTTTAGTCTGCTTTCTGAGAGGAAAATGGGGCTCAAGGAGTGTGACCATCTCTGAGAGAATTCCTTCTACTGGATATTTAGTTTTGTTTTGTTTTTATTTTAGTGGCAGGATTTTTTTTTTTGAGTCTTAAAGGGTTTAAGGAAACATGGAAAAACAAGGTGGTTTGGCTGGAACTGGACTGCCTGCTGGAATGGCGCAAGCAGCCAGCAAGCTTAAGTTGATTCCTTGTAGTACAGGAGGCACTTTTTAACCTGGCCGTCAAATTCTGAGAGTGACCCTCTCTGATGTCTGCCATCCCCATTGGCTCACTAGATCCACTGTTAATCATGCCTGCGTCCTCGCATGGGCCTTAGGTAAGGAGGAGGGACCTCTTCTCCTGACAGAGCTGTAGGCGCCTGCACAACCTCTATGAATGCCTGTGGTTGGTGTCCTGCTAATGAATTTGGAACAGGTTTGCAAAATAACTAAAACCCCTAGGTTTTTTAATTAGATCCAAAACAATTGTATCTTGGGATCCTGGGAAGTCACAGCACTTCCTGACTTTAGCAGTGCTTGAGAAATGTGTGCGGAGTTACTGGGATCCTGAATGGTCAAATTTGGTGCCATTTACAGCAGTGGGAATAGTTTGTTAAGGCAGTATAGATAGTTAATAACAGAAAAGTTGCAGGAAATAATCTGATCTGTCCACAGTGCCCTGCTGTTTATCAATCCTCTGTTTAGGAGTTTTTATTAAATACTACTTCCTTAAGTTAAAGATTAAGTTGAAGTTGTCTGTGTTGTCTGAGTTATTTTCTTTTTTAAAAAAAGCTTTTCAATTTAATTACAGACACAGGGGAAGGGAGGGAGAAATAGAGGGAGAGAAACATCCGTGTGTGGTTGCCTCTTGCACGCCCCCCACTGGGGACCTGGGCTACAACCCAGGCATGTGCCCTGACTGGGAATCGAATTATTTTCGAGTGGCTCTGTCACTTACTATCTCTGCAAATTTGGGCACATAACTGCTCTAAGTTCCACTTGTAAAATGGGAATTATAATAGTACCTACCTTACATCTTTTGAAGAAATAATGAGTTAGTCTACATATCTTCAGTGCCTTGCACAGTGACATGCCCAGAACAGCAGCAGAGGAAAGATTTGTTGAGTGAACAGATGAATGAATTCATGAATATTAATATTGCAGTGAACACACATGCTTACAGAGATGCCTTATTTGTAGATCAATCTGAGAGTGCCAGAGTTTAGCATGGAAACTAATTGCTAAGGATTAGTTAAGTTCTTCTATCAAATATTTAGACTCAGCATATCTCTTTCTCTGGCATTTTCATGAAATAGATGCTGGGCACAGATGGAGAGCTAGGGACAGCGTCTTCTACCAACGTGTTTTGAGTCTCACAGTGGCCAGAGTATGCATTTTTCATTGCAGAGATATTTTAGGGGATCAAATTGTTCTCAAATGCAAAAAAGATGAATATGGGTAATTTAAAGCCAAATATAAATAAATTCTAAATAAGGAGCTATTAAAATGGACATAGTTAGATTGGTAATTAGTAATTATATATTATTGAAACATATACATTTAAGTACTTGAATAAATGAGTAGAATTCTCTGAACTACTTATATAAAATTTCCCCCAACCCCAAAGATAGAAAATAGGTAACCAGTAGCCCAAGTTTTTATTTGCAGAACAGCTGTAAGAGGATAGTGATATTTACTTAACAAAGAGATATTACACAGAGCCATGGTTTTAGATTCTCTTATGTAAGGTGAAGTTTCAAACGATACCTTCATTTTTTTAACTGAGAATATCCAATTTCATACTATACTCATAACCTAATCACATTTTAGTGAAACTTCGGAAAGAGTAAAATTTGAAACCTCTTGTATTGAGAGATAGTTGTGGCCAACAGTGAGTAAAAGTGATGCGTTTTGAAGTTAGGTCAAGTGTAAGAGAATCAGCCTTGGCATATAATTCAGTGGGATTTCTACTCTTTTTATTTTCTCTTCATCCCATGTCTCATTTTCTTTTGGTGTCTCTATCATAGGAGCTCCATGGAATGGGGGAAGTGGGCGGAGACCGCAGCCATGGGTTGCTCAACGACAGGGGTGAGTTCTGAGAATGGCATCATTAGGTGATTTCGTCGTTGTACAAACGTCATAGAGTGCACTTACACAAACCTACATGCTATAGCATGTGGCACCGATTGCTCCTAGGCTACAAACCAGCACAGCATGTTACTGTGCTAAATACTGTGGGCAATTGTAACACAATGGTAAATATTTGTGTATCTAAATATGTCTAAACGTAGAAAAGGTACAGTAACAATGCAGTATAAGAGGTGAAAAATGCTACACCCGTATAAGGCACATACCGTGAATGGAGTCTGCAGGACTGGAAGTTGCCCTGCGTGAGTCAGCAAGTGAGTGGAATGAATGTGAGGAAGGCCCAGGACATTACTATACACTGCTGTAGGCTTTATAAACATGTACACTTAGGCTGCAGAAATTTCTTTAAAAATATTTTCTTTCTTCAATACTAAATTAACCTTAACTTATTGTAACTTTTTTTATTTATAAACTTCTTATTGCTTAACTTTTTTTTTATTGCTTAACTTGTGACTCTCATAATAACGGTTTAAAACAACACATTGTATAGCTGTAAAAAACTTTTCTTTTTTTGTTAGCCATTATTATTGTTTATTTCATGATGCCAGACATTATATCATTTATCTTTGTTATTGTCGTTCAGGTACAGCTGTCTCCATTGCCCCCCCATAACTCCCCCCCACCCCAGCCATCCCCAGTTCCCACACTGGATCTTAGCCCCCTTTGGTTTTGTCCATGTGTCCTTTATAGATGTTCTCTAACAAAAAAGTTTAAACAGGAAAAATATAAATTTAAAAAGCTCATAGAATAAGGATATAAAGAAAATACTTTTGTAGACGTTCCAGTATTTTCTTTATATCCTTATTCTATGAGCTTTTTAAATTTATATTTTTCCTGTTTAAACTTTTTTGTTAGAGACCAAGACATAAACACACACATTAGCCTAGGCCTACACAGGGTCAAGATCATCAATATCACTGTTCTCCACCTCCATTTCTTGTCCCACTGGAAGGCCTTTGGGGACAATAACAGGCATGGAGCTGTCATCGCCTAGCATAACAATACCCACTTCTGGAACACCTCCCGAAGGACCTGTCTGAGTCTCTTTTTGAAGATGTGTCACTCTTTTCAGAAATGTCCATTGTGATTTGCTTGGTTTTCCTCAAAATCAGGTTATCTAGAGTTTCCAAAATATTTTTTTTTAGCTGCCTCCACATCAGCAATTACGAAGTCACCACTCACTGTCACATTATCAATGAATAACAATTCTTGAAACTTTTAAACCACCCCAAGCTAAATTCAACAGTGCATTGCGGAGTGATCTTGTCTTTCAACATCACAAACTTTTCGCTCTGGCTGTGATCATGATGGTGCTCAGAGGGATGTGCCTGATGTTCGCTCCAGGTCATTAGAAGTTTCTTCACATGTAATGTGCCCTTCTGGGATTTGTTTTTGAAGATTTTATTTTATTTATTTATTTATTTATTTATTTATTTATTTATTTATTTATAAAGAGAGCGGAAGGGAGGGAGAAAGAGAGGGAGAGAAACATCAATGTGTGGTTGCCTCTCCCGTGCCCTGCAATGGGGACCTGGCCCACAACCCAGTCATGTGCCCTGACTGGGAATCGAACTGGCCACCCTTTGGTTCATAGGCTGGTACTCAATCTACTGAGCCACACCAGCCAGAACCCTTCTGGAATTTTTGTTAGTCTCAATGAAGCAGGTGTTTTGATTGCTTCTGTCAAATTGTTCTTGTTCTTCACAATCGTACCTATTTTGTTCTTCAAAATCTGGCTGTGGGACATGCCTGACTGGCAGGCAATAACCATCACTGATTTTCCACTTTGTAGTCTTTAATTAGTTTTAATTCTGTTTCAGTTCAGTCAATTGGTGTGGCCTCCTCCTGGCACATTACCAATGGATTTTGTAGGCTTTGAGGACTGTGATAAACAAAACAACATGACATTAAATCAAACTCAATAGAAATGATGCAATCAAGAGACCCAATAAATATGAGATGTATGAGGCTGTTTCCAGTGTCACATGGCATATTGTTTCCAGCAAGTTTTATTTTACAAGTAGAAAGGGTACAGTCTAAACTAATGATCAAAATATAGTACAGTAAATATATAAACCAGTGATGTAGTCATTTACTATCCTCATTCTCCCTTATACTTCAAATCACCTCTTATCATACCTACTACAATGTAATATAAATGCTGTATTAAATAGTTGTTAATACTGTGTTGTTTGGGGAATAATGACAAGGAAAAAGTCTGTACATGTTCAGTGCAGACACAACCATCATAGAATTAATTACATAGCACATGTCAGCAACAGCATAACCTGTTTTTCCCAAACAATATTTTCCATCCTCTGTTGGTTGAATCCATGAATTTGGAGCCCACAGATACGAAGGGTCAACTGTACTAGGACTGGGATACAATTGCACTAGTAAATGAATGCATCGTTCTCTTTCCCTTGAACGTGTGCAGCTATTGTATGAACCTAAAAATAATGTTTTCTTTATAGATTTTTCATCACTTTGTTCTATTCTCTTGGGGAAAAAAGTGATGTTTATTCCTCTAATTTCTCCAGTGGCAAAGCAAAGAATAATGAATTGCCTTTAATGTCAGTACTGACAGTGCTGAATGGTGGCTGCTTGTTTGTGTAGGTGGGACACGGCCCGTAGCTCACAGCTGCTCTGTCACACAGTTGTCACCTCAGCCTGGATGAGTGATTCCCCCCCAGCACAGTCCTCTTTCATTTATTCTTTGGGACCAGCTATAAGCCCATCACTAAGGAGCTGTATTCATTTTGATGAATTTATTCAGAAAATATTTATTGAGCCCATTTATGGGACCAGGAATTCTGCCAAGTAATGGATCCATGGAGATGCCAAAGGTGTAGCTCCAACCTTAGGATGCTTATAATCTAAAAAGAAGCCAAGACCTGCCTATGGACAATTCTACCACAAGATAAAAGAAAACAGAAATGTCACAATGAAGAATAAGGAGCTATTGGAATTCAGAGAAGGGGTGATTACATTTGATTGGAGGAATTCAGGAAAGCATTCATTCATTCATCCATTCATTCATTCATTTTACAAGCACATGAGCAAGAGAGTTTGTTAGGCTGAGGATGCAGAGACAGACACAAAACCGTCTACCCTCAAGGACTTTATCTCCTGGGGAAGGCAGATAGCCAACTAATGAGAGCACCTCGGGGTGAAGTCTCAGAGACAGCTAAGGTCAGGACTAAGTGCTGAGGGAGCCTAAGAGTTAACAATCTTTGAGTAGCCAATGAAAAGTCATGATTGAAGCAGACATTGATCTGGGGTTTCTTTAGCAAGTTTGTAGTCTAGTGAATGTGGCTGCCATGAATGTAAATAATTCCAACCCTAGGTAAAAGGTGCTAAGTACCTTTAGAGAAATTTAGATAAAGGGCTGTGAGGGAGGATTCAGGGATGAATGTTTACCTCCAGCTGGGCCTTCGGGTAGATATTTACCAAGAAGGTTGAAGTGGTGCTGGTCCTTAAAGGATGAGTAGAACTTCAATAAGCAAAGGGTGATGGGAGGGTAACATGGAAGGAACAGCATGAAGAAAGGCATGACTTGTTAGTGATGGGTTCCTTAAAGTGGCCAGAGTGCACTAGGCTGGGCTGTGGCAGAAAATATAATATGCAGCTAGATCATGGAAGGTAGCGAACACCAAGCTGGGTCATTGGACTTCACTGGGTGGGCGGTGTTCCTTGTCTTCTGACTGCCTTGGAATTGAGGCAACATTAGTTGAAAGCTACGGCTCTGGAATCAGATTGCTTGAGTTTAAATATTGCCCCACAATTTTACTAGCCACATGAACTTGAGCAAGTCTCTCAGCCTCTCTGGGCCTTGGTTTTAACATTTTTTAAATATTTTGTTTATTGATTTTAGAGAGAGAGGAAAAGAAGGGAGGGAAGGGTGAGAGACATTGGTTTGTTGTTCCACTTATTTATGCATTTATTGGTTGATTCTTGTATGTGTCCTGACTAGGGATTGAACCTGCAACCTTGATGCATCGGGATAATACTCTAACCAACTGAGCTACCTGGCCAGGGCCTGGTTTTAACTTCTTAAAGTGGGTATGACAATAATACTGTACCCCACAGGTACAATCCGCGAGGACTGGTTTAGTTTGTGTTTATGAAACTTCTAGAGCAGTGTCTAGGCAGAGGGAATACTGTGTGTGTCAGTTGTTATTGTTGGTAATAGTAGTAGTAGTATCAACAGCAGTTGTGATATAAATACTAGCAGTTTTAGGGGATTATTAATTTTTTCCCTTTTATTGATTACAGGAAAGGGGAAAGGGAGAAAGAAAGAGAGGGAGAAAACAAAGATGTGAGAGAGAAACATCTATTGGTTGCCTCTTGCTTGTGCCCTGACTGGGGACTAAACCCGCAATTCAAGTAGGTGCCCTGACCAGGAATGAACTGGTGACCTTTCAGTTTGTGGGACAACACTCAAACAACTGAGACATGCCATCTGGGGCATTTTTAGGGAATACGTGTGCTGTGGGACATAGTTAGGGTGACCTGACTGGATTGAGGAAACTAGTAGTGAACCTCAGGGCATATTTAAAAATGATCAATATTATCATCTCTGCATAATTATTGAGGTACATCTGAGTTGAGCCATGTACTAGCCACATAAATGGTCAGGCCACAGCAGCTAGAAGTGGCCCAACCTGAAGGTTGGCTGTGAGGACAATGGAGGCAATCAGTAAAACAGGTCCAGGATCAGGTCCAGCCGAGAGTGTGAGAGAACTCCTTTACCTATGATACAAATCACATCATTGGCCAAGCTTACAAACGGTAAGGATCACCTGTGATTAAACTTAAGGGTATGCTGAAAGTCTAGCAATAAGAGAATTTTACTCCTGGGCATTTGGGGGAGGTAGTAAAGGATAAAGGAAGGCAAATATACGGTAACAGAAAGAGATTTGACAGTGCAATATACAGATGATGTACTATAGGATTGTGCACTTGAAACCTATGCAATTTTATTAACCAATGTCACCCCAATATATGAAAAAAATTAACAAAATAAAAACTTTAAAGAAATTTTAAAAAGAAATAGTAAATGTAGATCATCAGTGGAGAAATGAATCTGCCTTATGACCCAGTTATTCCATTTATGAGAACATACCCAAAGAAATGTGAAACACTAATTCAAAAGGATACATGCACCCCTATGTTCATTGCTGCATTATTTGCAGTAGCCAAGATCTGGAAGCAGCCCAAGTGCCCATCAGTAGGTGAGTGGGTAAAAGAACTGTGGGACATTTACACAGTGGAATACTACTTGGCTGTTAAAAAAGGAAATCTCACCTTTTGCAACAGCATGGATATAACTGTAGAACATTATGCTAAGTGAAATGAGCCAGTCAGAGAAAGACAAGTACCATATGATCTTACTTCTATGTGTAACATAATGAACAAAATAAAGTAACAAAATCAAAACAGACTCATAGATACAGAGAACAGACTGACAGCTGTCAGAGGGACAGGAGGGTGAGGGGCTGGGTGAAAAAGCTGAAGTGATGAAGCAAAAAAGAAAAACCCTGATAGACAGACAATAGTATGGTGATTATCGGAGGGGAAGGGTGGGGGTAAATGATGATGGAAGGAGACTTGACTTGGGGTGGTGAATACCCAACACAATATACAGATGATGAATTATAGAATTGTATACTTGATACCTATGTTATTAACCAAAGTTACCCCAATAAATGTAATTAAAAATTTAAAAATAATTTAATTCCTGTGTCCCAGGTGACTTAGTTTTCACACCCCTATCCCAAGGTGAAGTTTTATTTTTTACTTTTTGAAATTTATTCTTTAATAGATGCACCTCCACATAGAGAGAAATATTAAGAGTAGGGAGTAATATTTCTTTCTAATATTCACCATATCTTTCTTTTTAAAGATTTTATTTATTTTTAGAGAGAGGGGAAGAGAGGGAGAAAGAGAAGGAGAGAAACAGCAATGTGTGGTTGCCTCTTGTGCACCCCCTACTGGGGACCTGGCCCACAACCCAGTCATGTGCCCTGACTGGGAATTGAACCAGCGACCCTTTTGTTCACAGGCTGGTGCTCAATCCACTGAGCCACACTAGCCTGGGCCATATTTCTAATATTTTCTTTTAACTCAACTGGTTTAACATTAAGCTTGTGGTTAACAAACCATGTGGTCATATCCTGCAAGAGAGATCCGCTATCTTTAAAACAGAACAGCTTTCACCTTCCCAGTTTTATTTTTCCATTGTCAGTTCTTCTTTTAAATTGAATTTATTAGAGTGACATTGGTTCTTAAAACTATAGAGCTTTCAAGTGTAAAACTCAACACAACATCATCTGCACACAGCATCTTGTGTCCATCACCCCAAGCAAAGTCTCTTTCTGTCCCCATCCCATCCCCCTTTGCCCTCCTCAACCTCCCACCACCGACTTTCCCTCTAGCTATTGCCACAGTATTGCCTGCATCTATGGGATATGTGTGTGTGTTTGCTTTACCCCTTCACCTTCTTTCATTGAGCCCCCCAGCCCCCTTATCTTTTGATGGCTGTCATCTTCAAGCTAAAATTTTAACATGAAAATATAGCTATTTGCAAGTAATACTTGTTTCCACTAGAGAGATGTTCACCAGCAAGAAGCACAGCCGGAGAACAGTGATATGTAAAGCTGTGGAAACTGTTCTTTCTGGCATTGACCCTTTGCACATTTTGGATATACTTGACAAGTACAGCTGCATTTAGCAGGTGGCCCATGATTTAGTATATTCCCATTGTGTGCCCAAGTGAACATTCAGCAGATGGATGTCATTGAACACATGATTCTTAAGGTTTTTCCTTGGTCATCACTAAGCACACAGACTGTTACAGAGGCATCTTAGTAAGTCCTGGATGAGCCCATAAATCTCCCTTCTCAAATGAGGTTTAGCACAGGGAGCTCAAAGTTCCCTTTGCAGATTCACAACAAGCCCCTGGAAGTTCCTGAGATGCAGAGCAATTAAAATGGATCTCCTTTTGAGACCTCTGTGTCTTACTCAAAGCTCTATGCAAAGATCACTTTGTAGGCCTTAAAGTAATGGAATCATATTGCATTGGAAAAATGTTATTATGTCTTAATCAAAAAAGGATTTGAAGCTGGCTGGTGACAGGTGTTCTGCCAGTAATCAAATAATCCTCCAAGGATTAAGCCTTAAGAGTCTTCTGCACAATTTATGCACTTTCCATCAGAAAATGGATCTTAACTCATACCCTGTTTTTAATAAACATCAATTAAACATTTACCAAGAAAAATAGTTTTGTTTGTCTTTGCAGAATTTTTTTTCTTGGGAGGGGATATTTTGGATGGCTTATATTTGTTTTAGAAGTCTGTCCTTGGATGTTTTTTTTTTAAAAAATAAATGAACTTGTGCCAAACAGGCTTTCAAACAGTTCATAGAGTAGAGCTAGAAATGTGGAAACCAGGGAACGTAAGTTCGGAGGGTGTAAGTTCCGCAAACAGAACATGGCATTTGGGTTTGAACCCACCTGTATGACCTTAAATAAGCCTATGTTCAGACTCAGTTTCTTCATCTGAAAAACAGCACAGACGATCCGCTCATAACACAGTGTTGTCCTGAGGGAGGATTAATTAAAATACTATATGAGGAAATGCCTTGTAACTGGCAAAGGGCTATTCAAATGTAAGGAATTGCTATTATTACCATCCATTCATGATTCTACAGCCTATAACTAGTCAGTTTGTCTAAATAAATAAGTAAATACATAGACATACACGCATACAAACATACACATTGTACATATACACATGGAGCACTCATATGTTTCCCCACTAGGTGGCAGGCTAGCCTCTTGATAAAGTACTGACTGGTGCCCGGATCTGGGAGCCAACTAAACTCCACAGAAATATTCTGGTTTGTGAGGCAGTGCAGGAATGGACAAGGGAGTGGATTAAAAATCGTGAAAAACAGAGATGCTCACATTGTTCAAAGAAATCTCAAACACCATTGTTTTTCAGTTTACCAAAATTTTGCATCAATGTGAACACGGTCTGTTTTTGACACTGACAAAAAGGACTGCCAAGCAATTTCTGCAAGTAAAGAAAATGTTCAGCTCACTTAGAGTGATAGCTAACACAGCGAGTGATTAGTTATACCACTTGGCAGGAAATGTTTTCATCTCATCAGGGGTCGACAAACTGCTTCTGTAGAGGGCCAGGGAATACGTATTTCCAGCTTTGACTCGACTTTGCCTTTGTGGCCCAGAAACAGCCTAAGACACTAAGCAAATGAGTGGGCATAGCTGGGTTACAGTAAGACTTTTTTTATGGACACTGGAATTTGAAATTCATATAACTTTATCTTGCCACAGAATGTTATTCATTTGATTCTATTTGACCATTTAAAAGTCTAAAAACCATTCTTAGCTCAAAGACCATACAAAAAAAATGGCTACAAACCTGATTCCGGCCTCTGGGGGTATTTTGCAAATCCCTGTTAAAAGCCTTAATAATCTTAATGATCAGTTTGACAATCTTCTCAATATAAATACAAATGTTCTGCTTTTATAATATTTCAATGTGACTGTTATTTTGCATGTATAAATTATTAAGAATTCTTGTGATATTTTTGCCTGCCAATACAGTCTTGTGTCTTGTTTGTTAGACTATAAGAATTGAAGTAGTCGTTGCATTGTTCCTAGAGTTGCCAGGAAATAAAACAAGATACTCAGTTGAATTTGAATTTCAAGTAAACAACAAATATTTTTTTAAAGTACAAGTGTATCTGATGTATGGCACAGGACATATTTATATTATAAAAGTATTTCTCATTTATCTGAGATTTGGTTTTAATTGGGTGATGTGTGTTTTTATTTGCTAAGTCTGGTATTTGTTCTTGTTACTTTTCCTGTGACTCATTTAGTAAGGCCTTAAAAACAACCAACGATCTATAGACAGGATTCCTCAAGCAAAATATGTGTTTAGAGATTTGGGGAAATAGGTATCTTCAGGCCCTGGTCGCTTTCAGTGCCTGTTAACGTTAAAATGACTGTGCGGCATAAACAGCCATGTTTCACATACATTTTCTAGGAGTATTTGCCTGAGCTACCAGTCTCACTTGGACAAGCCATTTTAATTGCTTTGCAAGAAAGCCGAAGTAACCTGGAGCCAGGCACTTGCAAAGAGCTTCCGAGAAATTTGAGGTCTTTTAAAGGGGTTAAGTGGGAGCAACAAATTCAGCCCGTCTTCCCCCTTCCCCCAAAGCTGGAGTTCCATGGGACTCCACTGATGTCAGGCCAGTTCCCACCAGAAACCACCCTCCTTCTCTAAACACTTTTCTGCCCAGCTCTTGATGGAGATTCAAGTGTGCACAGGCAGCGTTTGTAGAGCTTGCTTTAGTGGTGTTTCTTTGTGCGTGTGTGTGTGTGTGTGTGTGTGTGTGTACTTGTTAGGATGCACTACTGGTACTAAATGTTGACACATACTTAATTTGGTGACTTTTCACAAAAATCAATGAACGAATGCTATATCCTAACCAAATTCGATGTTTGTTCCAGCTGTAAAATTTTCCCCCTGTCCAAAAGATCAGGCGCATTAGAGACTGTTAAGCTGTATCCAATTACAAACAGACTCTTTGCAGTGCGTTATGACTTTGGTCTTGAGATGGTTAATTGAAAAGGCCTTTTGGCTGCGCTGCTGGGATCTAGTGGGGTGGGGGGCCAGGGATTTGAGCGGCATAAATGAGGAAGTGTCCTGACATACGGTCGGAAGTGACAGCATACAGTCCTCCCATTCCTGCGGGGGACCAGCCCACCCTGCGCGGAGGGAGTGGACTTCAGGCGAGGAAGGGGCACCACGGGTGGGACGCCAGAGGGGCCACTTCAAGGGCTGGTCTCTATGGAGAGCAGCCGGTTGTTGGAAGTCTGTGCTGAGCAACGGCACTTCAGAGTAGGTGCACTGCAAAGACCAGACGCATCCTCCCCAGAGGGGCTCGATCGTGCCTTGGCGTTTAGGAGAGGAGATTGCGAGGCCTGGAGCAGCCAGAACCAGGTAAGCAGATGACCATAGCTTTCAGTATTCCGCTTTCACCAGGCTGATTTCCTCTGGGGCTGCTACAAATTAGCCTTTCCGAACAGCGTGGGCTCCCAGCCCGCCCACCAGCCAGAGTACTTCTCTCTGGCCTCCTCCTCCACAGGGCTGCCTTTTACTCCTCTATCTGCAAAATCATGCCCATCACTTAACGCCCTCACTCAAATCACCAGGGCCAGGACAAGGGCACATCTAGTAAGGCACTAGCCTCAGGAGCAAACTTTAAGGAGGCACCGAGGCATTCAATAATCGATGAAAAACGTTAAATGTGATATCTTTAACATTCAAAGTTGATGCAAAAATTCCATGATGAACAATATATGAAAATGTTAAAGGCATCATCTGCTCCCATGACTTGGCCACACTCACCTCACCCTAATGCCAGGCTTTGCAAAGGTTGAAAAAAGGTGCTTTGAAAGAGCTACAGGTTGCAAGGAAAGGGCTTTGAAATTGTTTTTACAGAGAGAGGGGTGCCTGTGCACTTGGGGACTAGCAGTGCTTTCTGAACTTGCAATCCTAGCACCTCTGATGAAGATCCCACTCCATGAGTTACAGTGCATCTGCCCCTATTATATTAACATATTAAGTCATCTAATTCCCAGCAGGAGGCCGCTGTGCTAGGTGCTGGCTAAAAGCTGCTTTTGGTTGTCATCGGGAGGAGCCATTGTATGCTGATTTTGTATTGTTTGCTACCCTTAAGGTTAAGAGATGGGGCAAACGGCATGTAGCACCACCCTGAGGAAATGGCCTGGTTGTATTTCAGGTTGGAACCTGGCCCTCCACGAGGTCACTAGGTCCATGATTGCTGGATTCCTTAAAGCATTCCTTAACTAAATGCTTCATTTTGTCTTATGCAGGACAGTGAAAATAAGGTAAAGAGAAAAAGCTAATGGAGGAGATCAGAAAACTTTTGTTTGGATTAATGTGCCTTTTCTTAGAATCTTTGGAAGGGAAAAAATGGAATTTGTCAAAACACTTGCCCAATTCCAGGCCTGCTCAAGTGAGTTGATTCCCATGAGGAGCTTTCAAGTCAACATTCTGTTTAACATGAAAGGGGACATACAGACATTGCAGGCCTGCTCCCCCTGCTCCCCGCCCCCATGACCTTGGCTTATGCCTTAGTTCTTGGCCTGGAGTTTAGCTATTCCACACTGGAGCCCGCAGAGGGCACTGTTGCAGCATAGACTCCATTTTGACTTTTTGGGTGTGGAATTTTTCACAGCTGTAAAAAAAAAAAAAAATCCTGGGACCTAGTAAGAAATATGCCCAATTTTCCATGAAATTTTAATGTGAAAAATAGATTATTATTAAGGACTGTGGATATCTATTTGATTAGTGACCCATCAAACCACAGAAGGAAATTGGAGGTGTTTCATGACTGTCTTTGTTATCAAAGGTTAAAGTGCAAGAACAAAATACCAATGTGATAATAAATATCAGCATAATATCCCTAAATCACTTAGGACACAAATAGTTAGTTATGACTTTTTTCCTTAGGAATGTTTGTGCTGAGACCTAGTAACAAGGAAGGATGAACATGATTTAATCTTCAACAGCTGCTTTTTTATTCATTGCAAACCCAAACCCAAGGCATTTCAACGTAACTCCATCTCACCAAAGAAATCAGGCATCTGAGGCGCTCTATGATTTTCCTCAACAGACTTTTCCAATTTTGTTTTTTACTATCCACTTCAGCCACTCTTTGTTTTATCCTGATATCACCTAATCTCCATACCTTGCATTTTCCTGCCTCTGCCTTTGACCCCTCTTACCTCCCACTTGTTTACCATCTTCTCCACACACTGGAAATCCTACCCATTCTTCAAAGGCCACTTTAAATGCCAACCCTTTTGTGAGTGTTGCATACAGTTCTTACTCCCTTCCGCGGTCAGCCTTTATGTAATGAAATGATCTATTCTCTGGCAGATACTGTCAAGGCATTCCGAAATGATTAAAACACAAGGAAACAGATGGCACTACAGTGAAATGTCAAAATGCTGTAATCATAGTTAAGCGTGGGAGGGAGCCTCTGAGAGTTCCAATCAGTGCTTCAGAGCCATCTGGAGGGAACGGGGAGAGCTTCCTGGAAGAGGTGGTGCTTGAACTAGTGTTGAAGAAGAAAGAAATCTGGATGATTGATATAGCCCCTTAACTGTCTGACATGCAGATAATGAGGGACGAGGGAGGAAAACATAAGACTGGGAAAGTAGACAGGTACCTTCATACAGAGGGATGTTGGGCTTTATGCAGTAAGCCATGGGGACTCATGGGAGTCATTTAAAGTGGAGGGAGTACTGGATTGGACCCCTATTTTAGAAATGTTGCTCTGGAGGCACTGTGGTAGATAGGCTTGAGTGGCAGGCATATGACTTAGGACAGGGGTGTCAAACTCATTTTCACCAGGGGCCACATCAGCCTCACAGTTGCCTTCAAAGGGCTGAATGTAATATTGGGACTATATAAATGTAACTACTCCTTAACCAGGGGCAAGGAGCCATTAGGTGGAAACAAGGTGCCGGGCCGGATAAAACAAGGTGGAGGGCTGGATTTGGTACGCAGGCCTTGTGTTTGCCACCTGTGAGTTAGGAAGTTACAGTATTCTTCAGATGAGGGATAAGCAGGGTATGAACCAGAGTAGATAAAGTATGTCAGGCCCCCATGACACATTGTTTGCAACTCTTATGGAATGTGCGGCTTTCTACCTTATACTGTGTTATATTTATCTCCCCTAGAAGACTAAGTTCCTTGAGATCAAAGGTTTTCAAATCAATGTATTTATTCATATGGCCTTGTACATGATAAGCTCTTTGTCAGCACGAGATGATTGAGGAGAATGAATGAATTTCTGAAATTTTGGATACTTTTGAAGTGCTCTGTTACTGCTCTTTGGTCTCAAAAGTCAGTCGAATGACATCTTTATCATATTAGTAAATACACTGTGGGTAGTTTATAAATTTGGAAAAAATAAGATTTTTTTTATTGTTGTTCAATTACTGTTGTCCTCATTTCTCCCCCATTACTCTCCCCTGAAAATAAGATTTCTTATGGAAGCCTCATCATTGATTATTATTTATGGGTATTATAATTTAAAGTAATTAAATTGTTCTGATGGTCTGCATTTTTGAACTCACCACTTGAGTGTGTGTGTGTGTGTGTGTGTGTGTGTGTGTGTGTTTTAAGATTTTTCAAAGGGGAAAATGAGCTCTGCACAGCCTGTGTAAAAACGAACCCCTTAAGAGCAAATGGCTTTTTACAACAGAAGCTGCAATGAGCACAATCCTATTTGTACATACAAATCCTCACAGGGTGTAGCATTAAAAACAAACAAACAAACAACCACCCTGGCTGGTGAATGAGCGCCAGCCTGCAAACCAAAGAGTCCCCAAATAGATTCCCAGGCAGAGCACATGCCTGCGTTTCAGGCCAGGTCCCCGGTGGGTGCGGGGGATCGGGGGGGGGGGGGGGGAGGGGGGGCGCTCGAGAGGCAACCACACATTGCTGTTTTTCTCCTTCTCTTCTCCCTAAAAATAAGTAAATAAATTGTTTTAAAACAATTAAAACCTTGTTCTTGTGCCACCTTGTTCTTGATTGAAATGCTGGCAGAAAAACATCCTGAGAACATCCTGCCCTTTTGGATCCTTAAGCAGTGTCAGCTCAGCTCATGACTGTGGAGCTCAACCAGCTAGGCTGCATTTCTCCTTACAGAGTATGCCAGGCACCGTAGACTCACAAGGACCGGAAGAGTGATGTTACACTCTCAACCCTGTAGATACATGTGCTTTGGAAAACCACCTGAAAGAGGGGTGCACTTGATTATACCATTATTTGTTACCATCCTAGCAGCTTCAAGTTTCTGTATAGTTTGCAGAACTAAAAGAAAACATAGGGAGTTGATTTCAGAGATTTTATTCTTCATACTCACGTAACTCCAGAATCTTACAGAAGCGACATGTTCTTAGCAAGGTTAGAGAACAAGGGATGAAACTCTGACCCTAAGTGAATGTTGTAGGGAGAAGTATATTCTATCATTTGAAATTTGGTTTAATGAAGTTTTACCCAGTGATTTTGTTAAACATAGGGGAGTCATGCACCCTACCCAGGATTATCAGTTTTCATGCTCTTCTTTGCTCGTTGTTGTCTTTCATTAATCTCTATCTTTTGTATGGTACAGAAAACAGTTGTCACGAGTGTTACAAAGGTGAGCTGTCCCCAGGTTCAAATAATCTGGTTTCAGGTAAAATTACTATATTTTGTCCAATTTGGTAGACAGAAAGAATACTTGGAAATTGAGCCTCACCATTAGATTGATACTGGGATTCAGGCTTCATAGTGCTTTAGTATTTAATCTATTGACTTAAAGAGAGGAAACGATTTCTTTTAAAGTGACTTCCTTCTAATGATCAGTTGTTCTTTAGTTGTAACTCTTCATCTTGAATTTAACCTGGAAAGGCACCAATGTTAGTTACAGTGCCTAAAACGTAGCCACAAAACATCAGATTATTACTTCACGCACTCATAAGGTACACACACACAGTTTTTTAGTTTGAGATTGTTCGAACCTACAGAGAAATGGAACAGGGTAATGAGTGCTCAGCTACCAATCACCTGAATGTAACAGTTGTTAACGTTTTCCATAAAATAAATCACTCATTACATAATTATGTGCATTTGCTTCAGCTTTCCTTCCAAAAAATGAGTGTTTGCCTATATGACTACAGTTCCATTATTAGCCCTAATAGAGTCAACGGTAATTACCTAATCTCATCTAACAGCCAATTCATTTTCAAATTGCTTCAGTTGTGCCAAACCATGAGTATTTATAAATTATTAGTAAAACCGTTATCAGCAGATCAGAGACCTGAGGACTTGGTATAATCACTCAGTTAAAAGTTAGGAGTGTAGGTTGGTAGCAGAACAGAACTCAAAACAGAAAAATATATGGTAATTTTTTATTCATTTGGAAACACTCCCCTCCCCAAGCTACACTGACCTCTGGAGATTTTGAGTGGCCAACTGGAATCGACTTGAGCCCCCAGTCTGGTCTTTGTGCGGCTCTGACTTTACCATAACTTCTGTGTCTCTGGTTAAGATGGGAAACACCACTGAGAGAGGCCTTCAGACACGCTTGTAGATGGATAGTTAGTTATTCTAACACCATTTATTGAATAGTCCATATTTTTCTCAATACCTTGAAATAATACCACAGAACTATAAAAATAATGAATGCAAGTAAGTGAATATAATTTTATCATCTTAGGGAAAAGCAAGCTTCTCAAAGCAAGGTATGAAACATTTGACTACACAAATATTTGAAACATCTTTATAACAAAAGAAATCATAAATAAATTACAAAGTAAATGACAGGAGCGAACAAAATGTTTGCAAAATTAAAAATAAGAGCTCCCTAATATGCTCATAGTGCCTATAAATCAGCAAGAAAAAAATTAAAAATGGACAAAACATATAAACAATGTAAAGATGAAGAAACGGAAATGGCTTACCATATGGAAGCAGGATTAAAGAAATGAAAATTAAAACAAAAATGAGATACCTTGTTATTCACCTTCTGCTTGGCACAATGGTTGGTAATATTTCCTGTTGGTGAGCATATGGAGAAAAAGGATTCTCATCCACTCTTAGTGAGCATGCAAATTGGGTCAGCCTTTGTAAGGGCAATTTGGCATATATTATTATCCCAAATTTCTGTTGCCTCTCTAGCTTATAATCTTGGGCAGACTGCCTCTGTTCCTGACTTCTATTCCTATTTTTGTGTCTGCTTTCTCCTAGATGGCGATATTTGGGCTTCTCACCTCAGCCTGGTGGCCTGACCTTGACTCCTGAGTTTCATGATTTCTCCACAACTGCAAGTTATTCTCATGCAAAATTTGAGTCGACCTAGTCTGCACCTTTGAGAGTTTTGGAACAATACGCAAGTTCAAGTCACCATTATGTTGTCTTGTGATGAGACCAACATTTGAGTTGCTTGGTTCTACCCTTGTTCTTCTGTCTGTTGCTTCCTTTGCAGCTATCTATCAGACACGTGTAGTCACGCAAAAGCTGTTAGGCCCTTTTTCTTTGTCTCGTGAATGTTGTCATTTGCTTCTCCTAAATTACAAATTAGTGTTGTGTACCAGTGGATGATGCAAAATGTTCAATACTCGTAAATTTGCATAGGTTTGGGTAAGAATAGCATCCAATCAAACAAGCAAAAAGTAGATGATAGAAATAAATGCAAGACTAGTGGAGAGGGCAAGAAAGATGATGTGTATTGCAAACAAAATGAAAGTTTTTGCAGTGTTTGATAATGGTGGAACTAAGACTTCTGTAGGGCATTTTTTTGGTGTTAATGAATCTACAGTTCGTATGATGGAGAGAAATGAGAAAGTCATTAGGGCCAGTGAGTTGAGGGGCATACAGGAATCATTGAGAAAATCATATAGAACTTGAAATGCCAAAATAGAGAAAATGGAAAGAGATTTGTATTTGTGGCTTCTAAAGCAGAAAGAGGCTAAATAGGCCTCTTTCACAAAAATGCAAGTTTAAATTTTGATCTAGATATAAAGTTTTACCATTTACCATGAGTGATGGTGGTCGGGTGTGTTTAGGAAATGCTGTAGTCTGTATGAAAAGAAGGGGCTGGCAGAAGAAGGGGATCGTGAGGATGCTGCAGAGTGTCCTGGGTACCTGGAGAAACTCATGGAGGAAAATGGCTATTTGCCTGAACAGGTAGGTGTTCAAGGCTGATGAAATGGTCCTGTTCTGGAAGCACGTGCCTATTTCCACACTTATTGTGAAAAAGGCCAGGGGCTTCAAGCCTGGAAAAGACAAGGCCAAACGTCTGCTTTGTTCCAACGCTTGGGGTACCTTTCTGATTAAACCCATGTTGCTTCACAGATTTCAAAATTCATATCCTGTTTGAAGAGAACGCGAGAAATACTTTTTTGTCTACATGAGGGCAAACCATAAAATTTGAATCACTGAGAAACTTTTTGTGCTTGCTTTTTGAAATGTCTTGCTCCTCTTAGGTTAAACAATATTTAAACTAAGAAATCTTGAATTCAAAGTGTTGCTGATTCTGCACACTACTCCCACTGATGAAAGTGTGATAGTAAATGCTGATTCTTGTGTTAAAGTTTATCTCCACCTCCCCACCCCTGCCTCAGTACAACTGCACTCCTTCAACTCATGCGTCTGGGAATGCTAGAAATGTTCACGATGTACTGTACTCGGTGTACGTTTCCTGCCTTGCAGGTCTTATGAGGGACACCAGAACTTACTGTGAAAGAAACTTGGCATAATGTCTTCGTTTATAATGCTTTAATGATAGTAGAAGGATAGTGATAGAAATACAATGATCAGCCCTTAATGGAGCTTGGCAGAAACTTTGGAATGAGGTTGTACCTGATTCTGAAAGCTTCCTTCCAGCAGCACAAGAAATGGAAAAGATTGTAGCATCTGCAAAGTGTTTAAGTGGGAAAGAATTTGAAGACACTGAATTAAGTGGCATTGCTGAACTGTTGGATTCGCACCCTCACAAGACAGTTGAGAAGGTTGATAAAAGAGGTCAGCATAGGTTAACATGCAGAACTCAAAGCATGTTGAAGTAACTTCTCTGCAAACCGAAATGCCATGGTGATTCAGAGGAAAGAGATCATTGGGTGGAATATGTACTGACCTTCAGACAAGACTTAAATAATTACCCATAACCCCATACACTAGTAATAAGAAACTTTCAAACAAAGGTCAGTAAGTCTTTTCTCTCTGCTCGCTTGTTTCAATAGGAAAGCAGAGTTTGGACTTTTGGGCTGTGTCATTCAAACCCATTCCACAAACAGCAGGCAGAAAGGCTGTGCACAGATAGTTGAACTTTGTGGTTCAGATTCTGAGCAGCTCTGTTGGTGTGGAGATCCATGTGCTAGAGCAGGGGTGTCAAACTCATGTTCACCAGGGGCCGCATCAGCCTCACGGTTGCCTTCAAAGGGCCGAATGTAACTTTAGGACTGTACAAATGTAACTACTCCTTAACAGTTAAGCAACAGGTCGGTGCTGCGGCTGGGTAGAAATGAGGTGCCGGGCTGAATAAAACAAGGTGGAGGGCCAGATCTGGTCCGTGGGCCTTGTGTTTGCCACCTGTGTGCTAGAGGGTGAAAGTGGAACAGAAGATAGAGCTTGCTAATCTCCAGACAAAATCCAACCTTCTCATTTCTCTCCCTATCACTACTGTGATGACCAGCATTTTCACTGATGTACGATTGTCCTCACCTTGAGATCCGAGAGAAATAGAAACGAATTGCCCAACAATGACGATTGCCAATGTAAATTTAGTAAAATGCCATCAAGATTCACTGTATCTAGTGTTTTATTTCAGTGAACAAACCAATTGTCTGAGCTTTCATAATAGTCCTTTCCCTGGCCCAATGAGCCCCCAAAGCTCATTGGGTTCCCCCAAAGCTCATAAGTTCCTCCAGTACAAATTCTCCTATGATGAGGAATTTAGGAGTGAATTCTAGTACCTGGGGAAGGAGGGGGTTCTCTACTTGGTTGGCCAATTTGATTTTGTACTCTTCATTCTGCAATATATTTTAATTCTGTTTATGCCTAACTTGCTATCTCAACAGAAAGGATCCAAACCCTCTCCTTTTAATTAATTTGATATCAATTAATTTGTCTTTCAGCAATTGTATAAGGTTGGTCTGGAAAGGCAGTATATTTATAATGGATTCCTGGCTTTACTTTGGTACCTAACCCTGGGGGAGACGCTGCTAGACTCCATTTCCATCGATCTTCTCTCTTGTCATATCTGGTCTTCCCAGTGATTCAAACAGTTGAATATCCTCCAGGAAAAGATATTGCTACTTCCTCTTCCTTCAAGGTGGTAGAAATCCAGTAACATCCCCCCCACCGCATATCGCGGTCTGAATTATAGGCTACCTATATGTGAGTTTGAAGTGATCAGAGGAAAGGGAAAAAATACAAAAGTTAAAGGGCTTGCTTGCATAGTTACAGTTGAGAAGAAAGATATTCCTCAACAAGTTCAAAAGAAGCAGATGAGTTGGAAATGGGAGGGAGGAGGAGAGGGCTGGGTGGGTGGGCTGGAATGGGAGTAAAGGACAGAAAACTGTACTTGAACAATGATTAAAGTAAAATTAAGCAGATGAGAGATGAAAACCCGTTAGAGCACAGGTGGCAAACACAAGGCCCACGGGCCGAATGTGGCTCTCCACCTTGTTTTATCCGGCCCGGCACCTTGCTTCTACCAAGCGACACTGAGCTCCTTGCCCCTAGTTAAGGAGTAGTTACATTTATACAGTCCTAAAGTTACATTCGACCATTTGACAGCAACTGTGAGGCTGATGTGGCCCCAGGTGAAAATGAGTTTGACACTCCTGTGTTAGAGGGTGCTTTGGAGCTGGTAACTTGTCACGGTGTTGCTCTAAGCCATAATGAGTCTCAACACCGACTGCACATCAAAATCATGATGGGGAGATTTGGAAAAAAATACAGATTTCTGGGACCTGCCCCTAGGTATGCTGAATCAGGGATGGGGCCAAGCATCTGCATATTTTGAAAGCTCCTGAAGTCTAAACAGAATCATAATAGAAAATATAATGCAAATGGTATTAGCCCAGGAGCTAGGAAACCTTGATTTCAAGTTTCTACTTTGCCACTAGGTAAATGGATGGTCTTAATCAAATCTCCCTACTCTTACTTTATATGTGTCAAATGAGAGAATAGGATTATTTTGTCTCTAAGGTCCTTCTACCTCTGACATTGTTACTTTGACAGGAAAGCATATCAATCTCATTGGTTGGTTTTTGCAAGTACTGGGTTGGCCAAAAAGTCTGTTTAGTTTTTTCCATAAAAGACACCTTTTTCATTTTCACCAATAATGTTATTGATTTGGGTATTTTGAATATGCCAGCTGTCTCCTGTGTGGTAGAACATTGATATTCTCAAGTAATGTCTCAACGCGATCGCTATCAACTTCAACTGGTCTAACTGACCGTGGAGCATCACCTGGAGAGAAATCTCCAGCACAAAGCTTCATGAACCACTTTGGACACGTTTGATCAGTCACAGCAACTTCTCCACACACTGCACAAATCTGTTTTTGCATTTGTCACCTTGCATTATTTACCTTTCTTGAAATAATAAAGCATAATATGCTGAAATTGTTTATTTTCTTCCATCTTCAATATTAAAATACCACACAAAAACGAACCCATTTTGATAAGTCTTTTTTAATGCACGCTGATATGACAGTTGTCACGATATAATGTAACACAATTGTTTTGAATGAAGTTAAAGACAGCTAAGCGCTACTAGAGCTGTCACATGGAAAAAGCCAAAGGAACATCTTGGCCAACCCATACATAACCCCTTTCATAGAGACTAAGGTTAAGTAGTAGCATTACTGCATTTGTGCTTGTTCTTTTAAAAACTGTGCATATGGTTCTAGCTTGCCCACGTTTTAGTCCCTCCCAGAAAAGAGAGTTAGACATAGATGTCATAGAAAAACAAAGAGAGCAAACAAACATAGCATAAACTTCCTGGAAGAAAAGACAGTATTTCCTGTGAGTTTCTTTTTAGGTGATAATTACTGTTTTTCTTCTGAGTTGCAAGGTTTATGGGAAATAATGATGACTAGATATGTTAAGTAAAACATTTTAACTTGTTGTATTTATTGTCTTCATAAACCAAAACAGAGAACTCTGTGCAGTTACTGTTTCCAGGTTCAATGTCATTTGGCATAGTGTCTATCACATCTAGAGGTGAATATTTTTAAGTCAGTGATTGTTTCCTCAGTCTAATCAGTGGTCGTGTATGCCTCTAAAGAATGTGCCTTGCTGATAATTGTACCATTCGTTGAGATTGCTACCTTAGCAATTTTTTCTCTTAATTTGACTAGAATTGGAGCAATCAAATTTTATATCAAACAACACAAACCAGAAACAGAAAATGAACTCATGTAGTGGGAAACTGACTATTATATGATTTTAGTTGTCATAGGAATGCCTAGACTTTGTCTTTTTACATGGCAAGATTTGTCTAGGGCTCAGGGCAATTGAAATAAAACATTGGGATACATCTAATTCTTCTTTAAGGGAATATCCAGTTAGAATAATCTAAGAAGTATCATTAATGAGGGGAAATGATAGACCATTTGAATGGGATTGAGTTGAACAAGTCAGCAGGACCTATAGGAGGGTGTGAAAGTCAATATAGGCTAAGTGGCAGAATTAGGAGTTAATAACACTGCCATGTAAGCAGGTGCTTCTTTTTTCTTTTTTTAAGTTAAGGATAGTCCCCCCACTTGAAAAGTTAAAATTTATTTTAGTATAGTTGGCATACAGTTCGAATGGAAAGAAGCTTTTTGTCATCAAATGGCTCAGGTAAATTCTTGTATTCAATATGATGAAGGGCATGGGAATTTCCCCCTTTCCAAAAATATTTAAAAAGTGGCAAAAAAAAAGTGGAGAGAAAAGGTGGCCCAGGTTGCTGAAATTTGTAGAAAATATTAGGAAACTGTCATTGCATTTTTAGAAAGCCTTTTGTTTGCTTCAAATGCCTTCAGTTCAAGGTGCAGAGAACGCTCTTTTAACTAGACATTGGATTTCATAGCTGTCACCAGCTGCCTGCTAATAAAGGGCTTCTACAGTGTGTATAGTCTAAAAGCGTGTGTGAGCTGTGCTTGTGTTGTGATATACATTGATCACTGAACTTTCCATCGTATTAGCTTTTAATGGCCTTTGGATTTAGTGTGTTCTGGTTGTTTATATAAGGACTCAGAAATATGATGTGCTGTGAACAAAGTGTGTATGTTGTTGGAAACCATAAAATCAAAGAGAAAATAGATGAAAGGATAAATAGTGTATTTCATTAGCATGAATAACAAATATTGAGAAATTAAATATGGCTCTAGTGGGCGTGAGGCATTGTGCTTCATCTTTCTCATATTATTATTACATAAACTCTGAGGAAGAGTTAACCCAACATTGCAAACACCTGGAGGTGGCTCCGGATTAATTGGCAGTGGAAAGGTGCATGCAATAATGAGAAGAATATAGACTTAGAGTGAGGCCTTGGGTGCTGGCTTGTTGGCTGCCCTGGGCTGAGGACTCTACCTTTTTGGGTGGGTGGTGCTTAGTCCCGGTAGGATAACCCTTGGGCTCTTGGGGCATGAGAAGCCAGCATGAGGCCTAAGGCTTTGGAATCAGACCTGTTTTCAATTCTGTTTCAATTTGCCAGATTTGTGACTGTGAGCAGGTTTTTGAACCATCCCAGACTTGGGTTTCAAATCTGTAAAACGGGGTCAAAAATACCTGCATTATAGGCTTGCTATGAGATTATATGAAATTCTTAGTACAGTGCCTGGCACATAGTAAGCGCTCAATAAATTGTCGCTGTTATTATTATTATAATGGATAAGCATTATAGAACTAAAATATAATGATTTATTCTTGTCTTTGTGAAATTATGATACATTTATATTTGATCTAATTTCTTTAAAAAATAAGGTATGCATGATGGTTTTAAGAAGACAGAAAGAATAAAAGTTGATGTTTAATATTCTTTGTTTGCTCCTGAGAGATACCTAAAATAATAATTCCTTTGTCCCTGTGTTACTCTTTGACCTGTGGTGTGATTTCCTATGCTCTATTTACAATGTGGTTATCATTGCATGATATTTATTTATGTAGAGATTAAAGGTAATGACTTTGCACATCTAGAGTATTCCTATTCTCTAGAAAATAACCCATCAACTTGGTTTCACTTTTAAGATAATTAAGTCACTTGTGTTGCTAGGAGCTAAAGGTAAAACTATGTAGGACCTACTTCTGCTTAAACCACAAGTTATTAGCCTTTGAGAAAATTGAATGTCTAAATAATCTTACTAGGTGAGGACAATTCCTCATAACTATCTTCTGAACAACTTTGTGTTTCATGTGTTCTTTGATTGAAGGAGTTGAAAACAGCGGTATTCAGAATGAGGAGTATTCATTGTAACTGTGATGCTGTGTCTGCTGAGCACCAGAACTGTCCACCGCCTTAATCCCAGCCCCCACTGTCCCTTAACCCCGATGACAGTAGCAGCCTCCTAACTCACATCCCAACCCTGGGAGTGTTTTATCTTGGAGTCTTTGTTGTTCTAGCGTATATATACCTAGCAGTCTTCGGTAGTTAGCTACTTACTGATGGACTTACTTCTTTTGTGCATAATTCTGATTCTGTTACTTCCTTTTTCAAAACTCTTCAGTGGCTGCCCACTGTCCATACAGTGGTGGGCAAAAGTATGTTTACAGTTGTTCATATGGAAAAAGATGCAGGTTAAATAAGTAATAACGCAAGAATAACCTCCGTGTTTCGCAGACTCACAAGTATAAACCTACTTTTGCCCTCTCCTATGTATTCACTGCTTAAGCTTGACATCATTCCCCAGCCCCAGTGTCCCTTCATCACCTTTATCTGCCAGTGTTCTCCTGCATACAGTGTTTGTGACAGTCCCTGCCTTCCTCAGCCCTATCGGATTATACACTACGGATCTTCAGCCTACAGGTCAACCCTGATCTCTTAAGCTTGTCACTTAATCTCTGGTGGGTGAGATCAGAAATTAGACATTACCTAAAGGCAGAGTGCCTGAGATGTGCCCACCAAGCTGTAGCCTCCTTCTTGTTCTCCTCCATCATTGCAAACACTTAGCATTAGCTCTTGATTCATTGGCAGTGGTATGATGATTGCTGTGGTGATGAGAACGTGGGACTTCGAGTGAGGGGTTTGCCACTGACTTGTCTGCCCTGGGCTGGCTGGTATCTGCCTTAGAGAGAGTGATGCTTAGTTCTGGCAGGAGAACCCCAGTCTGTGGGGCTGAGTTTCTTTAATTTTCTTCTTGAGCTTCTAGCCTATGAAACTACGTCATCCTCACTGAACCCTAGCCCCACTGTCTGAGGGGCTAGCCACTTAATTTTGGCTCTGAATACGAATCTCCTTGTTCAGGCCCCTGAACAATTAAGTTGAGATCTAAACGCCAGTCTTAGGTTCTGTCCAGCCTTATGTCCCGAATATCATCACATACATAGTGTATGTGTATTTATTTACCACTGGGCTCCAAATTGTTGTGTACATTCTCCTGCATGTGAATGCTTGCCTGGAATGTACTGAAGTTTGCCATACCCTCGAGTTGGCATCTAGATCTAGGCCAGGCAAACTAAAGCCCTTGGGCCAAAACTGGCCCAATTAAAAAATAATAAAGCCATACCCACTCATTTACATATTGTCTATAGCTGCAGTACAATGGTAGGTTTGAGTAGTTACAACAGAAGCTGTACAGCCTAGAAAACCTTAAATATTGATATCTGACCCTTCACAGGAAATGTTGACTGACCCCTGATCTAAAGTCAAGTAGTTTCCCTAATCTTGATGTTGCTTATTCTTTTCTTTTTCACTTTTAGAGAGAGGGGAAGGGAGGGAGAAAGAGAGGGAAAGAAACATCGATGTGTGAGAGAAATATTGATCAGTTGCCTCTTGCACGCCCCCAACCAGGGACCTGGCCTACAGTGCAGGCATGTGCCCTGACTGGGAATTAAACCAGTGACCTTTCAGTTCCCAGGCTGGCACTCAACCCACTGAGCCACACTAGTCAGGGCAATATGCTTATTCTTTGATAATTCTTCATTTCCATCCTGTCAACCAGTACAGACCCAGAAGGCCAGTTTATTGAGACTAAGATTCCAGCCCATTGAAACTGCTTGTTTTAACTTGAATTTCCCTGCTTCTTCTCTGTCATCTTTCTTAGAATGGCCTTTTCCTGTGCTCTTTAGTGAAAGAAATGCCATAGTCATAAAGTCTATTACAATAGCCTTATGGTATGTTTTTAAATGTAGTATCAGATTCTAATATGCTAATGTCTTGCAACATTGCCAATATCTTTCAACACGACCTTTCAATATCTCTAAGATTAGGCTTTTCAATTCTTCAGTGTCTCTAACATCAGGTCTTTGTGCTCCAGAGATTCCAACATCTCTATTTGCCCCATCTTCTACATGTGACGACATCCGTATCTTTCACTCTGTAGCCTGCAACATCTCCAGTTCCAGTGTTTCTAATCTCCGTATCAGTCATTAAAAGTCTAGGTCTTCTAGTATCTCCAGCAATCAACCTTCAGGTTCGAGGTCTTGACTTTCAGAGTCCAGAGATCTAACCTCGAATTTTACTGTTTCTAATTCTCCATTAATGCCTACAAACCAGTCTTCTAGAGCTCATATATTTCATTGAGTCCAAATCCAGCTTTTCCAGTATCTTCCAGCACTTACATCATTCAGTTCCTACAAATTTTACTGTTTCCTAAATTCTGATTTTACAATGTCTTCTAAAATTACCACTCCCTCCAATGCCCAAGTCTTTTAATATCTCCAAAAACCTGGTCTTTCAACATTCACGTGTTGCAACATCCCCAATATCTGAATGACTAGGTCTTTTAACATTCTGAACTCTTAAAGTCTAGGCCTCCCCATATCCAGGGCTTCCAACATTTTTGACTTACAGCATCATGAAGATCACATCTGTCAAATTGCATGTCTTTTAACACAAATATGTCAATGTTCAAGTGTTCTAATATTTCCTAATATTGAGGGTTTCTGATTTTAGGATTTCTAAATGTCTAGATCTTCTAGTGTCAATATCTTCCAATGTTTAGGGCTCCCAAGGTCCAGGACTTGCAATGTCTTTAGTGCTCAGGGCTTCCAATATCCATGAACTCCAACATTCAGGGCCTCCAAAGTCTCCAATGTCCAGAATAACCAATATCTCCAAAACTCAAGGCTTCCAATGCCTCCAACATCCTGTGCTTCCAATGTCTCCAATGTCCAGGGTTTCCAATGGCGCCAGTGTCAAGGTCTTCCAGCAACTCCGAATCTTCCAACAACATCGAGGTCTTCCAGCTAGTCCCAGTCTTCCAGAAAATCCATGCCTTCCAGATAAGCCACGCCTTCCAGACAAGCCACGTCTTCCAGTAAATCCAGTGTTCCAGCAATTACAGGTCTTCCGCAAAAATCAACGTCTTCCATATCTTCCAGGAAAATCTACGTCTTCCAGAAAAATCCATGTCTTCCAATGCTTTCAAGATCTTCCAGCTAATTCACATCTTCCGGAAAAATCTAGGTCTTCCAATTCATCTGTGTCTTCCACCAAATCCAGCCTTCCGGTCCATCCATTTCTTCTGGACAAAATTTATGTCTTCCAGTAAATCCAGGTCTTCCAATAAAGCTACGTCTTCCAGAAAATTCACGTCTTCCACAAATATACGTCTTCCTTGAGATCTGCGTCTTCCAGCAAGTCAACATCTTCCGAACAGTCAAGGTCTTCCGGACAATTCGGGTATTCCTGAAAATCCACGTCTTCCAGAAAACCATGTCTTCCAGGAAATCCATGCCTTCCAGTCACTTCCAGGTCTTCCAGACTACCCATGTCTTCAATCAAATCCATGACTTCCAGAAAATCCGCAACTTCCAGAGGAACCATGTCTTCCAGCAAATCCTTATCTTCCAGCAAATCTTTGTCTTCCAAAAAGCTGTGTCTTCCATCAGATTTATGTCTTCCAGCCTACCCATGTCTTCCAACAAAGCCACGTCTTCCACAAAATCCTCGTCTTCCAGAACATCCACGTCTTCCAACAAAGGCACGTCTTCCAGAATATCTACATCTTCCAACTAAGCCATGCCTTCCAGAAAACTAATGTCTTCCTACACCTCCAAGTCTTCCAGCATCTCCAGGGCTTCCAGCATCTGCTTGTCTTCCAGCATCTCCACATCTTCTGACAACTACCCAGTCTTCCAACAGTGGGCTAAATATCCACGTCTTCCATCTCCAGTGTACCGATCTTCTAACATTCAGGTATTCCAGTGTCTACAATATCCAGGTATTCTAACATGTTCCGTAGTCCAGGTCTTTCCAACTTTCCCCAGGTCCAGACTTCAAAATTAGTCTTCCCAAGTCTGAGCCTTTTCCTGTTCAGATCTTTCCACAGACAAGTCTTCTAACTCAAATATCCCTGTTTCTAGTAGAATTAGCTTCCAAAAGTTTATTATGGCATCCCTTCTTATAGACCAGATATCACGGACTGACTGTACTGCAGCCTAATAGTGTTTTTTGCTATTAGGAAATGTGTGTTTATTCTTTACAGCTTTAAAATATAATATTCATAAAACAGCTTCTATAGAATAAACACATGGGATTGCTGTGATAAATTTTGCTACTTTATTAATGCTTATAGTTGTTATATAGTCAATTATGTTTAGGTGCAAGTAAAAGTCTTATTTTAATGAGAAAACTACTTAGAGACTTTTTTATTTTAGCCAGAGTTAACATACAGTGGAAAATATACAATGTGTCTTTTTTATAGCACCAATTTTGTTTGGTCTTGTGTGACTAATAATAATAATAACACTTAGCATAGCATTTGCTATATCCAGGCACTGTTCTAAGGTCCTTACATGCATCAACTCATTTAATCTTCACAAGAACCCATTGAGGTAGATACTATCATCCCTGTTTTACAGATGAGGAAACTGGCACACAGAGGTGAAGTAACTTGTCCAAAGGATACAACTAATAAATGATTGAGCTGGGATTTGAACCCAACTAGCCTGCTTTCAGAGTCCATGATCCTAACCACTATGCTATAATATCTGCTGTTGAAAATCAAGATGAGGATTATGAGATCCAAAGCTTGATTGCTCCCATTTTATGTGTAGACTATTATAAAATCTCATATACAAATGGTCTTACTGTATTTCATCAGTATGGGAACCTATTTGTTTATATTCACAGATCTCATTCCTCAACTAGCTATTATCATTCCCTTGCTCATGTATATGGAACTAGGCACAAACACTTCCTCATACCATTTTCAGTTTGGGTAGACAGAATATAAAGGAGTACTGAGTTCAAGTACCCTTCGCTTTAGAATCATATTCATAGCTCCATGCTTTCAGTTCTGGTGCTGAGAATTTAACTGTCCCATCTACTTTAATTCCTTTTTTCTGACCATTTCCCCCTTTACACCTTACTATCTACACCACTTACCATTAGTTTGTTTCTGACCTCCAGGATCCACCTGCTTCAAATCTCACAGACCTCTTGGATTCCTCCCACTGCCTTGTGTCTGACTAATGGTGACTACAACTTCTTAACTCCAAGCATGCTGACCTAGAGTACTAACTACTTGGTTCTCCGAGTCTCAGCTACTATCAGGTGCTTCCAACAACATTGCTACCCACACCTCTGGTTGGCATGACAAGCATTAAAGCCATATAATGAAATTTTCATTAGGTAATATAATGAAATTATCTACATAGTACTACTACTACTACTACTACTACTACTACTACTACTACTAATATCTTACAAATGTTTAATGATTTAGTTTACAAAGTGTTGTCACTTCATTCATTCATCCATTAATTCAACAAATATTTATTGAGCGCCAAATGTGTGCCAGGCATATTTTAATGGAACTTAAAATCATCTGGGGGAAAGAGAGATAATGTTCAAATAATTTGAACAATTATTTATAAATTTTGCAAGGCCATGAAGGAACAGTGAGTTTAGGATGCTGTGAGAGTCTAGAAAGTTAATGAAAGCATTCCTGAGGAAGTAATACTTATGGTGACTGAAGAATCTATATTCTCATTTGATTATCACAACAACTCTGTCATTTAGATAAGATAAATGTTTTTATAACAGTTTCTACCTAATCAGAGGTTAAGCAGCAAGTACTAAAGATGGACATGGGATCTGTGCACAGGGTCGGACACAAATAACGCCTGATTTTTATTACAAAATCATAAGCCTGTGACTCTGTAACATAACAATATCACCCTCAAGCACATCAATGACATTTTAGGTGAGATGCTCAAGTTAAAACTATAAATTGTTACACTCCTATTATTACCCTACCAACCACACTCAGGCAGGCGTTACTTCTGCCAGACTCTGTATTTTGACTTTCTTTTCTCAACTATTTCATGCTGCTTTAGAATATATAATAAGTACAATATTGGCAATATATATCAAGGGATATAAAAAGTTTTGTGCTCTTTGACTTAGTATTTTCACTTCAATGAATCTACTCAAGAGAATGATCTAAAATGTGGATAATTCATGTACAAAGACATGCCTCACATAGTTATCTCGAAGAGTTAAAAACAGAAAAACCCAAGGTCTAACTTTGAAGGCATAATTAAGTAAATGTGCTGTTTCCATGTGATGGAATATTATTCCATTAAAATATTTATGGTCAGTTTATATTATATAATGTTAAGTGAAAAATCAGGGTACAGATTATATAGAGTGAGATTGCAGTTATTTTAAATATATACTCAGAGACAAGTGAATTGAAATAAATCCATTGTAGACTGTGAACTAATTATGTCTAGGTAGATAGAATAATGTGTGATTTTTTATTTACTTCTTTGTTATTTTTTCTTCCATAGTTCTTACAGTGTGAAAGTATCTTATATTCAGGAAAAATTTTGACTGATTGTGCACAAAATTATTATTTATTTATCTTTAATTTACACATGTAATCAAGTTTTGCTGTTGAAAACATTTCAAAATATAAGTAAGCAAAGTAAAAAACTAAAATCTCAAATAAACTCAATATTCACAGATAATGCTATAAAATTTTAGTGTATGTCCTTCCATAGTTTCACACGTATGTTTGTTTCATTTTACAAAATGATATTATACTGCCATTTAACCTAGTTTTTCCACTTAGTAAATTATAAACATCTTTCTGTATCAGTAAGTGTGCATCTGTAGTATAATTTTAATACATAACTTATTTACTTCATTAAGTTCTTTCCATTGTTTTGTAATGTCAAAACTGCTGTGATGAGCACCTATGTTGTGCAAGTTGTGCAGAATACAAACTGCCTGATTGGTGGAGGCCCTGTGTGTGCAAAGCTGTTCAGATATTACTTACAATAAATTCTTCCCAGGCGAGTTGCTGCTAATCTAAAGGATATGTGCATCCTAAAGTTTGTCACAGCATAAAAATTCTAAGCAATTGAGATACTCAACAATTGGGGTGCATAAATAAAATGATACCGTAAATAAATGATGGGATACTGTGCAGTCGTTTCAGTTTTACCACAGAGGCCTATTTACTAGAATGGGGATATGTTCATAAGGTCTCATTAGTGAGAGGAACAGGTCACATGAAGGTATATGTAATATTAAAATTTTGTGGGAGGGAAACGATATAAATGTCCTTGAGATATACACTATTTCAGAATATACACTAAAGTGTTTGTAGTAAGTGCCCCAAAAGGAAAATCGATAAACTGGGGTATATGTGTACCATGGAATACTGCACAGCAGTGAAATGAATACACTACAGCTAAACAGTATTAATGTGGATGGATGTTAGTTCTCTAATGTTAAAACATGTCAAGTCCCAGAAGAGTACATATAACTGGATATCCTGTTCATTAAAAAAAAGTAAAATCAAACACTATATTACTTAGGCACATATATTGGGGATTAAAATATTTTATTAAAAAGCAAAAGAATATCAACAAAAAATTCAGGATAATGGTCATTGAGTTTGAGGAAAGGAGGTTGAAATAGGAGAGTGAACTGAAGTTTTTGTCAGTATTCTAGTGCTCAGGTTTGATGGGTGAGTGGGTGCATGGTCGTTAATTAATTAAAAGCACATTATTGTTAATAATTGTATGATTTAATGAAAACTAAATAACAAGTTAATGGATAAAAATAAATGAGGGCTATGCATGGATAAATGAGACAGTGTGCATGATCTATGACAGCATGCATAGATTATTCTGAATCCAGTTTTGTGCACTTGAATTTCATGTTTTTCTTAAGCAATTATCTCTGGGTGTTCAGAATACATGTACTTTTTATTCTCTTGTGGCTCTCTATTTCCTAAATTTTGTATATGGAATATATATAATATTATGCTAATTGAAAAACAAGCCCCAAATTATATAGAATAATATCTCAGATATGCCAAAAATGCATGACAGGGACTGAAAAAGTATTGACATGTTAATAGTAATTGCCTCTGTGCAGTGAGATTTCATATAGCATTTTTATGCTTCCTTATAGTTTTTAAAATCCAAATGTTATAAAGTGAGATTATGTTGTTATTTTTCTGTAGCAAGTGTATCACGTGCTTATTATATAAGTAAACTGGGCAGTAGTATATAAAGGAGCGAATGAAAATACCCCTCTCCCAGACCTACTGCCCAGAGACAGGCATGATGATATGTCTGCTGTGTTTCTTCCAAGCTATTTTCTGCATGTGTAAATGTGTTCTTGTGTGTTTTACAAAATGAAATCATCCTACACATAAAGCAGGTCCTCTAGTAACATTGTTTTGTTCAATGTTCTTTTGTTAAAGTTCGTGAGAAAAAAAAAATGGATTCCTGGGCAGGGCCACTGTCTATGTGATTCGCACGTTCTCTCCATGTCTGCGTGGGTTTTCTCCAGGGACTCTGGTGTCCTCCCACATCCCAAAATGTGCATATGAGGTGCAGTGGCACGTCTGCAGTGTCCCCATCTAACTGGGTGTAGATGTGTCTGAGAGAGGACCTGCGATGGAAAGGCGTCTTGTCCAGGGTGGATCCCGCCTTTTGTCCTGAGCTGCCAGGAGAGGCTCCAGTCACCTGTGACCCTGAACTAGAATAAGCAGGTTGGGAAATCATTCTGTTACTTGTTTTTATTTATCTTTCTTAAATGTATTCATATGTATAGCTTACATTTCTTATTTTTCTTTTGTTTAAAGAATTTTTTCAAAAATTTGTTTTTAGAGAGAAGGGAAGGGAGGGAGAAAGAGAGGGACAGAAACATCGATGTGTGAGAGAACATTGATCTTCTCTCGCACGCCCCCAACCCAGGACCTGGCCCGCAACCTGGGCATGTGCCCCGACCAAGAATTGAACCCACAACCTTTCAGTTTGCGGGAGGAGGCCCAACCCACTGAGCTACACCAGTCAGGGCTCACATTTGTTTCTTTCAGTGTTTGATATTAGAAGTGTTTGGGTCTTTATTTAAAAGTTTGGTGATGTTTTTGTGACCAGAAATGTGCCATAGGCACTAAACTCTTGTTTCTATTAATCAGCCTGTGGTAAAATTGGTTTCATTACGCATTGTTTCCCTTAAAGTCACAGTTTCCAAGAACCTATCTATGCAGTTAAGTGACGATTTAACTGTACTATTCCAAACTTGCTGTCCTGTCTCCCCTTCCTTTCCCATTCAGTAGAAAGTCATTGTAACAGCTAGTAGAATTCCACAGTAGGGTGCACTGTATCATTTATTCAACTCTTTCCATGTGACAGATCTTTAGGTTAACAGTTTTTTGCTATTACACATAATGCTGTGCAAAGCATTCTTTTAAATCTATCTTTTGCATGTTTAGAAGTATTTTTATAAGCTAGAAATAAACCTGCTAGATCAAAAACTTTGAACTAAATGGCCTTTGTGGCATGCTGGACACTATTATTCTTTTTAATTTTGTCAGCATTTTGGATGAAAATTTCAATCTCATTCCTTTATTTTTCCCTACCCACTAGTAAAGTTAAGTGCCTTTTAATATATTTATTAGCTATTTGTATTCTTTTGGAGATTTCTTGTTCATCTCCTTTGCATATTTTTCTTTTGAGTCATTTATCTTTTATTTTCCTTGTTGATATGCAGGTCTCTAAATATTAGTGATGATATCCTTTTGTCTGCTATGTATTACAAATGCCTGTCCTTTGTCTTTTTAAAAGTTTATTTGTGATGCTATTTGCCACAGAGTTTTAATTATGTAAATAGGCAAACATTTTAATTTTTCTTTTATAGTTCCTTGGTTTTGTCTCATACCAAGATTATAAAAATATGGCTCAATATTTCTTCTAATATTTGACATATTTTATTTCTTAGTCCTTTAACCCATATGGAATTGTTTGTGTCTGTTCGTGTGTGTGTGTGATGGACAGTAGTGGCCTATGTTAATTTTTTTCAGAAGACAAAACTAGTTTTCCTAACTTATTTATTATATTAATTATGTTTACACTAATTTGGAATTTTTTGGTTTTTTTTAACTTTTAAAAAAGATTTTATTCATTTATTTTTATTTTTTAAATATATTTTATTGATTATGCTATCACAATTGTGCATTTCCCCCTCTTTATTCCCCTCCGCCCTGCACCTCCCCTCCCACCAGCATCCCCCCCTTAGTTCATGTCCATGGGTCATACATATAATTTCTTTGGCTTCTCCATTCCCCACACTATTCTTAACACCCCCTGTCTGTTTGCTACCTACCGTCTATGCTACTTATTCTTCGTACCTTTCCCCCCTCTCTCCTCCTCCCACTCCCCTATTGCTAACCCTCCATGTGATCTCCATTTCTGTGGTTCTGTTCCAGTTCTAGTTGTTTGCTTAGTTTGTTTTTGGTTTTGTTTTAAGTGTAGTTGTTAATAATTGTGAGTTTGCTGTCATTTTACTATACATGTTTTTTTATCTTCTTTTTCTTAGATAAGTCCCTTTATCATTTCATGTAATACAGGCTTGGTGATGATGAACTCCTTTAAGGAATTTTCTTTTCATCATGAACTATTTTGGCATGCTTCTCATGTTTCTTTTTTGTTCCGTTTTTGTCTATTACTGCACTAGTACCTCACTGCTTAAATTACTACTGGAGCGTTATGATATGTTTGATATGATATGTTATGATAGGTTTGAAATCTGGTAGGGCTGCTCTCCCTTTTTCTTTTTCTTTTTTCAGAATTTACTTGGCTATTCTATATTTTCTTTTTCCAGATGAATTACAGAGTCAACTTGTCAACTTTGGTATAAAGAAAAAAATTCCCAGGAAGTGCCTCGGACCTTTTGAGTAACCTGTCAAGAAGTGGCATCTTTGCAATACAGAATTTTGCATTTATCTTTTCTCCAGGCATCATATTAAACTCTGTTCTTATCTCTGGGCTTTTCCCCCATGAATTATCTTTAATTCCTAGCTACATAATCATGTCAGTTGTAAATAAGAAAAAGTTTGTCTTTTCATTGCAAATGGTTGTTTCTGATTTGGTTTTCTTTTTGGCACATTGGTAAAGATCTTATAACTTCCAGGACAATGCAGATTTATACTGACAATAAAGAATAGGCCTCCTCCTCTTGTTTTTGACTTTAATAATAATACCTCCTTGTTTCACTCTCAAATGTGATTACTATTGATTCTGACAGATACCCTGTTTCAACTTATGGAAACACCCTTCTATTCCTGATTCCTGACTGACTTATAGATTTGTCAGAAACAGACGTAGAATGTTATCAAATGCCCTCTCTGGGATCTGCTAAGGTGATAATATGATTATTCTTTTTAATCCATTAGTGTAGTTAATTACGCTGATAGGTTTCCTAATGTTGAACTATTCTTGCATTCTTGGAATAAAAGTGACTTGGTAGCAGTGTTTTGTTTATGCAAATATTTCATGTCACACCTAAAACTCTATTAACACATTCCTAGAACAGTGCCTTGTACCTTTTTCACATCATGGCACGCTGTGGTAAATTAAATGGACAGGATTGCTCAGGGCAGAAGCAACTGGCTTCCCAAGCTCTTCTTGTCTGCCCCCAGGGCCTTAGAAGATATCATGTTACAGACAAAACCTATCCTCAGGACACCAATGTGCACATTTGTTGGGAAATTCTCATTTATTATTTTCCTTTGTGTAATTTCCTTTTCCTGATTTAATATCAGAATGGTATTACCCTGTGAATCAACTTAATTTTTTTTCTTAGTTTACAGTCTAAGTAAATTAGACACAAACCGTTCCCTTAAACATTTGGTAACACTCACCCTTAAAAATATTTTGTTCTCATGTTTGTTTGGGGAATGGGGGTGTAACAATGTAGTAAATCCTCTTTTCAATTTGTTTGATGATTAGACTCATTTCCTTGAGTCAATTTTGTCAGTTTGTTTGTAAAACTCTTCCATTTCATCTGGATTTTTATAAATGTATTGTTTGTAAGTTTTATGTAAAATATTCTAACGTGTATGAATTTGCACATGTATGGCAATACCTCTTTTTTATTCTTTTCCTCAATAGGACTGTTTATATATTTTGTTAACAGTTTATATATTTAGTTAACTATTAAAAAACAAATGTTTTTAAAAATATCACTTCTTGCTTTTCTTAATCCCTTCTTTCTACAGTCTTGGCTTCTATTTGATCTTTCTACATTTAGGTGGATGCTTAGTTTATTTTTTAGTCTTTTTCATTTTCTATTTAATGCATTTAAATCATAAATTTTCCTGTAAATACGTTTGACTATTGCATAGTTTTCACTTGCAGTGCGATAATAGTCATCCTTTGATACCTTGTCTGTAGTTCATTTTCCTTTCTAACTCAGTTATTTAGAAGTGTATTTTACATATTTCAACAGGATTAGGTTTTTGTTAATGTTTGGCTTTTCTATGCTTATTTTCCTCATTACTAGTTATACTGTCTCATGGATGGAGAATGTTTCCTGCATGAATTATACACTCTGTTATATTTGGCATCCTAATGTAAAATTTTAAAATAAATATTCCATGGGCAATTGAAGTAAATGTATTTTTGTTTGGGTAATATTATATGATTTATACATAGTAAATCAAATTTTTAATTGCGATTCAGATTTTCCCTATGTATTTGACTAATCTAAATTTTCTGATAAAAGTATATAAAATCTCAGTTTTACCACAGTCTCCTATTTCTAACCTTTTTTAGTTTACATATTTGAAATTCTTTTTCAGTGCATTAAATTTCATGATTATCCTATTGGATTGTGTTAATTCACAGCAGAAAGATACCTTCTTTTATTCATTCAATGCCTTTTTTGGCTTAATTTTTTTGCCACTTCTACTATGAATAGATTTTTGTTAGCATTTATCTGGTGTATCTTTATCCATTCCAATATTTTCAACTTTTCTGTCTTGTTTTGTTTTAGATGTATCTTTCCAAAATAGCACATGATGATATTTTTCCTCCATCTGATAATGTCTACCTTTTAATTCATAATTAAAACTTTCTTATTTACTGCAATTCCATATTTTATTAATCTGTCATTTTAATTTTTATCACTTTTTGCTAGATTTGTCAAAGTACATATTCTCCTTTCCCCTATAATGATTTAGAAGTTTGAAATATCACTCATAATAGTGATTACACTGATTTTATATATGCATATACACACACACATATACATGTATACACACACATGTATGTATATGCACACACACAGGGTCCAGCAGAAGTAACGCCTGCTTGAGTGTTGTTGGTAGGGTAATAATATGGGTGTAGTAACTTATAGCTTTAATTTGAACATTTCACCTAAAATGTCCTATGGTGTGCTTGAGGATGATATTGTTATGTTACAGAATCACATGCTTAAGGTTTTGTAATAAAAGATTTCATAATAGCCTTGGCTGGTGTGGCTCAGTGGATTGAGCACCAGCCTGCGAGCCAAAGGATCTCCGGTTCAATCCCCAGTCAGGGCACATGCCTGGGTTGTGGGCCAGGTTCACAGTAGGGGGCGCTCAAGAGACAAGCACACATTGATATATCTCTCTGTCTCTTTCTCCTTCCCTTCCCATCTGTTACAAATAAATAAACAAAATCTTTAAAAATATATTTTGTAATAAAAAAGGGGTGTTATTTGTGCCAGACCCTGTATGTATGTATGTGCATATACATATATATGCACATACATACATATGCATACATGTGTTGATTTTTTACTTTATACAGTATTGTTAAAACTTTTAAAGTGAGCATATAATATCTTTGCAATAGGAAAACAAAGAAAAACATCTGCTTTTCTGTGTGTCTCCTCTTTCTTTGCACTGACCAGTCTCACGGCCCTTGCTTGGCCTCTCATCACCTAGATTTTATATTCTTCCACCAACCTCTCCATGCCTCACTACTCCTGTCTACCCTGTTTATTGCTACTGGATTTTCTCCATAAAATATCATTTTATTTATATATCTCAATTCCTAATTAAACTTCAACCCCTGACACCCGAGTCCTTTATGACCTTCCCTACATAACCATTCCCATTTTCTATCTGGCTGTGGGCCATCTTCTCTAGTCAGACTGGTTTCTTCATTCTCTTATTAGTCAGCATTTGTTCCTTCCTTCATTTTCATTTCTTTTGTTCTCTACCTTTTTCTGTTTTCTGAGAGTCCTACCCAACCACAAAGAGTCTCAATACCTGTTTTACAAGGTAAGTTATTCTTCTGTTCCAATAGTTTTCCATTAGGGAAGACCTGCATCTTCAAGCAGCAGAAATAGTCTAGTCACAAACCTCTGTGGAATCAGACTTCATTTTTGACCATGACACCTTAGGGCCTTTGACATTTATTGGAAAGGGACATTTTGACTCTTCCCTAAAATGATTTAACTTTGAGATTGATATTAACCCCTCACCCCAAACCAAAGGTTTCTTAACACTTTTTCGTTAATAACAGTGGTGGTCAACATCAACTTAATTTAACACTTTCCACAGTTTCTGTGGTTTCTGAGTCCTCTTTAATCAATCTCCCATTTCCTTGAGAGTTGTTTGAGGGCATATCAGCATTGAGCTGGTGACTGGAGCTCCTCTGGAAGTTTCTACCAGAAACTTCCAGCTGCTCGAGGCCGAAAGCCTCAACAGAGCCTTTCCTTCCATTTTAGTCAGTGGCCCTTCCTACCCTATAATGAAGCTAAGAATAGTGCCTGAGAACACTAGGCACCAAGAAAACATTTTCTTATCAATGCCAAGAAGTAATCAGGTATCTACAGCACTCCCACCCAACAAGACAAGGACATTAGCAGACTTTATATTTTTGTTTCCCCTACCAGTTCTTCCAGATCACCCTGTCCCCGGGGTTCCTAGAAGAGAGTGCTGCTGCAAGAAATACTGTCCTCATGAGGTGGAGTTCTGGTAGATCAGCAAATCTGAATTCCTTTTTTTAAAAAAGATTTTATTTATTTTTAGAGAGAGAGGAAGGGAGGGAGAAATATCTATGTGAGAGAGAAACATCAATCAGTTGTGCCTCATGTGTGCCCAGACCTGGGACTAGGCTCACAACCCAGGCACGTACCCTGACTGGGAGTTGAACAGGCGGTATTTATTTATTTATTTATTTATTCACTTTTTTTTATTGTTCAAGTACAGTTTTCTGCCTTTCCCGCCACCCTCCCCACCTCCCTCCCCTGTTTTCCACTCCCCTTGTTATTGTCCATGTGTCATTTATTATTGGTCCTGCAAATCCTTCACCCTTTTCCCCTATAATCCCCTTCCCTCTCCCCTCTGGTCACTGTCAGCTTGAACAGGTGGCCTTTAGCTTTGCAAGTGGATGCCCAACCAATTGAGCCACACTGGTCAGGGCAACAATGCTGAATTTTTTCTTTTTTAAGATTTTATTTATTTTATTTTTAGAGAGGGGAATGTGGGGAGAAAGGGAGGGAGAGAAATGTAAATGTGTGGTTGCCTCTCAAGCATCCACTACTGGGGACCTGGTCCTCAACCCAGGCATGTGCCCCAACTGGGAATTGAACTGGCAACTCTTTGGTTTGCAGGCTGGCGCTCAATCCACTGAGTTACACCAGCCAGGGCCAAAGCTGAATTCTTGATGAACCTTTGCCCATTTTCTAGACTTCAAAATATTTTTGATAGTTTACACTATGCCATTCCTATTTTATGACTTTAACTTAATATTTTACTTAATTTCATAACCCCACTAGCTATAATTATTAAGACAACATGTTTCCCTCATTAATCATTGTTAGCATCAAATCCTCCTTTTTGCATGCATTTATTTTTTGTGAACAAAAACATTTTTTCCTAAACTGTAGTGTAAACTCTTTTTCTTATCTCAACAAATCTTCTTGTGGGTACCTAGAATTCCTAGGAAAGTGTAGCTGCAGAAATCCACACAGGGTGGGGTCCGGACACATCTAAACTTATTGTGCCACCACGTTCTTGTATGTGGGGTTTTTGTTATTCAGGAAGAACTCACCAAAATATGAGTCCATTTTGGGCCAAGCTCATCAGCAAAAAGGTTCTGTCTTCATCAGCAATGTAAAAAATGAAGATGAGCTCAGGTGCTTGTGCAGCATCTGCCCCCAAGTTCCCAGTAGGTGAGAAAGCGCACAGATCTGATTTAATACCCAGACTCAGGTCGTCTGGACACAGAGTTTGTCTGAGGATTGCAACCATGTATGCACTTGTGCAACTTATTTCTTGCTCACTTGGTGTTGTCCCTTTTGAGCATCATCATGGACATGTGGCCTTTTATAGATATCACTACTACATGGGGGGTGATAATCATGTTTTTGTAAAGATTGTATTTATTTATTTTTAGAGAGGAGAAGTGATGGAGAATGAGAGGGAGAGAAACATCAATCTGTGGTTGCCTCTTGAGTGCCCCCTACTGGGGACCTGGCCCACAACCCAGGCATGTGCCCTGACTGGGAATCGAACCAGTGACCCTTTGGTTTGCAGGCTGGCACTCAATTCACTGAGCCACACCAGCCAGGGCCATAATCACATTTTTAATGTTCAAAATTTCATAGTTCTGTGATGGTGATTTTATGCTGATTTCTTTATCACAACTCAGACATCTTTGAAGGTATCCTTATTTCCTCACAAGAACAGGTTGTTCCAGGCTAATTTTAAACTATGTCACTCGATAAAGACTCCATTTCTTTTTAGTGAAAAATTAGACAAAACTCAGGAGGCTAGGGGTAGAAATTATTTCACATGAGTGATTAGAGTAGAACAGAATAACATAGTGGCTACTATCCACTTTCATGATGAATCAAAAAAATTACTTCCCCCCCCAAATACACCACAAACTCATGTTATTGCTTTTAAGTTGTGGTTTCTTTTTACCTGGTTTAGTGAGGGCTTATTAATCCAATTTTTCATTTGTGCTTTTGTGCTACCAACTTTTTCCCCTTTCTACTGACTTTTTAAAAATAAAATACTATGTGTTTAGAAACCATACCATGTGTTCAAATTACTGTGTTGTGATCCTCACTCCCAATTTAGCAGGCTCCATTTTTTTCTCTCTTAGTTTCTATTTCTTTAAGATGGCCACAAATTGTACAGCTCCAGACAATCTTGATCATATTGTTTAAACCTCATTATGCAAAGAACAGTCTTCTCCCTGCTCCTGGGAATCCAAAAGTGTAGGACATAAGTAGCTCAAATAGAGTATCAGGCAGTTTTCTATGAGTTTTATTAATGCTTTACTTTTATGGAAACAGCAAGAGAACAAGATTTTATGTGCAAGTGCTTTTCAAGCATCTGCTTGTATTATATTTTCTAATATCCTGTTGGTCAAAGAAAGCCACATGGCCAACCCAGATGCGAGGAGTAGAGATATAGAGCCATTTTGTGATGGCAGGACCTGCAATACATTGCAAGGGCAAGCATACAGGAAGAGGAATAATGTGTGGCCATTTTTACAATTTACCACACTCCTCTCATTTCATCCCCTACCCCTCTCTCTATTACTTACTCCCCTCTAGCCAAACCAACTTCCTGCTTTTCCTTAGAAACAGCAGGCATGTTCTCACCTCAGGGTCTTTGCACATACTAATCTCTTTGCCTGAAGTACTCTTCCATCAGATATCCAGTTCCTCTGGCTATTCTGGTCCCCGCTGAGATTACTCCTGTATCTGTGATAATCTAATAGGTCAGCTGGGTGCTAAAAGGCTTCAGCTATAATGGCTTGTGTCTGCTTCACATTAAATTTTCACCCACCAGTAGACTGTCCTTGGCTTTTTATGCACTAATCAGAGGGTCTGGTTCCAACAACTGTACAAGCATGCAAAGCCTCGTATGACATAGCTTGTAACTAACACAGTATTATTACTTTCACTATGTTCTATTGGAAAAAACAAGTCAGCAAGTCAGATCCAAGGTGTGGGGAAGTAGATTCCACTCCTCAATAAGAGGAGCTTCAAAGTCACATTGAAAAGGGTCATGGATACAGAGAGGGAAACGATTGTGGCCCTTCTTACAAACAACATACCATAGTGTGATATTTTTTACAATTTTACTTCAAAACAATAGTTTTCAGTGTGAGGAAGTGTATCTTATTTTATGTCTTTAATTATGTTTCCCATCTCTCCTTTGTCTTCTTTGCCATGTGTAACTTCTGTTAGACAGACATTGACTCAAATATATTTATTCTCCATACCTCACAACTTTTCACTCTTAGCTCTCTGCTTCCTTCCTCCATACCTCCCCAATATACCCCCCAAAACTGGAATTTATTTATAAAGAATTGTGTATTTACTCTTACATGTTTAAACTTCAGTCACCTTCAAAGTACTCTCCATTTGGTGTAATACACCTATTGAGACATTTTATCCACTGCTCAAAACAGTTTTTGAACTCATTGATTTTGATGCCTTTTAGTGCTTCTGCTGTTTTTTGTTTCACCTCTTCCACATTGGCCAAACATTCCCCTTTGAGGATTATTTTTCATCTGGGAAACAAAAAAAAAGTTGCTTGTGGTGAGATTGGGTGAATAGGGAGGATGGGGCATGGGGGTCATGCTGTTTTGGGTCAAAAACTGCTGAACACTCAGCACGGTGTGGGCAGGTGCTCATAAATCACCCATCATGCAATGGCCAAAGGCATGGAGCGAGTCTTCAGAAAAAATTCACTGAAGCTGAACAATGATATCTTTTTCTCCTCCACAGTAGCTTATTCTATTCTTTTCTAGGCACGAAATCCTCTTGAATCTCTGAGAGTTTTTTTCTGAAACTTTTCTTCTATTTCTTGAATTAATTATTTGGAGTTATTTCCCCTATTCAGCTTGGAGTCACTTTTTCATGCTGCTCATTATCTTCAGGTAAAAGGCAATTATTTTTCAGTGAGCCTCTTCTGAGCTGCTAAAGGTAATTATCAATGATCATAATATGAATACTATCCCTATTGTTACTCCGGATCACATAACATTGAGTTACCTATTTGAGAAACAATTCAGTAGAAAATTGGTGCTTGTGATTTAGAATATTATAATTTGGAGTATCTGCCTTTGTGACTTTCAAAAAGAGGCTTCTGTATAAATACCAGTTTGATTTTTATCTCCTTGGCATCTTAATGGTATGGCAAGGGTTTTTTGATTAGCAGACATAAAGGCCCCTTGCTGAACCTCTGCTATAGATTCTCTGAAGCACATTTTTGTGAGGGGTTTCTTCCTGATCCCCAAAGGGAGGCTCATGTATTTCAAATAGCCTATAGTTTGAGTCAAGCTGTTCTAAACATATCCTAAAAGTATGGTGAAAATTCATGCAACCATGTTCATGTGTTAGTGATATGTGTTGATAAAAATAGCGAACACAGCATTGTTTATAATTTCAAATAATTGAAAATCTATTTGAAAATCTTTTGGTAGATTATGTAGCACGTATAGCATATATTCTGATATATATGCAGTGAAAGAACACACCATTATACTGTGTAAATTTGCTAAACACATGTAAGTTTTTAAAAAATGTCATATGGTGTTTGTTAGTAGTACAGTTATATGGAATTTTTGTTTCCTTCCTTATACATTTTGAATTAAGAGAAAACTAAAATGTTATTTAAAAAGCAAATTATTCAATATTATCTCAACAGAGTGACAGTGCATAGAAAAATGGGATAAAAGATGCCAAAGTGTGAAAAGTGGTTATGTTGGGGTTATAGATGATTTTTCAGGTATTTTCTTCAAATTTCTTTAATGAGTATGTATTATTTCCTAAGCAGAAAATAATGAACAGTTGAATAAAAATAAATTTCACAAGATGAACAAAACCATAGGATTTATGTATCGTGCTTCTGCTGTGTAAGTTATGAGTTTATCATTATAAGGTTGGTGTCTAGAATCATTAAAATAAGGGACGGTTGATGCATTTCTGGAATAGGAAAGAAAATTACGGCTTTGCTAAAACAAACTGGAGATTAAATGCGGAAGATAAATAGGTTATTTCCACACTGTGGCCCCAGGTCAGTGTGGGCTGTCCCTCCTCTGAATTCTTGGAGGACTTACTGTGCAGAGTCCTCACTGAGTACCGTATTTTTTGGACCATATGACGCACCTAGGTTTTAGAGGAAAATAGGAAAAAAATTTTTGAAGCAAAAAATGTGGTAAAATATTTAATAACATAAATAACATAATATTTCACCAATGTAAATGTAAACAGAACTCAACAGCAGCATTAACAACCATTATTCCGCCCAAATTTGGCGGGGGTGGAGACAGAGACAGAAAGAAAGTGCGTCTTATAGTCCTAAAAATGTGGTACATGTCCTTTACTACAATATTCTCAACAAAATGGTTTCATGGGAAAGGGCTTCATGTCTTAAAGTCGTTGTATTGTCTATAATGCTCAGTGCAAAATTGTCATTAAATTAAGGTGATGGTTGGTGAAAAAACTAGCATAGCTCATTTTATGACAATTTGGTACGGTAAACTTTTTTACTCCTATGGAGGCTTAGGTAACACTAGATAACATGAAGAAATCAAGGCATAGCAAGGTTATATTACCTATATCACAGCCTATAAGTGAGAGGTTTGGAATTTCTACTCTGGTGTCCTTGCTCTGAAGTTTGGGGTGTTTACCGATACACACTGCATCAAAGGTGGAGACAGAGTTCCTGTAAAAAACATAGCTCACATAGGTCAGGAAATGCAAGATCAAGATAGCATGGGTTCCCCTTATCCCTTGTCCCACAGGGGACACTGAAACAAAAGGGGCCAGATGACCAGCAAACAAGAGCACTGGGGTTCCTTGTTGCCAAGAGGCCAATTCCATACCCTAGTTAAGAGGACTGTAGCCTGCAGCTCTCCCTTAAGTGGGTTTCCATGGAGCAGTCCTCTAAACTTTACTATGTAGATAAAATCTGGCTAGGGGGCAAACAATTCAGCTCTTTTGAGTAAGTGGGAGCAGGAAGCCAACAAGTAGCAACAAATTTAGGTTAAGAGGCAAAATGCCTTGATGATGATGTGTGAGGAGCTTGGTCTTGGTGTATTGAGCATATATTTGAAGTTTTTTTTTAAATTTTAGTTTATTCATTACAGTTTCTATCCTTTATTCCCATTCCAGCCCACCCACCCATCCCTCCCCTCCTCCCTCCCCTTTCCAACACCCCTAGTTTTGTCCATGTGTCCTCTATATTTGTTCCTGTAAACCTTTCCCTTCTCCCCTGAAATTCCCTCCCCTCTCCCCTCTGGTCCCTGACATCCCGTCCTCTATTTCAGTGTCTTTTGTTATATTTTACTTGTTTCTTTGTTTTGTTGTTT
>CM052552.1:23785598-23812582 GCA_028533065.1 Trachops cirrhosus
CAAGTTCATGACAATTCCTATAGCAAACTAATAACATTACGGGGGTAATTTGATTTCCTAAAATCTATAGCAAATAAAAATTTCCACGAAAGTCAGGGGAAAGACATAGATATGTGCCATCACCTCTATTGTTCAAAACTACATTGGAACACAAAGCCAGAGCTGCGATGTCAAAAAAAAAACAACTAAGAATATTGAAAAGAAAGAGATATTAATTGGTGATAAAATGATCACTGTGTAGAAGATACTAAGGAACAAGCATGTGGAATGTTCAAATAAATAAGAAACCTAAAAGGATAGTACAAGTTCATTATAGCACAAGCAACAGCCTTGCCACCAAAAAGCAATCACTAATTAGTACATGTATTAGAATGTCCCATTCACAGCAACATCAAGATCCAAAGATTTCCTGGAAAGAAGCACCAAATAAATGTATGAGCTCTTCATAGAGGCAACTAGAAAATTTACTGATAGAGTCAGGTAAAATACATCCCAAGTAAACAGGTCTGTCATATTCATGGATGGAATACACATCACTGTAAAGATGTGAATTCTCATTTGCACGCTCAAGCGCCTTACCTGTAGCTGCCAAGATGACAATTGAACTGGGGTTGCTGTCGTCTGCTCCCAAAACCAAGCCTGGGAAACCATAGAAGAAAGAATAAAAAACAAACCACAAAAAAAAATGTAAACAACATGTGAGAAACCCCAGGGGAAAACTGAGGATTGTGTTGAACTGTCACTTCAGACTGGAGTGAGGGAGTTCTGGGCCTAGGAGAAGTTGGGGAGAGTTTGTAACTTGTAACAGAAGGCAGAGGGCGCAATAGGAAGAGGCAAGGGTTTGGAACTTCTGCTTCTGCTGCACTACAGACATCCAAGGTGACACCTAAGACCACAAATGCCAGTGGCCCTGGGTAGTGTCAGGACAATGGGAAAGATGGGAGTGATGGGGAAGGTATGACTGGGCGCTGCTGAAAATCACCTAAAGCCATTCAAAGGTTGGTCTTCTTTAAAAACACATTATTATAGCCAAATTAAGGAATGAACTAAACATAGATTAGTATTCCCATGAGTCACACACATACACACACATTTTACACATACACTTGGTAGACATGTACAATGTACAGAATATATCTCACTACGAAGCAGGGTTATAAAAAAGAAAATCACTGCACTGGACAATACACTGTTAGATAAGCTCAAAAAGAGGCAGGAGACCCCAAAATCAAGCCGTCCAGCCTGTTCGATGTGGAAAATACATTTTGTAGAATAAAATGTATACAATCAAAAATAGTTCCTTCCTAGACAGAGGGGAACCCACAGAAAGCTGCCCATGGTGTCAGCAGGAGCGGTCCCTGGCAGAACAGTCAGACAGAAGTGATCTCTCTCCTGTATCCTCATTCCACAGGGGGAGTCTCAGTGAACCAGGGCCATGGACCGAGGGATGCACCATCAGGTTCACCAAAGGGAGGACATGGCAGCCCTGTCAGGAGTAAATATAAATACCTTGGACTGGTCTGGAAGTATGCCTACATTCTCAGGTAGAGTGGGGCTTAAGGGGGCCAGGGGCAGGGAACATTGACCTGCCCTGTGCCAACCCTGGGTAGCCCTGTTGCATCGTGGCACTCTGATGCTCACTCACCACTTCCTCCACCTTGAGGTTCTCAGGGTGGGGAGGAGCTTGATCCTGGGCTCAGGAACACAGGTACACAGAGGGAAGCTGCCCAGGTGGAGACTGACTGGAGTCAAGGGGAAGACTCTGAGCTAGGACGGAGTAGTTTTTCCATGCAGACACAGTGGGGGTTGATGGTCGCTCCGTGCCCGCGCAGTCGTCCAAGAAGTCCCCAGGCAGTATTCCTGTTGGTGGCCTTCAGGGACTTTCCTCTCAGAAGCCTGAGAGACGGGAGGTTTATCTCTAAGGGGCACAGAGTGCGGATACAAGAGAGAAAAGTCCTCGGCTCTGGCAGGTGTCAAGGTGAGGGCCTGAGGGAGACAGGAAGACCTGCCACCACTGAGGGTGGGGACCAGGCTTGATCTTGCCTACGGCCTCAGTCCTGGGAAAACCCGGGCACAGGTGCTCGGACATGGCATTTCCTGCCTTAAGTCTTTGAGAGCCAGAGGGACAAGTGGCTTCTTCTGAAGAGGTCCAGTCTGACTCAGGTCAGCCCTTTAAGGAGGACCTCAAGGGAGGTGTGAGCAGGGCACCCGCTCTGGGCAACTCAACCCTGCAAAGGTAGGAGTCTTGCGCCGCCTCCTGCCCTTACCGTGAACCCTGAGGAAGCCACGCAAGTTACCCGGATGTTCTGTTTCTAGAATCCCTTCACTGAGTCCGAGGGGTGGCGCTTTGGATGGGCAGATGGGGTGGGTCCTAGGCCTGGCCAATCATCAAGGCGAGGACCCTGAGGAAGGCATGGAAGCACCGCCCACTGCACATATAGGCACTGGGGCAGCTGAACACCCCTGCAGACGGTCCGGGAGGTGCCCCAGGCAGGTTCCTGGAATTTGGCGTGCCTGGTCTTTCCGTCTCAGAAGACCGAGGGACGTGGCGTTTTCTCTGAGGGGCGCGGAGTGAGGAAACGAGAGAAAAGTCCTGGGTTCTGGCAGGCGCCAAGGTGAGGACCTGAGGAAGACGGGGAGACCTGCCACCACAGCGGGTGGGGGACAAGCTCAGTCCTGCCTGTGGCCCCATTCGCGGGAAAACCCCCCCACAGGTGTTCGGATATGGCATTTCCTGGCTTACGTTTTTTGAGAGCCAGAGGGACGAGAGGCTTCTTCTGAAGGGGTCCGACTCAGGTCAGCCCCTTAAGGAGGACACCAAGGGAGGTGTGAGGGGGGCTCCCATAGAGAGAAGAGTCTCTCGCACCGCCCTTCCCCCCGCTGCCCTTACTGTGAACCCTGGGAAAGCCAGACAGTCCCTGAATATTCCTTCACGGAGTCTGAGGGCTGGTGCTTCACAGGGGCAGATGGAGGTGTCTCGGGCCTGGCCAGTCATCAAGGCGAGGGCCCCAAGGAAGGCATGGAGGCACCGCCCACTGCCCATATAGGGACTCCAGCCCCTCGCTGTCCCTGCAATGGTTCCTGGGGCGCCCCCAACAGGGCTGAGGAATTTGGAGTATCTGGCCCTCTCGCCTCGTAAGTCTGAGGGATGTGAGGTTTTCTTTGAGGCGTGCAGACTTAGGGCAAAGGAGGGAGAAATTAGTTCTAGGCTCTGCCAGGCGTGAAGGTGAGGAGCGTGAGGAAGAAGAGGGAGACCTCAAAGGCAGAGGGTGGACTCCAAGCTCCGTCCTGCCGGGGCCCTCAGTCCTGGGCAGCTTCAAGCGCAGGTGGTCAGATGTGGTGTTCCGGTTCTGTTATCTCAGGATTCTGAGGTACAGGAGGTTTCATCTGCCTGCGGGGTGTCCAGTCAGCAGTGGGAGGAGTCCCAGGCTTTTCCTAGTATCGCCTAAGGGAGGAAAACCTTCCACCCAGTGTACGGGTCTGTAGGGGTGGGGGGTGGGGGGTGGGGGAGAAAGCCCTGAGGTGCACTTGCTATTACTTCTGAGAAACCACAGGCAGGGTTTGTGACTATGGTGGGTCCCATCCGTCCTTCCATGCTGGGAATCTCAGGGACCCGAGACTTTCAGTTGTAGGACTCGGGTCAGAAGACGGGTATCCTGCCTCTGCTAGTTCCCTCTGTGAAAGTACTGAGGGGAGAACACAGCACAGACAGGGTGCCCCAACCTCTGCCTTCCTGGCACCCTCACTCCCTGCCACTGCCCTCCCGTTGTTGTCAGCTCTGGTAGCCAAAGACTTACAATTTTGGAGTCTGGGGGAACGTGAGGCTTTTTCTGAGGGGTGTAGTCTCAGGTCAGTAGAGGGAGGAGGCCTAGGCCCTGCCAAGCTCCAAGGTGAGAACCTTGAGGGAGGAGTGAGAAGACCTGCCAATCCAGCTTGCTGTGGCCCCCCAGAAGAGTGCCCCTCCCATCAGCACTGAAAAGACCTGGAAGGGATGTGGGGAAAGAGGCCCCTTTTGATCCAACACTGACTTCCTTTTCTGACATCTCAGGGAAATGGAGGCCCTCGGCTGAGGGACCCACCTCGATCAGCAGAAGGGAAGAGATGCAGGCCCTGCCAGAAATAAATAGTGATAGGAATAATCTCAGAGTGGAGGATGGGAGCCTTCGGGGTCTATAAAAACCCCACCCACTCTGCTCCCCGTCAACTATGGGAGGACTCAGGCAGTGGTGGTGCCACGTGGTGCTCTCTCACTTCCTCTAGAAAGTAGTGGGGCTTGCCTCTGGGAAGTGAGGCCTTCATCTGAGCAGGCATTGAATGCATTGTGGGAGGACAGAAGATAGCCCCCACTGCCCCACTGCCCTTTGGGATTCAGCCCCAGGACACCCTTGGCAGGAGTGGTGGGATGTGGCCTCTCTACTTCTCTCTGCAGATTCTCAAGGGAGAGAGAACCTAGGTGTGAAGGAGCAAGGGTAGCTTGGCACAGGGAGGGGTCCAAGGCCATAGTGGGGTGGGGAGTCAGTTGAAGCACTGAGAGCGCTCCCTGGAGTGAGTGCCGAGCTATCCTCTGCCCTTCCTGTCAATGTGGGAAGACGAGGGACGTGGTTACTGAATATGGTCCTGTGCCACTTTTGTACCCTGTTGTTGGGGTTGGCGGTGGTGGGTCTCGGGAAGGTGAAAATCTTGTTCTCACGAGTGTGGCCTGAGTTGGGCAGAGGGAGGCGTATCACACCCTGTGAGGTGTCCAAATGAGGACTCTGATGCGCGAGGATGTACAGGACCAGCCGGCTACCCCATAGAGAGGGGTCTCACAGCAACTCAACCCTGCCGCCAGCTCTGAGAGGCCACACAGCAAGGTTGCCAAATATGTTGCTTTCTGACTGCCGCTTTGGGAGTCTGAGAGAGCTGAGGCTTTTTCTGAGATGTGTGACCTCAGGTTAATACAGGGCACAGCCCCAGGCCCTGCCAGGCATCAAGCAGAGGACTTTGAGAGGGCAGTGAGAGGACATCCCACCCCAGGTAGGTGTGGCCTCAGCCTGCCCTGAAAATACCCCAGTCCTAGCTGGAGGGCCCCAGCCCCACCCTGGCCCTCCTGTTGACCACAGGAGACCACCCCGGCATTGGCCCTTTGTGGCATTTTCTTATTTGTGTCTGGAGGAGGGTCTCAGAGAGGCGAGGGCCTTGATCTGAGGTGATGGTGGCCTTAGGGGGAATCGCATCAGTTCAGAAGAAGGAAGAGCCTCAGGCTCTGCCAGGCACCAAGGCAGGGACCCTTGGTGAGGCCTGAAGGCCGCCATCCCCCAAAAGAAGGACCCCACAGAATCTGAGCCCTGGGAGGATCAGAGCAGGTATGGCCAGATGTGAGGAACTCTCACATATGCTCTGAGCTCTACCAGGAGTCAAGGGGATGAAGTCCTTCAGGGAAGTGAGGTCTTGATTGGAGGGGGAGCTTGGGGTCAGTGGAGGGTAGGACAGACCTTGCTGGGAATAGGCACGAGGACATATTTTGAGGGAGGATTGAGCATATCCCTCATGCCCGAACGGACTCCGGGCAGCGGTGTCTGCATTTGTTGTCTTTTTACTTCGTTTGGAGTGTCCCAGGAAGGGAAAGGCCTTGGTCTGAGCTGGTGACATCAGCGGAGGGAAGAGTCCCAGGATCTGTGAGGAGTCAAGGCAAGGTAAGGACCTTGAAGGAGGACTAAGGGTGCCTGGCCACCAACTCAGACAGAAGGGGCTTCACAGAATCCCACCCTGTCCCCAGTATGCACCCTGGGAGGATCTGGGCAGGAGTGCAGAGGTGGGGTGCGCCCTCACTTTCTGCATGGCGTGGGTGGAGGTGTTTCTGGGAGGTGAAGCCTTGGTCATAGAGGCTGATTTCAAGTCACCAGAGGAGACGGGCCAAGGCCCTGCCAGGAGCCAAGAGGAAATAGCTTGAGTGAGGAAAGAGGGAACCCCCATCCCAGCACGGGTGGGGTTCGGGTCCTGCTGTCAGCCCTGGGAGACCACGTGCAGGAGCAGCTGGATGTGATGTATCTTTCCTTCTGTCTTCACAGTTTCGAGGAGGAGAGGGCCTTTGTCCGTGTACAAAGGCAGGTCAGCTGCGAGAGCCACGTCAGGTCTGAAGAGGGAGAGGCACACCTCTAGCAGGAGTCCGGGAAAGTACCCTTGGTGAGGAACAAAGGTGCTTCCCACCCTAGAGAGAAGAGACCCTGCAGAGCCCAGCTGTCCTCTGTTCTCAGCTCTAGGAAGACCTAGGCAGGGGTGGCTGGATAGGGGATGCCCTGACTTTCTGCATGGGTGAGGGAGGTATCTCAGAAAAGTGAGAGTATGCAGTCACAAGTGAGGGGGCCTGTCAGGACCTTTCAGGATGAAAGACAAATACTGAGGTGGTGGGAGGATTAGAGATAGTCCCACCACCGAACTGAGGGGGTCCAGCCTTTGCCCTCAGCAGTGGAAGGACCTAGTAGGGGTGGAAACATATGGTACCTCGTCACTGTTGCCCAAGGTTCTCAGGGAGGTAAGGGCTTGTCCTGAAGGTCCTGGACTCAGTACACAAGAGAGGGGCCCCAGGCCCCGATGGGCATCTGAAGTAAGGGATACGACAAACCCTCAGACTGGGGAGAGGGGTCCAGGAGCTGTGAGGAGAGGGCCTTGGTGTGAGGTACGGGTGCCCAGGTCGGCAGAGCAGAGGAGGCCCAAGCAGAGCTAGGAGTACATGGCCTGGGTGTCTACCAAGGACCCCACCCACAGTCCCAGAACCTACCCGCTCATGATCAGCCCTGGAAGCCTTGGGCCACCCTGGCCAGCTGCACCTTCAAGAGCTTTCTGGTATCTTTCTACAGGTTCCTAGGAGACAAACCGTCCAGGAAGACAGGAGCCCTGTGAGGCCTTAGAGCACCCCCTAACCAGGAGACCTGTAAGTGAGCCTTCCTCAGAGCTGCCAAGGGCACGCTTCTCTGCTAAGGCCACTGACCCTCTCCCTCTCTCCCCCAGGCTCTTAGGATCTCATCTCCCATTCTCCTGCTCACACTTCCGCCTGCGGCTCCCAACAAGACTCAACATGTCTCGCTCTCCAAAGTGTCCACGCCTCACACCTGAGCCTAGCTTTCAGGCCGAAAGTGAGATAGCGTTTTCCGTACCTGGGGAGGAGGAGGAGAATTCCTCTTGCTCTTTCACCTTCTCCTACCTCTCCAGCTCCTCCGCATCTCCTTCCTCTCCTGTAATGCCAGGTCCCCGAGAAGAGGAGGAGGAAAATGTGGCAGAGATGGAGATGGAGACGAAGGAGGGGGAGGGGGAGGGGGAGCAGGAGGGGGAGGAGGAAGAGAAGCAGGAGCAGCCTGCTGCTGAGATACCAGGTCCTTCCCAGAGTCCTCAGAGATACATGGCACAGAGCACATCAGTTGGAGCCTCCGGTGGCCAAGAAAGTGAGGAAACAAGCTCTCTGCAGGCCTCTGCAGACCCCGAGGCTTTGCACAGAGATCCGCTAGAACAGAAGGTGGCCAATTTGGTGCATTACATGGTCCTCAAGTATCGATTGAGGAAGCCTGTTACAAGGGCAGAAATGCTAAAAGTTGTTAGCAAGAGGGACAGGAGTCAGTTCCCTGTGATCTTTGAGAAAGCTTGTAAGTGCTTGGAGGTGATCTCTGGCATTGATGTGAAGGAAGTGGTCCCCGCCACCCACTCCTATGTCCTTGTCAACTCACTGGATCTCACCTATGATGAGATGCTTGGTGACCTCCAGAGCATGCCTAAAAACGGCCTCCTGATAATCATCCTGGGTCTGATCTTTTTAGAGGGCAACTGCGCCCTTGAGCAAAACATCTGGGATTTCCTGAATATGCTGGGAGTGTATCCTGGGAGGGAGCACTTCATTTATGGAGAGCCTAGGAAGCTCATCACCAGAACCTGGGTGCAGGAAAATTACCTGCTGTACCAGAAGGTGCCTAATAGTAACCCTCCACGCTACACATTCATGTGGGGTCCCAGGGCCCATGCTGAGACCAGCAAGTTGCAAGTTCTAGAATTTTTGGCCAAGATCAAAGGGACTGACCCCACTTCCTTCTCATGCTGGTATGAGGAGGCTTTAAGAGATGACAGAGAGAAAGCCCAGGCCAGACTTGCCCCCGTGGGTCGTGCTGCTGCCCTCTCCATGGCAAAGAAGTAGTCTGCAGCCTCTCCTTCCCCAGCTGAAGAATGAGCCCGAATCCTCACTCTGTGTCTGAAAAGGGCGCTCACAGTTCCAAGGAGAGGAGGGCCAGAGTCAGGGGCAGGCTGGGGAGAAGACAGCGCACAGCAGCCCTGTCTTCATATTCCGTATAGGGCTTACCTTGTTTTCCCCTCCTTTTGCTATGTTTCAAGTGCTGTTGCTTTTAGTGGAAAGTTCATGAGCTTTGGAATCTAAGTTGATGAAACAAATTCGTGTCGCTTGCATTGCTCTTTATCAGGTGGGAGAATGAGTTTTGATATTTGGAAAGATCAAACTATTTGGGGGACCTTCCATCTTATTTTGTGATCTGGAAGAAAATAACGTGACACTGGTACAGGAGTTTCCTTGGAAATGTGAAAGAATCCCTCCGAAAAATAGAGAAAAACATGTAACGGCTGTTTAACTTTTGGATTTCTTAACCATTTTAGTTTATTCTGTGAAATTAAAAGAGATGTACCTGGGTTTGCTTGGCTTATTCAAGGAAGTAGGACTAATCTTAGCAGATGTTAATAAATAAATTTTAGAAATGTCCACTGACTCATTTCTTTGCCAAACAGTAATGGTGTATCTTCTCTTTGGAGAGCACTGTGTTGACAGTGAAGGTACTAGGACAAGCAAGACACACTGCCGCCCAAACAATGGTAGGTAGAGCCTAGGAGCAGCGCTCACATCAGCAAGATGGTGAGGTGTCCTCCAACACCTGAGGAACAAGGGAAAACAGGGAGTGAGGGGGTGAGACTCCTGGTGCGAGCAGCCAAGTGAAAATGCACTGAGCCAAGGCAGTCTGGGGCTTTGGGAAAGTGCAATTCCTTCTGTGGGAGTTAATTACAAGTTAAGCTGTGGGTGGTGGCAGGGGCCAAGCTCTCAGAGGGTGTGTTTTCGAAGTAAGAGAAAAACCTGGAAGAGAAAACTGCTTAGTAGTTACTTTTGGGTCATGGATGAGCCAGACAGAAATTGACACCTGGGGTGGGTATGGAAGGGGTCCTGGCCTCTTGTCCCAATGCAGCTAACACAGTGCATGAACCAGGTGTTCCCGACACATCCACTGCAATGACTTCTTGAGGATAGTGTGATAGACCCCTGAGGTGGTCCCCAGAAGCCACTACTAAGCTGGCACTCTTCCCTGGCCTGGGAGAGCCAGAGCTTGCTCCATTAAAGTGACAGTAAAGGTAGGCTATCTTGACTGTCATTAGGCCAACTCAGACAGTAAAGCCATGTCTAGATTTAGGAGGCGGTGAACTGAATGAAAATAGCATTTTGCATGGATGAGTAGCTGGGAGGGAAGGAAGGAGCCAGCCTGAGACTTAAATACCGGGAACTCTGAGTTATATCAGCTGGGGAAGAATAACCCATACCCAAGTTAATATATCGTCTAGGAGGAAAAAAATAGCAAGCTTTATTTGCGAAGCCTCATCTTTGCCTGATTTGACATTCTGCCTCCCGTCGAGCTGCATGTTATGTGAGAACGTCCAGGATCAAAACAAAGTCCCACAGGAGAGGGTAGTAGGGTCTGGGGACAAAGTCATATTAGATATTCCTGCCCGTCATCAAAGAACCAATCAATGTCAGGTGCTGTGCCAGATGCTTTCCTCGCTTTACATGCATTCCGGCGGTCCTTCCTGCGAGACAGGGCCTATCAAACCCAGTCAACAGGTGATGAACCTAAGGCTCATAGCGCTCGGTGATTCCCCCAAGATTTGACTGCTAGTAAGTGACAGGGTTGAGACAGGAACCCTGGTCTGAATTCACCTAGGGCCTGCATTCTTCCCACTCCTAGCCTGAGGCAGGGTTTCTGTCTCTTACTCCTTGTCTCTTCCCAGTACTGCATAAAGTCTCTCAGGGGAGAAAAAGGAGGACCACGTGGCAAGGTACCAGAGGTGGGCCTAAAGAAGGAAGGGGAAATGAGAGTGAAACATAATTTGGGGATTGTCTGAGCTGTATTTTGGCTCCTCCAGCTCTGAGCCCTGGTGTAGCTGACTCTGCCCAGGTGCTGGCATTTGCGTCCAGTGCTGGCAGTTGCAGGAGTTGCAGCAGCCTCTCCCCGACCTTCCCCAGTGTGGCCTTGTTTTGTACTGATCTCAGCCTACCAATAACCAATGTGGTGGCTGGCCCAGCCCTTGTGGTTCTTATTATGACTGCAAGACGTCCTTCGGCAATAATCATCAGGAAACTTTGAGAAGACATAAGTTTATTCCTCCCAAGACCTGGACGTTACACGGCCCAACTGGGGCAACACAGAGAGGTAGGGTGGGGGTGAAAGGGAGCGGGGGGGGGGGTGTCAGGGCAGGGAGAGCACCCGGGGTCCTGCTTAGGTTGGGCTTGAGTGTGGGTGCCTAGGGGTGCATGGGTTCACTCTTTATCATAGCAAGGATCTAAAGCACAGGAATGAGAGGGGAAAAACCAAGTACCCGATATGGTCAGTTGCTGAAATCAACCAAGATTTCTAAAACAAAAGTGCCTCAGCTGAGGGGAGGGGTGCGGCGGCCTGGCTCTTTATCTAGTCGAGGGCCTGGCAGTGTGTTTATTAGAGATGGTTGAGATAGTCATGTTCCAAGTGGTTGCTTGTTGGCAATGGATGCCTGGATGATGAAATCTTAATTCAGGTACTTGTAGTGTAAAAACAGTTAATAAATTATATGTTCAGATGAGCACTACAGTCCTCCTGTCCATCTCTGGAGCGTGGCCTATTGACTGGGTCTTTATTATGTCTTTCTTCTGAATGCTGTGTCCAGCTCCTAAGTTGACAATCACAACCACCTGCATTCCCCCTTTACAGAACATTCCTACTGACTGCAAAATCTCCCAGGCTGTTACATCAGTCATTCTGGAGTCCTGATGGAAACAGCCCCTTCACATGGCTCTTTATCTATCCAGGGCTTTTCAGTGTTTGATAGTATCTAGTGTAACCTAAGCTAGCATTCATAGCCACAGGAGAGCTGTTTTTTATTTAATGTGTGATCATCTCAGATATCATGGGAGGCCACCTGAATTATGGACATACTCTGAATCACCCTCAAGGCATGTGAACACCCAGACCTGTATCTGCAGAGTTACTATAGTGATTAGTGCCAGATAGCTTCCAGTCCTGGGACATTGGCAAGAGTGTCCTGGACACTAACTTACTCAAGAGTATTGCTCAACAAAATGATGCAAGAGAGCTGCTATGTGCTTCCTGACATGAGATATTGGTGGCTATAAGGCAGGGAGTGTTTTCTGGCTTGCTGCTGGTTCACATGTCCCAATGACCTATTTATTCAGACTATACTGTGACATCCAGCTGCTAATGAGGATTTCAATATTTCACAAGCCAATTTATATAATTTGTCTAGTACCACCCATATATACTCTCCCCCATCTCTCCTTCTGGACCCTTCTCCCCACACTGAAGTCTATACTCATAGCACTGACTGCTAGCTTGCCTAGGGCTCTCTGGAGTTGCTTTTTCCCATTGTCTTTCTCATGGGCTCTGGCAATTTCTCTCCAGGTGGCTCTCGTACCCCTCACAGACTTAGGGTGTCCTATCTGGTCATATTCCCTGGCTCCTAGTTATTCTGACAGAATCCTTGTATCTCAAAGTAATGGGGAAATTCCCTGCTGAAATTTTAGAATTTTAAATCATGCCCAGAGGAATCCTTTTACTTAGGACATCACTGAATAAATCCAGCTTAATATGGGTGAAGGATTAAGTTAATTTTCTGTTTAACCTACTGAGAAAATGGGAGACATAAAATAGCTTTGATGTAACATTTTTACACTCAAAATTTTACCAAAATTTAAAATATTGGTAAAATAATGTTTATGGAAGTATAATATATTTATATTACATCAATTTTTAAGAAAATATATTGGAATAAATATTTGGCAATATTTATAAAAGTTTAAATATTCATATTCTTTGCACATTAACCCAACTCCTATTTTATGTCTTTCTTATTAGAAAACATACATTTCCCTAAGAACTCATGTTCAAAGTTGTTGATTTCTATTAGTTCTATTAATTATAGAAGCCAATAGGAAACAACTTATGTGTCCATCAGCAGAAGTGTCTAGCCCATTATGGCCCATACGTACTTTATTTTTTAAAGGCTTTATTTATTTATTTTTAGACAGAGGGGAAGGCAGGGAGAAAGAGAGGGAGAGAAACATCAATGTGTGGTTGCCTCTTGTGCACCCGGGACTGGGGACCTGGCCTGCAACCCAGGCATGTGCCCTGACCTGGGAATCAAACCGGCCACCCTTTGGTTGGCAGCCTGAACTCAATCTACTGAGCTACACCAGCCAGGGCACATATGTACTTCAGAATTCTAGGGAGTAAGTACTGTCATGGAAAGATCTTTCACTTTTTAAGTGACAATGTAAATGCAAATTTAATATATACATCATTACCTATTACTGTAGGTAGCATCTAGAAATGAGTGGCCACAGGGAAAATAAAGCAGAGCCCCTGCCATTACATTCTAACAAAGAAAACAGAAGGCTGGAAACCAAAGGAAGTCCTGTCTCACCAATTAGAGTAACTCAGCCATCCTCAGCCTGCTCTGATAAGATTGTCAGGTGTTCTGAACATCAGAAGCAGGGATAGTGCAGGGGGAGGGGAGTCCTTGAGACTCTGTGCTGGGAAAGGGAGCCTCTGTAGCAATTTCACCAAGAAAGAAAGCCTTTGTAGCCCTACATTATTCCCAAGGTTTGGAAGCAGAAGGAGGGGGAACCTAGAAGCTGGCTAAGGTATATAGCACCTGAACCCCAATAGTCAGCACACTCAGGTTAGCTGAATGCCCACTTGTACCCTTTGCTCAAGTGTATCAAACAAACTTACTAACAACTTTTTTCCTCTACATGTGGGACATTTAGACTAGTTGGGTGCCTGCTTGCAGTTTTGTGCCTGTGTGTGTTTCATAAATAAACTTGCTATTTCATTTCCACTATACATGTTTCCTGTCACTTGAATTCTTCCTTCCCTTGCAAGCAAAACAAGAACTGAGAAACAAGCTCAGGGTAGAGGGGCCTCCTGACTCGGGTCTCTCCCTAATGAAAAGTTAATATATACATCATTACCAATTATGTTAAAATAAAAACAGTATATATTTTAATACACATACCTATGAAAAGTCCCAGAATAAATTTAAAATAATACAGGCCAGATTGTTCATTGTAATTACCTCTGAGATGGAGGATGAATTTTGGAGGAACTTGATAAAGCAGAGCATTGTGATTGATTTGCACTTTTAGAATTTTTAACAAGAATATATGTACTACTACCTTTGTAAGTCCATTTTTAAAAAAGCTCAAAACCAGAAATAGGTATGCATTAATCAGTTAAAGTAACTGCTAGCTGATGCAATAGACAAAACCTGAAATATGAGTAGCTCCACAAATGCATTTTTTGTTTCTGTTGTTCATGTGCATTCTGATTTTTGTTGGCAGACTTTCTGCTCTCAGGCAATTCAGGGATCCTGGCAGCTTCTACCTTGTAGCTCTACTATCTCAACACGGGGGCTCCATGTTTGTTGCTAAATGGCAAAGGAAGCATGGAAATTGCATACTGGCTCCTGCCTAATTACAAATGGATGTTCCAGGAAGGAGGGAAAAACAAGATGTGAATGAGCACTTGTAGTCTCTCCCATAAGCTGTCATATAGTAGGTGCTCAATAAAAAGCAACTATTGTAATCTGTTATGACAACAGCCCTCTTCATTTATTTTTTAAAAGATTTTATTTATTTTTAGACAGAGGGGAAGGGAGGGAAAAGAGAGGGAAACATCAATGTGTGGTTGCCTCTCACCTGCCCCCTACTGGAGACCTGGCCCACAACCCAGGCATGTGCCCTGATTAGGACTCGAACTGGCAACCCTTTGGTTCACAAGCCAGCGCTCAATCCACTGAGCCACACCAGCCAGGGCCTCTTCATTTCTTAAAGGAGTATTTGAGAAAATAAATTTTTACTTGAAATTCACCAACTTTTTCAAGAGCCTATAATGTGATACATGCTTTCAAATACAGGACCACATCTAGTTTTCAAAGATCCTGTATATATTAGCAGGGAGAACACACCCTTTTTCACTCAATAGCACTACACTGCTCTTTGCAACAACCTTTATAATCTTTTAAGACTGAGGATTTTCTCTTTCCCTGTGATGATGCATGTTCAAAATATTAATTTATGATCATCTCCTACCTTCCACATGACTGAACATTCCTGAAGACCTCTACAGGAGTCTTTTCCTGTGGAGCAGGTTTACAAAGGGCAATGGAAGGGTAGTTGTTTTAGTCAGCTGAGGCGGCTATAACAAGATATCTTGTGGTTTAAACAACAGAAATTTATTTCTCATAGATCTGGGGGTTGCAAAATCCAAAATCAGGTTGCTAGTACACTCAGTGTCTGGTGAGGCCTTTCTCTTGGTTTGCAGACAGCCATGTTCTCATTTAATCATCACATAACCAAGGACACTAATGTCATCATAGGTCTTCACCTTCATAATCTCATCAGAACCTAGTAACTTCCAAAGACCCCACCTTCTGATACTACCCCACTGGATATTATGGTTTCAACACAGGAATTTCCGAGGGAGCACAAACAGGCAGTCTGTAATAATGATTGATTTTTCTTTTTAAATCAGAATTAGTATGACTGCTAAGAAACTGTTCTTCACCTTCTGGAAGGACTCCAAGGACTGTAAGAATTCAGCCTCTGTAGATGTTTGATCACACAGAGATTTTCATGGTCTTTCTGAATCTACCCTTTATGAGGGAGGCTTTTGTTTTTAAATGTGTGAGTAAAGTCATTCATTTATGTATGTGTTTAGTGGCCAATTTCAAACAGCTATCCCATTAAAATCCTACTGCAAATGTCAGGGTGGTTTCAAAAATAATCTAACTTAAGAGTTATACCCCAATAACCAGTAGATCATGTTCCAAGTCACTCTACTCACAAGCCCATTCGAAACACACTTACAGCCCTGGCTGGTGTGGCTCAGTAGATTCAGTACCAGCCTGTGAACCAAAGGGTAATCGGTTTGATTCCCAGTCAGGGCACATGCCTGGGTTGTGTTCCAGGTCCCCAGTGAGAGGTGTGTGAAAGGCAACCACACATTGATGTTTCTCTCCCTCTTCTTCTCCCTCCTTATCCCTCTCTCTAAAAGTAAATAACTAAAATCTGAAAAAAAAAAAGAATGAACAAAAAACACTTAGAGGCTTTGTTAAATACACCTGGAGAATGACCATGTAGTAGCTTCCTGGAAATGTTGTAACAAATTACCACAACCTGGCTGACTTAAAACAATAGAAATATATTCTCTCATAGTTCTGGAGGCTAACAGTCTGAAAATAAAGTTGTCAACAGGTTGGTTCCTTCTGGAATTCCTTCTGGAATCCTCCATGAGGGACAATTTCATCACATGACTCTCTCCTAGCTTCTGGTGACTACCAGTGATCCTTGGCATTCCTTGACTTGTAAATTGATCACGCCAAACTGCCTTCATTCTTCACATTCCCTTCTTATGTCTCTGTGTGTTAAATCTCCATCTCCTTTCTGTGTGTATGGCCCATCCTAAATGCAAGACAACCTCATTTCAAGATTCCTAATGCACTTACATCTGCAAAGATGATTTCCAACTAAAAATACATATGCAGATGCTGGAAATTAGGACTTGGACATATATTTTGGGGATCAACATTCAAGTCACTATAGATCAATCCAAACAACACTGCCCAAATCAAACTATTAATGTGAAGGGGCTGTTTCCATCAGGGCTCCAGAATGACTGATGTAACAGCCTGGGAGATTTTGCAGTCAGTAGGAATGTTCTGTAAAGGGGGAATGCAGGTGGTTGTGATTGTCAACTTAGGAGCTGGACACAGCATTCAGAAGAAAGACATAATAAAGACCCAGTCAATAGGCCACGCTCCAGAGATGGACAGGAGGACTGTAGTGCTCATCTGAACATATAATTTATTAACTGTTTTTACACTACAAGTACCTGAATTAAGATTTCATCATCCAGGCATCCATTGCCAACAAGCAACCACTTGGAACATGACTATCTCAACCATCTCTAATAAACACACTGCCAGGCCCTCGACTAGATAAAGAGCCAGGCCGCCGCACCCCTCCCCTCAGCTGAGGCACTTTTGTTTTAGAAATCTTGGTTGATTTCAGCAACTGACCATATCGGGTACTTGGTTTTTCCCCTCTCATTCCTGTGCTTTAGATCCTTGCTATGATAAAGAGTGAACCCATGCACCCCTAGGCACCCACACTCAAGCCCAACCTAAGCAGGACCCCGGGTGCTCTCCCTGCCCTGACACCCCCCCCCCCGCTCCCTTTCACCCCCACCCTACCTCTCTGTGTTGCCCCAGTTGGGCCGTGTAACGTCCAGGTCTTGGGAGGAATAAACTTATGTCTTCTCAAAGTTTCCTGATGATTATTGCCGAAGGACGTCTTGCAGTCATAATAAGAACCACAAGGGCTGGGCCAGCCACCACATTGGTTATTGGTAGGCTGAGATCAGTACAAAACAAGGCCACACTGGGGAAGGTCGGGGAGAGGCTGCTGCAACTCCTGCAACTGCCAGCACTGGACGCAAATGCCAGCACCTGGGCAGAGTCAGCTACACCAGGGCTCAGAGCTGGAGGAGCCAAAATACAGCTCAGACAATCCCCAAATTATGTTTCACTCTCATTTCCCCTTCCTTCTTTAGGCCCACCTCTGGTACCTTGCCACGTGGTCCTCCTTTTTCTCCCCTGAGAGACTTTATGCAGTACTGGGAAGAGACAAGGAGTAAGAGACAGAAACCCTGCCTCAGGCTAGGAGTGGGAAGAATGCAGGCCCTAGGTGAATTCAGACCAGGGTTCCTGTCTCAACCCTGTCACTTACTAGCAGTCAAATCTTGGGGGAATCACCGAGCGCTATGAGCCTTAGGTTCATCACCTGTTGACTGGGTTTGATAGGCCCTGTCTCGCAGGAAGGACCGCCGGAATGCATGTAAAGCGAGGAAAGCATCTGGCACAGCACCTGACATTGATTGGTTCTTTGATGACGGGCAGGAATATCTAATATGACTTTGTCCCCAGACCCTACTACCCTCTCCTGTGGGACTTTGTTTTGATCCTGGACGTTCTCACATAACATGCAGCTCGACGGGAGGCAGAATGTCAAATCAGGCAAAGATGAGGCTTCGCAAATAAAGCTTGCTATTTTTTTCCTCCTAGACGATATATTAACTTGGGTATGGGTTATTCTTCCCCAGCTGATATAACTCAGAGTTCCCGGTATTTAAGTCTCAGGCTGGCTCCTTCCTTCCCTCCCAGCTACTCATCCATGCAAAATGCTATTTTCATTCAGGTCACCGCCTCCTAAATCTAGACATGGCTTTACTGTCTGAGTTGGCCTAATGACAGTCAAGATAGCCTACCTTTACTGTCACTTTAATGGAGCAAGCTCTGGCTCTCCCAGGCCAGGGAAGAGTGCCAGCTTAGTAGTGGCTTCTGGGGACCACCTCAGGGGTCTATCACACTATCCTCAAGAAGTCATTGCAGTGGATGTGTCGGGAACACCTGGTTCATGCACTGTGTTAGCTGCATTGGGACAAGAGGCCAGGACCCCTTCCATACCCACCCCAGGTGTCAATTTCTGTCTGGCTCATCCATGACCCAAAAGTAACTACTAAGCAGTTTTCTCTTCCAGGTTTTTCTCTTACTTCGAAAACACACCCTCTGAGAGCTTGGCCCCTGCCACCACCCACAGCTTAACTTGTAATTAACTCCCACAGAAGGAATTGCACTTTCCCAAAGCCCCAGACTGCCTTGGCTCAGTGCATTTTCACTTGGCTGCTCGCACCAGGAGTCTCACCCCCTCACTCCCTGTTTTCCCTTGTTCCTCAGGTGTTGGAGGACACCTCACCATCTTGCTGATGTGAGCGCTGCTCCTAGGCTCTACCTACCATTGTTTGGGCGGCAGTGTGTCTTGCTTGTCCTAGTACCTTCACTGTCAACACAGTGCTCTCCAAAGAGAAGATACACCATTACTGTTTGGCAAAGAAATGAGTCAGTGGACATTTCTAAAATTTATTTATTAACATCTGCTAAGATTAGTCCTACTTCCTTGAATAAGCCAAGCAAACCCAGGTACATCTCTTTTAATTTCACAGAATAAACTAAAATGGTTAAGAAATCCAAAAGTTAAACAGCCGTTACATGTTTTTCTCTATTTTTCGGAGGGATTCTTTCACATTTCCAAGGAAACTCCTGTACCAGTGTCACGTTATTTTCTTCCAGATCACAAAATAAGATGGAAGGTCCCCCAAATAGTTTGATCTTTCCAAATATCAAAACTCATTCTCCCACCTGATAAAGAGCAATGCAAGCGACACGAATTTGTTTCATCAACTTAGATTCCAAAGCTCATGAACTTTCCACTAAAAGCAACAGCACTTGAAACATAGCAAAAGGAGGGGAAAACAAGGTAAGCCCTATACGGAATATGAAGACAGGGCTGCTGTGCGCTGTCTTCTCCCCAGCCTGCCCCTGACTCTGGCCCTCCTCTCCTTGGAACTGTGAGCGCCCTTTTCAGACACAGAGTGAGGATTCGGGCTCATTCTTCAGCTGGGGAAGGAGAGGCTGCAGACTACTTCTTTGCCATGGAGAGGGCAGCAGCACGACCCACGGGGGCAAGTCTGGCCTGGGCTTTCTCTCTGTCATCTCTTAAAGCCTCCTCATACCAGCATGAGAAGGAAGTGGGGTCAGTCCCTTTGATCTTGGCCAAAAATTCTAGAACTTGCAACTTGCTGGTCTCAGCATGGGCCCTGGGACCCCACATGAATGTGTAGCGTGGAGGGTTACTATTAGGCACCTTCTGGTACAGCAGGTAATTTTCCTGCACCCAGGTTCTGGTGATGAGCTTCCTAGGCTCTCCATAAATGAAGTGCTCCCTCCCAGGATACACTCCCAGCATATTCAGGAAATCCCAGATGTTTTGCTCAAGGGCGCAGTTGCCCTCTAAAAAGATCAGACCCAGGATGATTATCAGGAGGCCGTTTTTAGGCATGCTCTGGAGGTCACCAAGCATCTCATCATAGGTGAGATCCAGTGAGTTGACAAGGACATAGGAGTGGGTGGCGGGGACCACTTCCTTCACATCAATGCCAGAGATCACCTCCAAGCACTTACAAGCTTTCTCAAAGATCACAGGGAACTGACTCCTGTCCCTCTTGCTAACAACTTTTAGCATTTCTGCCCTTGTAACAGGCTTCCTCAATCGATACTTGAGGACCATGTAATGCACCAAATTGGCCACCTTCTGTTCTAGCGGATCTCTGTGCAAAGCCTCGGGGTCTGCAGAGGCCTGCAGAGAGCTTGTTTCCTCACTTTCTTGGCCACCGGAGGCTCCAACTGATGTGCTCTGTGCCATGTATCTCTGAGGACTCTGGGAAGGACCTGGTATCTCAGCAGCAGGCTGCTCCTGCTTCTCTTCCTCCTCCCCCTCCTGCTCCCCCTCCCCCTCCCCCTCCTTCGTCTCCATCTCCATCTCTGCCACATTTTCCTCCTCCTCTTCTCGGGGACCTGGCATTACAGGAGAGGAAGGAGATGCGGAGGAGCTGGAGAGGTAGGAGAAGGTGAAAGAGCAAGAGGAATTCTCCTCCTCCTCCCCAGGTACGGAAAACGCTATCTCACTTTCGGCCTGAAAGCTAGGCTCAGGTGTGAGGCGTGGACACTTTGGAGAGCGAGACATGTTGAGTCTTGTTGGGAGCCGCAGGCGGAAGTGTGAGCAGGAGAATGGGAGATGAGATCCTAAGAGCCTGGGGGAGAGAGGGAGAGGGTCAGTGGCCTTAGCAGAGAAGCGTGCCCTTGGCAGCTCTGAGGAAGGCTCACTTACAGGTCTCCTGGTTAGGGGGTGCTCTAAGGCCTCACAGGGCTCCTGTCTTCCTGGACGGTTTGTCTCCTAGGAACCTGTAGAAAGATACCAGAAAGCTCTTGAAGGTGCAGCTGGCCAGGGTGGCCCAAGGCTTCCAGGGCTGATCATGAGCGGGTAGGTTCTGGGACTGTGGGTGGGGTCCTTGGTAGACACCCAGGCCATGTACTCCTAGCTCTGCTTGGGCCTCCTCTGCTCTGCCGACCTGGGCACCCGTACCTCACACCAAGGCCCTCTCCTCACAGCTCCTGGACCCCTCTCCCCAGTCTGAGGGTTTGTCGTATCCCTTACTTCAGATGCCCATCGGGGCCTGGGGCCCCTCTCTTGTGTACTGAGTCCAGGACCTTCAGGACAAGCCCTTACCTCCCTGAGAACCTTGGGCAACAGTGACGAGGTACCATATGTTTCCACCCCTACTAGGTCCTTCCACTGCTGAGGGCAAAGGCTGGACCCCCTCAGTTCGGTGGTGGGACTATCTCTAATCCTCCCACCACCTCAGTATTTGTCTTTCATCCTGAAAGGTCCTGACAGGCCCCCTCACTTGTGACTGCATACTCTCACTTTTCTGAGATACCTCCCTCACCCATGCAGAAAGTCAGGGCATCCCCTATCCAGCCACCCCTGCCTAGGTCTTCCTAGAGCTGAGAACAGAGGACAGCTGGGCTCTGCAGGGTCTCTTCTCTCTAGGGTGGGAAGCACCTTTGTTCCTCACCAAGGGTACTTTCCCGGACTCCTGCTAGAGGTGTGCCTCTCCCTCTTCAGACCTGACGTGGCTCTCGCAGCTGACCTGCCTTTGTACACGGACAAAGGCCCTCTCCTCCTCGAAACTGTGAAGACAGAAGGAAAGATACATCACATCCAGCTGCTCCTGCACGTGGTCTCCCAGGGCTGACAGCAGGACCCGAACCCCACCCGTGCTGGGATGGGGGTTCCCTCTTTCCTCACTCAAGCTATTTCCTCTTGGCTCCTGGCAGGGCCTTGGCCCGTCTCCTCTGGTGACTTGAAATCAGCCTCTATGACCAAGGCTTCACCTCCCAGAAACACCTCCACCCACGCCATGCAGAAAGTGAGGGCGCACCCCACCTCTGCACTCCTGCCCAGATCCTCCCAGGGTGCATACTGGGGACAGGGTGGGATTCTGTGAAGCCCCTTCTGTCTGAGTTGGTGGCCAGGCACCCTTAGTCCTCCTTCAAGGTCCTTACCTTGCCTTGACTCCTCACAGATCCTGGGACTCTTCCCTCCGCTGATGTCACCAGCTCAGACCAAGGCCTTTCCCTTCCTGGGACACTCCAAACGAAGTAAAAAGACAACAAATGCAGACACCGCTGCCCGGAGTCCGTTCGGGCATGAGGGATATGCTCAATCCTCCCTCAAAATATGTCCTCGTGCCTATTCCCAGCAAGGTCTGTCCTACCCTCCACTGACCCCAAGCTCCCCCTCCAATCAAGACCTCACTTCCCTGAAGGACTTCATCCCCTTGACTCCTGGTAGAGCTCAGAGCATATGTGAGAGTTCCTCACATCTGGCCATACCTGCTCTGATCCTCCCAGGGCTCAGATTCTGTGGGGTCCTTCTTTTGGGGGATGGCGGCCTTCAGGCCTCACCAAGGGTCCCTGCCTTGGTGCCTGGCAGAGCCTGAGGCTCTTCCTTCTTCTGAACTGATGCGATTCCCCCTAAGGCCACCATCACCTCAGATCAAGGCCCTCGCCTCTCTGAGACCCTCCTCCAGACACAAATAAGAAAATGCCACAAAGGGCCAATGCCGGGGTGGTCTCCTGTGGTCAACAGGAGGGCCAGGGTGGGGCTGGGGCCCTCCAGCTAGGACTGGGGTATTTTCAGGGCAGGCTGAGGCCACACCTACCTGGGGTGGGATGTCCTCTCACTGCCCTCTCAAAGTCCTCTGCTTGATGCCTGGCAGGGCCTGGGGCTGTGCCCTGTATTAACCTGAGGTCACACATCTCAGAAAAAGCCTCAGCTCTCTCAGACTCCCAAAGCGGCAGTCAGAAAGCAACATATTTGGCAACCTTGCTGTGTGGCCTCTCAGAGCTGGCGGCAGGGTTGAGTTGCTGTGAGACCCCTCTCTATGGGGTAGCCGGCTGGTCCTGTACATCCTCGCGCATCAGAGTCCTCATTTGGACACCTCACAGGGTGTGATACGCCTCCCTCTGCCCAACTCAGGCCACACTCGTGAGAACAAGATTTTCACCTTCCCGAGACCCACCACCGCCAACCCCAACAACAGGGTACAAAAGTGGCACAGGACCATATTCAGTAACCACGTCCCTCGTCTTCCCACATTGACAGGAAGGGCAGAGGATAGCTCGGCACTCACTCCAGGGAGCGCTCTCAGTGCTTCAACTGACTCCCCACCCCACTATGGCCTTGGACCCCTCCCTGTGCCAAGCTACCCTTGCTCCTTCACACCTAGGTTCTCTCTCCCTTGAGAATCTGCAGAGAGAAGTAGAGAGGCCACATCCCACCACTCCTGCCAAGGGTGTCCTGGGGCTGAATCCCAAAGGGCAGTGGGGCAGTGGGGGCTATCTTCTGTCCTCCCACAATGCATTCAATGCCTGCTCAGATGAAGGCCTCACTTCCCAGAGGCAAGCCCCACTACTTTCTAGAGGAAGTGAGAGAGCACCACGTGGCACCACCACTGCCTGAGTCCTCCCATAGTTGACGGGGAGCAGAGTGGGTGGGGTTTTTATAGACCCCGAAGGCTCCCATCCTCCACTCTGAGATTATTCCTATCACTATTTATTTCTGGCAGGGCCTGCATCTCTTCCCTTCTGCTGATCGAGGTGGGTCCCTCAGCCGAGGGCCTCCATTTCCCTGAGATGTCAGAAAAGGAAGTCAGTGTTGGATCAAAAGGGGCCTCTTTCCCCACATCCCTTCCAGGTCTTTTCAGTGCTGATGGGAGGGGCACTCTTCTGGGGGGCCACAGCAAGCTGGATTGGCAGGTCTTCTCACTCCTCCCTCAAGGTTCTCACCTTGGAGCTTGGCAGGGCCTAGGCCTCCTCCCTCTACTGACCTGAGACTACACCCCTCAGAAAAAGCCTCACGTTCCCCCAGACTCCAAAATTGTAAGTCTTTGGCTACCAGAGCTGACAACAACGGGAGGGCAGTGGCAGGGAGTGAGGGTGCCAGGAAGGCAGAGGTTGGGGCACCCTGTCTGTGCTGTGTTCTCCCCTCAGTACTTTCACAGAGGGAACTAGCAGAGGCAGGATACCCGTCTTCTGACCCGAGTCCTACAACTGAAAGTCTCGGGTCCCTGAGATTCCCAGCATGGAAGGACGGATGGGACCCACCATAGTCACAAACCCTGCCTGTGGTTTCTCAGAAGTAATAGCAAGTGCACCTCAGGGCTTTCTCCCCCACCCCCCACCCCCCACCCCTACAGACCCGTACACTGGGTGGAAGGTTTTCCTCCCTTAGGCGATACTAGGAAAAGCCTGGGACTCCTCCCACTGCTGACTGGACACCCCGCAGGCAGATGAAACCTCCTGTACCTCAGAATCCTGAGATAACAGAACCGGAACACCACATCTGACCACCTGCGCTTGAAGCTGCCCAGGACTGAGGGCCCCGGCAGGACGGAGCTTGGAGTCCACCCTCTGCCTTTGAGGTCTCCCTCTTCTTCCTCACGCTCCTCACCTTCACGCCTGGCAGAGCCTAGAACTAATTTCTCCCTCCTTTGCCCTAAGTCTGCACGCCTCAAAGAAAACCTCACATCCCTCAGACTTACGAGGCGAGAGGGCCAGATACTCCAAATTCCTCAGCCCTGTTGGGGGCGCCCCAGGAACCATTGCAGGGACAGCGAGGGGCTGGAGTCCCTATATGGGCAGTGGGCGGTGCCTCCATGCCTTCCTTGGGGCCCTCGCCTTGATGACTGGCCAGGCCCGAGACACCTCCATCTGCCCCTGTGAAGCACCAGCCCTCAGACTCCGTGAAGGAATATTCAGGGACTGTCTGGCTTTCCCAGGGTTCACAGTAAGGGCAGCGGGGGGAAGGGCGGTGCGAGAGACTCTTCTCTCTATGGGAGCCCCCCTCACACCTCCCTTGGTGTCCTCCTTAAGGGGCTGACCTGAGTCGGACCCCTTCAGAAGAAGCCTCTCGTCCCTCTGGCTCTCAAAAAACGTAAGCCAGGAAATGCCATATCCGAACACCTGTGGGGGGGTTTTCCCGCGAATGGGGCCACAGGCAGGACTGAGCTTGTCCCCCACCCGCTGTGGTGGCAGGTCTCCCCGTCTTCCTCAGGTCCTCACCTTGGCGCCTGCCAGAACCCAGGACTTTTCTCTCGTTTCCTCACTCCGCGCCCCTCAGAGAAAACGCCACGTCCCTCGGTCTTCTGAGACGGAAAGACCAGGCACGCCAAATTCCAGGAACCTGCCTGGGGCACCTCCCGGACCGTCTGCAGGGGTGTTCAGCTGCCCCAGTGCCTATATGTGCAGTGGGCGGTGCTTCCATGCCTTCCTCAGGGTCCTCGCCTTGATGATTGGCCAGGCCTAGGACCCACCCCATCTGCCCATCCAAAGCGCCACCCCTCGGACTCAGTGAAGGGATTCTAGAAACAGAACATCCGGGTAACTTGCGTGGCTTCCTCAGGGTTCACGGTAAGGGCAGGAGGCGGCGCAAGACTCCTACCTTTGCAGGGTTGAGTTGCCCAGAGCGGGTGCCCTGCTCACACCTCCCTTGAGGTCCTCCTTAAAGGGCTGACCTGAGTCAGACTGGACCTCTTCAGAAGAAGCCACTTGTCCCTCTGGCTCTCAAAGACTTAAGGCAGGAAATGCCATGTCCGAGCACCTGTGCCCGGGTTTTCCCAGGACTGAGGCCGTAGGCAAGATCAAGCCTGGTCCCCACCCTCAGTGGTGGCAGGTCTTCCTGTCTCCCTCAGGCCCTCACCTTGACACCTGCCAGAGCCGAGGACTTTTCTCTCTTGTATCCGCACTCTGTGCCCCTTAGAGATAAACCTCCCGTCTCTCAGGCTTCTGAGAGGAAAGTCCCTGAAGGCCACCAACAGGAATACTGCCTGGGGACTTCTTGGACGACTGCGCGGGCACGGAGCGACCATCAACCCCCACTGTGTCTGCATGGAAAAACTACTCCGTCCTAGCTCAGAGTCTTCCCCTTGACTCCAGTCAGTCTCCACCTGGGCAGCTTCCCTCTGTGTACCTGTGTTCCTGAGCCCAGGATCAAGCTCCTCCCCACCCTGAGAACCTCAAGGTGGAGGAAGTGGTGAGTGAGCATCAGAGTGCCACGATGCAACAGGGCTACCCAGGGTTGGCACAGGGCAGGTCAATGTTCCCTGCCCCTGGCCCCCTTAAGCCCCACTCTACCTGAGAATGTAGGCATACTTCCAGACCAGTCCAAGGTATTTATATTTACTCCTGACAGGGCTGCCATGTCCTCCCTTTGGTGAACCTGATGGTGCATCCCTCGGTCCATGGCCCTGGTTCACTGAGACTCCCCCTGTGGAATGAGGATACAGGAGAGAGATCACTTCTGTCTGACTGTTCTGCCAGGGACCGCTCCTGCTGACACCATGGGCAGCTTTCTGTGGGTTCCCCTCTGTCTAGGAAGGAACTATTTTTGATTGTATACATTTTATTCTACAAAATGTATTTTCCACATCGAACAGGCTGGACGGCTTGATTTTGGGGTCTCCTGCCTCTTTTTGAGCTTATCTAACAGTGTATTGTCCAGTGCAGTGATTTTCTTTTTTATAACCCTGCTTCGTAGTGAGATATATTCTGTACATTGTACATGTCTACCAAGTGTATGTGTAAAATGTGTGTGTATGTGTGTGACTCATGGGAATACTAATCTATGTTTAGTTCATTCCTTAATTTGGCTATAATAATGTGTTTTTAAAGAAGACCAACCTTTGAATGGCTTTAGGTGATTTTCAGCAGCGCCCAGTCATACCTTCCCCATCACTCCCATCTTTCCCATTGTCCTGACACTACCCAGGGCCACTGGCATTTGTGGTCTTAGGTGTCACCTTGGATGTCTGTAGTGCAGCAGAAGCAGAAGTTCCAAACCCTTGCCTCTTCCTATTGCGCCCTCTGCCTTCTGTTACAAGTTACAAACTCTCCCCAACTTCTCCTAGGCCCAGAACTCCCTCACTCCAGTCTGAAGTGACAGTTCAACACAATCCTCAGTTTTCCCCTGGGGTTTCTCACATGTTGTTTACATTTTTTTTTGTGGTTTGTTTTTTATTCTTTCTTCTATGGTTTCCCAGGCTTGGTTTTGGGAGCAGACGACAGCAACCCCAGTTCAATTGTCATCTTGGCAGCTACAGGTAAGGCGCTTGAGCGTGCAAATGAGAATTCACATCTTTACAGTGATGTGTATTCCATCCATGAATATGACAGACCTGTTTACTTGGGATGTATTTTACCTGACTCTATCAGTAAATTTTCTAGTTGCCTCTATGAAGAGCTCATACATTTATTTGGTGCTTCTTTCCAGGAAATCTTTGGATCTTGATGTTGCTGTGAATGGGACATTCTAATACATGTACTAATTAGTGATTGCTTTTTGGTGGCAAGGCTGTTGCTTGTGCTATAATGAACTTGTACTATCCTTTTAGGTTTCTTATTTATTTGAACATTCCACATGCTTGTTCCTTAGTATCTTCTACACAGTGATCATTTTATCACCAATTAATATCTCTTTCTTTTCAATATTCTTAGTTGTTTTTTTTTTGACATCGCAGCTCTGGCTTTGTGTTCCAATGTAGTTTTGAACAATAGAGGTGATGGCACATATCTATGTCTTTCCCCTGACTTTCGTGGAAATTTTTATTTGCTATAGATTTTAGGAAATCAAATTACCCCCGTAATGTTATTAGTTTGCTATAGGAATTGTCATGAACTTG
>CM052552.1:23813082-23828849 GCA_028533065.1 Trachops cirrhosus
TAATGTTTTGTATTTTATGTGGCAACCCTACTGAGTTTGCAAAATCACTTATCCAACTAGGAGAGCAGAGCTACCATCTCTGATGGGCTGCACTTAGTCAAAGACTGTGGCCATAATATGGTTACAGGGTCAAGTATTTGTGACCATAATATGGTTACAGATTAGGGATCTTACTCAAAAATGAGAGACCTGGGTGCCATTTTAGGGATGATTCTACTGAAGTCATGATTTAACATGCTTAGCTATTTCAAATTACCTCAGTTTGACCAGCTATGTGAATGGTGACCCCAAACCCATGCATTTTAATGGGGATGTAGTTTTTCAGACCTGGACATCATGGGTTCTTTGGATATCTTTTATTTTTAATTATGTGTTTTTAATGATTTTTTGTATTGTTGACACTATTACAGATACCCCCATTTCCTCCCCTTTGCCCACTCCCACCTAGCCCCTGCCCCTCTTTCCCTCCAGCCTCGACCACACTGTTGTCTGTGTCTATGGGTTATGCATATACTATATTTCACCATGTATAATGAGCACTTTTGTTATCTGGATTTTGAGGAGAATATAAGGATGCACATTATACATGAGTAGTACCTGAAATTCCTTGTATCTATTCTTGTGTTTTTATGATTATTTGTTACATAAAATTTCTTATACCATAGTAGGTTAAAAAATAAATGCTAAAATTCCTTTACAATATAAAAATAAGCATCTAAATGTAAAAAATAAAAATTGATTTAAAAAATTAAAACAAAAGATTTTTTCCCTGAAGGTTTGGGCCAAAAATGTGGGTGAGCGTTATACATGGCAAAATAGTGGTATATTCTTTGTTTAATCCCTTCACCTTCATTCATTCAGTCCTGTTCACCCTCCCCTCTGACAGCTGTCAGTCTGTTTCATGTGCCCCTGTTTGTATTGTGCTCATTAGTTTATTTTGTTAATTAGATTCCACATATGAGTGATATTACATGGTATTTGTCTTTCTCTGACTGACTTATTTCACTTAGCATAATACTCTCCAGGTCCATCCATGCTGTTGAAAAAGGTAAGATTTCTTTCTTTTTTTATGGCTGAGTAGTATTCCATTGTATAAATGTACCACAGCTTTTTAATCCACTCATGTACTGATGGCCACCTGGGCTGCTTCCAGGTCTCAGGTATTGTAAATAATGCTGCTGTAAACACATGGATGCATATACAGGGTCCAGTAGAAGTAAGGCCTGCTTTAGTGTGGGTGGTAGGGTAAATAATATGGGTGTAATAATTTATAGTTTTAATGTGAACATTTCAGCTAAAATGTCATATGGTGTGCTTGAGTATGATATTGTTATGTTACAGAACTACATGCTTATGATTTCGTTTAAAAAGATTTTGTGATAAAAGGGGGTGTTATTTGCGCTGGACCCTGTATTCTTTTGAACTGGTGTTTTGGGATTCTAAGGATATGTTCCCAGCAGTGATATCACTGAGTCAAAAGGCAGTTGCATTTTTAGTTTTTTGAGGAAACTCCATACCATTTTCCACAGTGGCTGCAGCAGTCTGCATTCCCACCAACAGTGCACTAGGGTCCCTTTCTCCTTATCCTGACCAGCCAGCACTTGTTTGTTGATTTATTGATGGTAGCCATTCTGGTAGGTGTGAGGTGATATCTCAATGTGGTTTTAACTTGCATCTCTTTGATGATTAGTGATGTTGAGCGTCTTTTCATGTGTTGACCCACTGTATGTTCTCTCTGGAAAAGTGTCTATTCAGGTTCTTTGGATATCTTTTAGATTTTACTATAACCTAACTTTTATTGTAACTGATTTTAACTTATTTCATTTGAGTCAATAGAATTGTATGATTTGGTGAAATTCTGCATTACCCAGCTACCCCCTTGTCCCAAATCTGACCATGGGAGACCTTAAAGGCCATTGGAATAATTCAGCTTTGTCACCCCTAAGAGCAATGGGGAGCCATCGCAGAGTTTCAGCAGTAGCATGACATGAAATTTGTGGTTTTGAAACAAAAAATCAGCTATGGTTGCTGTATGTAGAATTAACAGGAAGAACTTGAAGTAGGTGACAGAGACCACTTAGGAGGCTTTTGCAATAGAGAAACTGAGAGATGATGATAATCTTGGTTTATTCTGATGAAGAAACATGACAAGTGTGAGTTATTTTGTAAGCAGAATCAATAAGACATGGTGATGGATTGAATATATGCAGTTACAGAAAGAAAGGTGTCACCTGTGACCCTCAGGTGTCTGGTATGGGTGACTGGATGAATATTGACACTGTTTGTCTAGATAAGAAATAGAGGAGAAGAGTAGTTTGTTTTAACTTTTTATTTGTTTTACTTTGTTTTATTTTTGGCAAGGGAGGGGAGAAACAATGAGCCCAGTCTGGGAAAACTGAAATGAAGTCTGGGAACATGGAGCACACAGGTGTAGATGGTCTATAAACAGCTGGAAATGCATTTCTAGATCATCCTTTGGTTTCCAGCTATGGTTATAGAACCCAAAACTTCCCACAGCAACATAATTACAATTTGTCTTTTCAAAGGCTTTCTCCATTGGCCATGTTTCACAAAAGAAACCTGTAATATGCAATGTGTCCAAATAAATTTCAGCATTAGAACTTCTGTTCTGACCTTGGATTTTCTGCTCTCTTGTTGATTAGTGATGGCCTTTTTTCCTATTCTTTCTTTTTTTTGTTGTTCAGTGATGGCATTTTTTAAATGTCACTTAATTGATAGGCACAAGGTTGTACCCCTATTTTAGGAACAATGTATGAGGTTTTTGTGACATTGATATAATCTGGCAGCCAAGGAGAGTGGGCTGGAATGCACGTGCGTGAACAATGATGACTTTACTGTACTAGCCAGTAGGAGTGGTAGATGCCATTGAGTGAGCACGTGTACTGTGTGGCCATCCCAGGCAAAATGACTGAGTGAATAGAGTAAAAAATCTGCATCAAATTTTGCATTCATCTTGAACATTCCCCTGTGGAAACTATTTGGATGATTTGGAAGGCCGGAGCTATGGGCAACTGGTGATGGCAGCTTCATCACGACAATGTACCTGCTCATGCCACACGTCTTGTGCAGTTTTTTGACAAAATATCAAATCACCCAGGTAACTTGGTCCCCCTAAGCCCTGATTTGGTGTGCCCTGCAACTTCTGGCTTTTCCCAAAACTAAAATCACCTCTGAAAGGGAAGAGATTTCAGACCATTGATGAGATTCAGGAAAATACAATGGGGCAGCTGATGGTGACTGGGAGAAATGTGTGAGGTCCCAAGGTGCCTACTTTGAAGGGGACTGAGGTGTCATTGTCCTAGGTACAGTGTTTCTTGTATCTTGTATCTTCTTCAACAAATGACTCTTTTTCATATTACATGGCTGGATACCTTCTGGAAAGACCTTGTATATTTATTTGAACTGATATTCAGAACACTGTTTACATGACTTTATTTAGTCTTGAATTCTGTGCGTTGTTACTTTGTTTAATGATGCTGAACTATTTAGAAGTAGGTAAACAATAAATCTTTAAGCTTGGGTGGCCTGTTTACAGTCAATTGACTTCTACCTTCAGGAGACGGAAAATTAATGAACTCTATCCTTTCTGTGACAACAGGTTTTACTCAGTTCTTTTCAAGTTTTTGTGAAGAATTTTTGTACCTTCTTTAATCAGCCAGGTCTTCCTGACCATGTTTTTAACTTGGGGAATCCTGCTATTCAAGACATGGGTTTAGGTTTGTGCTTTTTGCTGGTACACTTTATGTGCACAGCGGCTTGCGTGACATTTTGGTCTATCACGCACGTACTTTGTTTTTCCAAGCCCAAGCATCTTTCATTCTTATTCAGAATACGTAGATGGCAGTTTTCTCTCTCTCTCTCTTTCTTTCTTTCTTTCTTTCTTTCTTTCTTTCTTTCTTTCTTTCTTTCTTTCTTTCTTTCTTTCTTTCTTTTTTTCTTTCTTTCTTTCTTTCTTTCTCTCTCTCTTTCATTTATTTATTGTAAGAGATCTTAGGATATTTGCAAGAATAGAGTCCTAAAAATAGCTTGTCACTAAAGCAGACTTTTATAACATTATGGTAATTATTTTGATTTTTATACAGCTGTGGGAAACAATTTATCCATTCTATTCAAACTATTTTTCTGATTACTGAAAATTAGAATATAATTATTATTTATTAACTACCATCAGCACTTTTTCTGGAATACAAAGTATTGCTATTTCTATACAGTGCAACTTTTGACTAATTAATTAGAATGTATACCCATATTATCAAGAGTGTTTATCTCTATATTTGGAAAGAGGACAAGAACACTTTTAGACTTCTTCCATGTAAATTATTTGCAAGACTGGTTCCATAGGTTGTATGGGCCTTAGCAAATCACCTTGAGAATAAATTGGTTACTGATAATAGATGATGAATAACTCTAAATATTCAGTGTCTGTTAACATGAAATCTTTGCTTTGCAAATGGTGAGTGCTTAGCAGAAAATGAAAGATAAACCACTATATGATTAAACAGTTAATCAAGTGAGTTGTGATATAATTTTCAGGAATCAGGAGAGTCTATCAAGGAGTCTTTCTAACCTTGTAGTTACTTTTTGGAATGCATTGTTACCTAGAGGAGGATGGGGGTAAGATGATTCTAATAAAATATTAATAATATACAATGAACCAAGCTAGAGGGGATTGGGAGTTGAGATCAGAGACAGAAGAAAAATGAAAAAAAAAGCAGGCCTTGAGAACTACAATCCAGAGGGAGAGACAACATGTGAAGTGCAGATAATACCAGAAAGGTCCCAAGATGAGGGGAAGCAAGTCCAAGTGAGGCTGTAATACTATGAGACCACATTGACTGGGACTGGCATCTGCAAATCTACAACCTAGGCTTAAAATTTCCCTTTCCTTACCTAGTCATAGGCAAAGCCCCAAGAGCTCATAGGTGCAGGCTGAGGGAAACATAGCAGTATGAGAGGAGGCAGATTCAGATGGTTAGCACTCTGCTCATGCAACTTACTTGTGCTTTCAGGGGCTGGAAGTTAAGTTTTACGCCTGGTCAACAGAGGCCCAATAGGCAATGAGGTAAAAATTAGGCTGTGGTTTTCTCTGAGTGACTGACATTATATGGGAGAATAAGGTTGCTTCAACATAGTGAAGCAGAGAGGAGTGTGAAGGAAGCCGAGGGAATCTCCTGGGTTATTCTGTTGTTCTGCAATGCCCAGAGGTAAAGCAATATAGCCCATTAACTGAAAGTAAACAAGTAGGGTGATTGAGGCTCAGACCCCTCAGCAATGAAAACTAGACCATACCTCCCAGGAAAACATCCTCAACAGCAAATAGCTGACTACTAGGAGTATTGATAAGTACAAGAAGAACGATTTTATGAAGTTTTATGAATTATATAATTTTTGTATATTTAATACAAACAATATTGAGCAAGAAGTGTTGCACTAGTAATATCCCAAGCGAGTTTGCCTTGCTTGGTGGTAAACTATGTTTTGTTGTGTTACCCAGGAAGTATCGGAGCACTTTACAAACAGAAAACTTAAAATTTGAATTCCAAGTAGGAAGAGACTGCCGGTCAAAGTGAATATAAACTTCTGTCTATTCCTTGACCTCCTGCCCCCAAGCTCTTGTCACTGTGTTCAGGACCATGTGCTGTGTTGGGGAAAGAATAAGGTCATCCAAAAATCCATGAGCACAGAATGCTCGGGTCAAGGAAATTGAGTCACTCTCGCCCTTGAATCCCCACTTCTATCCCTCTCCTGAGGTCTTTGGTTCTTTTTCTCATGGCCTATCATAAGGTTAGCAGGTTTCTTGAATCTCTCCTGTTATATGCTGAAGGCTGACATCATGAATCAGTTATGGCATTCTTTCCGACTGAAGTAGACTATCTACACATTCCTCAACGTAGCGCTCCAGATAGTTACTAGTATAAATCATGAAATATGTCAGATGGGAGAAAGACAAACACCATCTGATTTCACTTACATGTGAAATGTAAAAAATAAAATAAACAGAACAGAAAAAAACTCAGAGATACAGAGAACAAATTGATGGTTGCCTGATGGAAGGGGTTTGTGGAGATGGATGAAAAAGGTGAAAGGGATTAAGAGATACAAATGGCCAGTTATAAAAATAGTCATGGGGATGTAGAGTGCAGCATAGGGAATATAGTCAGTAATATTGTAATAACTATGTGTGGTGTCAGATGGGTGCTAGGCTTATCAGGGTGACACTTTGTAAGTTATATAAATGTCTAATCACTGTGTTGTACCTTTGAAACTAATATAATGTTGTATGTCAGCTGGACTTGAAAAACAACATTTAAAATTTTTGGGTTGGAACTTCATGTAAAATCTATTTGATATCTTCAGTCCACAGTATCAAGAAAAAGGATTAGATGCCCTGACCAGTGTCGCTCAGTTGCTTGGGCATTGTCCCACACAGCAAAAGGTCACCAGTTCAATTCCCAGTCAGGGCACATGCCTGGCTTGTGGGCCAGGTCCCTGGATGGGGTACATGCAAGAGGCAACTGATGGATGTTTCTCTCTGGCATCAATATTCTCTCCCTCTCTTAATCCCTCCCTTCCCCTCTCTCTAAAAAATTAAATAAATAAAATATTTTTTAAAAGAATTAGGAACAGCTATAGGAAAGGCTAATCACCTGTTCACTCATTTCTTACTATGCTGACAGCAAAAGTATCAGTATAGACAGTTGTGTCTATATATTCTAATGCTAGGGAACAAAAAAAAATACATTCAGAGTGAGGGCAGTAGAGCAGAGACCAAAACAATCTATTAACTGAATATGGACAATGTTTTCTTTCCCAATCCACCCAGTACCAGGAAGGCCTGCTTAATAAGCACCTATTGTGTACAAGTAATAGGTTATCATCTCATTTGATAACACTGACAAATTAAGAAGTACTAGGAAGTGCAATTACTCGACCAATCATTATTCAGAGAAAAGGTAGGTGTTTAAAATAAAACATACTACACCATGCTTAGAAAGGACTTCAGTTACACTATGGCATTATAATACAAGTTACTAATGATAAAAATACACTATTAAGAATACCATAAGCCAGAAAAAAACAGACAAAACACACTAATTTCCTGTGATGTTAATCCTAAGTAAACTTTATTTTCCCATTATTAAGCTACAGGAACCATGCCAGTAACCATCAGCATCAATGGAGTCAAGATTCTTCAGACCTAGTTTTCTATTCCAGCTTCACCAGATTCAATAGCCTCATATTTTCTGAAACCACACTAAGGAGAAAATTCTCTATAGTACTCACCTCTGATAGGAAGCAAAAGCTGAATATTTCTACACTATTTGAATTCAGTGGACACTTTTATCTCAGCAATGTTGCAAAGGATGAATATGGTGCTTAAAACATCAGAACCCTCACTTTCAAAATGATTCCATTAGAAAATCACATACCAATATAAACTATGTGGCAGGCAAATGAAATGTTTTTGAAACTTCTTCCTGGGAACTGCTTCATAGCATGCCTATGAGCCAAAGAAGTAAACATAGCCTTATAATATCATTTTTAACCTAAAATGATAATGTCCAGTTTATTCAACTTCTCTTGGCACTGAGAGACTTTAGGTATTTTCCAAAAGGTAAATTCATCCCTAAAAACCAAAGAGGGCAAACTATGGCCCCAGTATTTGAAGACAATTATAATGAAGATCTGCCAAAATACTTTGTGCAATGGTTACTTCCCTGAAACGTTTGTAGCTTCCCAATGTAAGAAATGTGTAGTATTGACTTCTGGGCAAGATGAAGGCATAGCTTAACATGCTTCATCTCCTTGTGCAACCACAGAAAGGATTACAAATAGACATCAAACTAAATAACACTGAGAACTGTCAGAAAATAGAGCTGTATGGAAGTCTGATAACCAAGGATTTAAAGAAGCCACATTCATCCAGATGGACTGAGTGGCCTGGACTCGCAATATGGTGAGGAGAGGTGGTGGCACTGGAACAGGTGGTCCCACATTCATGTGTGGTAGGTAAAAATAGGGAGAGATACCTTGGGAACAAGTGATCCCAGCCCCAGGCCAGACCGAAGAGCCCAGGGTTCCAGCACCAGGAAGATAAACCCCCATTTGCTCTGGCTTTAAAAACCGGTAGAGGTTGGGGCTGCAGAAAAAACTGCCGGATTTTTAGGGGAGTCTGCTTAGAGGACCCGAATGGACTTAGAATCCATACTACTTAATCTAGCTTAATTATTAGAGTTAATGAATGGTATAATTAAAGCAAGTGTGGGGAAAGGTAAGTATGTGAGATAGACAGACAAAGGAGATGGACTAGAATTAGGTGGCTTGCCTTTTCCTGCCTTAATAGATCTGAGCTAGAATACCCCTCTTAGTAATAATTGTTATTAGGAGTTAGAATATAACAGCATGAAATATTGGGTTGGCCACAAAGTCTGTTATGTGTTTTCCATAAAATAAAAGGCACATTTTTCATTTTCACCAATAACTTTATTGATTTGGATATTTTGAATATGTGGGCTATCTCTTGCTATTGGCCTCAAGTGTGTAGAGGCCAGGGTTGCTGCTAAACATCTTCCAGTGCATAAAGCAGCCCCACAGCAAAGAATTATTTGGTCAAAATGTCAATAGTACAAGAAACTTCACAAACACTTTTGACATGTTCGCTTAGTCACAGAGCCTTCTCCATACACTGCATAAATCTTTTTTTGCATTCCAGTTGCATTTTTACCTTTCTTGAAATAATAAAGCATAATATGCTGAAAATGTTGTATATTTTCTTTCATCTTTAATATTGAAATGGCTGGACAAAAATTAACCATGCTGATATGGTTACCATATTTTTTGGACTATAAGATGCACTCTGTGCTGCCCCGCCCCCACTTTTGGGAGGAATAATGGTTGTTAATGCTGCTGTTGAGTTCTGTTTACATTTACATTGGTGAAATATTATGTTATTTATGTTATTAAATATTTTACCACATTTTTTGCTTCAAAATTTTTTTCCCTATTTTCCTCCTCTAAAACCGAGGTACGTCTTATGGTCCAAAAATATGGTAATTTAAAAAAATGCAAGCTGATATGACAGCTGTCACAATACAATCTAACATTGTTTTGAATGAAGTTAAAGACAACTAAGCACTACTAGAGCCATCATATGGAAAAAAATGTAACAGACTTTTTGGCCAACCCAATGCTTAGTTTCTCTGACTCCATCTTGTTCAAGCTTGCTTTGTTCCCATGGCCTTCAGGCTAACAGCTTCTGATTAGTCTTGCATATGAACATGCTAATCATTTGCAGAATTCTGCTTGCATCTTGAGTTTTATAAAAACAGCCCCTTTCCAGAAAGTGCTTCTCCTGAGGAGAGAAGCAGAGTATGATTGTTCACAAAGATCCGTAGGAACCTCGTAAGTGGACTCACCTCAACTAGGGTCAACAGACTAAGCACAATCTCTCTCTGTCCCCTGCTGGCACCCAAATGCCTGCAGTTGTCAATGACCTCTTGCCCCTCCCATTTCCACTTCCCTTGACATGTAGAAGCCTGAATTCTGTACTTTCTTAAGATGGGTTTGAGGCACCACTAGGTCTCCCATCTTCTTGGTTGGTGCCTTCTCAATCAATAAAACTTCCCTTACTATAAATACTGACATTTTGAGTTTTGGCCTTTGGAAGCCATAGACTGGTTGTGCTCATGGATTTTGGTTTCTGCCCATATGACCCCAGTGGGCAAGTAACTCACTTATTCTAATTCCCATCTATTAAATGAGCACAATAGTAGTAATTTTACCGGCCTCATTGGGTTAATGTGAGTTTCAAATAAGATGATTCTTGCACACATATTTTGGAAACTTAAAGCATTTAGCAACCACATGCCGTCTGGTGTTGAAGTTTAGTTGTTTCATTGACTTTAGCAGTTTTGCTTCTATTATGTGGTTATAAGTACCTTGAGCATAAAAATCAACTTTGTTTTTATCTTCATCTCCTTATAGTGCTGCATATATGATAAATATTTAGAGCATTTATTGTTTTTACTATTTTCATTTACATTTCTGTAGTGCTTCATAGGTGCCAAAGCATTTTCACATACATTATATCCACGGTGTATCTCCATTTTCACATTCCAGAAGACTGAGATTTTGGGAGACATAGCTACTTTCCCAAGGCTATATTGTTGGAGTTGTCGAAATTGGCACACAGGTCTGCATAGGTGCAGTCTATGGCTCTTTTCAGTGTGTGATTGGACCTTTTGCAATCTGAGTACTACCAAAGAGGTGCTTTATTTTGGAGGGGTTCATGAAGTTTTGGTTTTAGAAGGAATTTGACTTTGTTAACCATGTAAGTTCTCTGGGAGTGACATTTCTCTGATTCTCTGCTTTATAGCTGGCTGCACTTGTGCCTTTGACAGCTTTATTTTCTCTTTCTTTATAACAACAAGGGTAGTTAGTATATGGCACATGCCCAGAGTGATGTGTGGTTTGGGGCTTCTCCATTTCAATGCATCCCAATTTTTCATTTTTGAGATTATAAATTTTCCCAGGTCTCTGTTGGGCTACTCTTTTCCTTTTCTGCTGTTGCCCGCTTTTTGTATTTGTCACCGTGAGCTAGAGTTCCCATCAGAAAGTAACCAAGCAAGGGTGAGAGAGGGTGACCGATTTCAGTCCTAAAATGTGATACTTTTCCACCAAACTGCACAAAATGTTGTAGATGAGAGATTGAAATTTTTGAACAAATGTGCATTTTGAAATTATCTGGCTATTTTCCCCTCCATATGCTCCTGGTCCTAAGTTAGTACCTCTTGTGCTATCCAAATTAATCCCAAAGAAATGTAAATAGTCAATGAACAACACTGTATCCTAATTTTAAAATTGAAATCTAAATTTAGGTCAAAATGTGCTCCTCAAAATCATCCTAGAGTTTTATTAGGAATAAGGGTATTGGTGATGCAGTGGGCTACCGACAAGCCCTTCGTGCAATTCTCATCAGTTTCTATAATGATTTTGACATTTCATCAAAGCTTAGGAGGAAATCAGCAGTTATTTATTTGACTTTAAAAATCACAGCATGTCAGAATGTACTCAGGTGACTACAAATGCAATGCTTTGAAAGAGAAGAACTGCAGTGGGTGTACATCACAGCTAAAATTAAAGCAAGTGTCAATATGTCAGCCATAAAGTGACAGGCTCATACAAGGTGCTTAAGTTTAATGAATCATATTTCATTTGGCTAGAGTGACCAGAAAATTTCGAAGATCTGAGCTCATCATAGAAAAGAACTACTTAATTATTTTTGGATTTTGGACTTCATTTTAGTTTAAATTTTTTTTTATTGTTTTTCTATTATAGTTGCCCTAATTTAACCCCCTTTTCCCCCTTCCACCCAGTCCACCACCCGCCACAATCCATCCCTACACTGTTGTCCATGTCCGTGGGTCATTCATACATGTTCTTTGTCTAGTCCCTTCTCCTTCGGAAAGAGCTACCTAAAACAAGAGTCTAGAGGAAGCTAATGTAGTTTAAAAAGCAGCAAAATTATATTACTACAGTGTTAGGAATAATAAAGCAACTGCTATTTATTTGGTGCATACAATGGGCCAGATACTATACACCAAAGCATGCCATCTGTACTCTCTCTTTGGTCTTCAATTTAACCTTATGAGCATGCTCCATTTATTACTGAGCATACAGACTCAGGGAGTGAAAAGTTGAGATTAGAACCCAATACCTATCACATTTCAGAGCTTAGCCTTTTAACCTTCATACATGGGTGTTGTGTCATGTGTGACCTTGGAGAAGATACTTTCCCTCTCTGCAAAGGTATCCATATGTATAATGAGGAGACTTCACTGTGGGTTTTCTTAACTCTAAAGTTTTTTTTAAAGAAACAATGAATACATAGGCTCTTCAGATGGGATAATGTGTTGTAAAGAAGTGGTGGGAAGCTGATGTGAAAAGAGTATGCAGGCTAAATAGGAATTTAGAACTTGAATGGATACTCTAGCTTGTGATGTGAACCCTTCCTCTACTTCTGGCCAGTTTACATTTTTCTCACCACCCTTGTTTGTTATTCTGGGCTTGAGAAAGTCCTAGAGTGATGGAAAAGAGTGTCTAGACATAAGAAGAGAAGATTCTCCGTTGTCGTTTCCTCTTATTAGTACACTAGTCCTTGGAGGTGAGCACATACTAATGGAGTGAATCCAAAGGAATGAAGACAAGGAAAAAGCGCTGCAATGAGAGTCAAGAAACTGGCCATTGAGAAATGCTGATGTGGAGATGAAAAAAATATTTTATTTTTTCCCTTTCTCCAGCAAATTTTCAATGTAATTTAAATGTAATAAATAATGTTTTTAAGATTTACTTTTATAGAAAAATTAGACTTATATGTAAAAAACAAAAACTAAACCATCCACAATCCCACTGTTTAGAGAACTCAATATTTTTATGTATATTGTTCCAGACTTTATCAATGTCCAGATTTAAAAAAAATCTAACTAGGCTATCATTAGAGCATTTCATAATAGGATTTCCTATTTGAGTAAACCTTTACAATAATCTTTGTTACTGTATTCCAGGGCCTCGAGTGATGTGGAAATACATGCTATACCTATGTCCTTGATATTATAGTCTGGAATAATTGTTACCTACCCAAATAAGAAATTCTACTACAAGATATTCCTATGGTAGGTTCCAAAGAAAAGTATGTGGCATATTATGAGGCATTTTCCTTTCTCATTCTAGTATTTCCAGAATGCTTCCCTGTTTCTCAGCACCTTTAGGAAGCAGTGGTGAGGGAGTGGGGGGAATGATTTCCATTATTCAGATTGCTATTTTATATGGTGAGAGTTTGATATTAGTAATCTAGACTGAAAATGGGAGAGATAACATGGATAATTCCGTATTATCAGTCTCTGACCTGTGACTGGCAGCTCATTGCTTTTTTATTTATGAATTGTCTTTACTGATCATATTTTTGAATCATTTACTGACTATGTAGTTTTATTTCTCATCATATCTATGAAAAGGAAATTCTTAAAGAAGGTACTCCAAATTATATACTTTTTCTTTATCTCCATTTGCTTTCTCTCCTGGTATTTTTCCTTTTCTATTTTAGCCAATTAAAATTTTTTTCTATTGATATTACTAGCCCTGCAGCCGTGAAATACTAAGATTTAGACTGATGTTTATTCTCAGTCAGTACATTTGAGGTATGTTGTTGCTGAGTGTATTCGTTACCTAAGGTTGGAATAACAAATTACCCTGAAATTCATGCCTTAAAACAACAGATTTCTTTTTCTCTCACATCTCTGAAGACTGAAAGTCCAAAATAGGGTCTTGGCAGGAACATGCTTCAGCAGCATAATTCCAGTCTCTGCCTCCATCTTCACAAGGTCTTCTTCTGTGTGTGTGTGTGTGTGTGTGTGTGTGTGTGTGTGTGTGTGTGTGTGAGAGAGAGAGAGAGAGAGAGAGAGAATCTCCCTCTTTCTTTTTTAAAATTATTTTTATTGTATTTTTTCCATTACCATTTATCCCCCTTTTGCCCCCTCCCCCATGCAATCACCATTCTGTTGTCCATGGCCATGAACCCTTCTTCCTTTTTGCTTTATCTCTCCACCCCATAAACCTCCTCCCCACTAGCTGTCAGCCTGCTCTTTATCTATGAGTCTGTCTCTATTTTGCTTGTTAGTTCAGTTTGTTCAATAGAGTCCACATATGAGTGGATCATATGGTATTTTTCTTTCTCTGGGTTATTTCACTTAGCATAGTGTTCTCCAGGTCCATCCATGCTGTCACAAAGGGTAAAATTTTCTTCTTTTTTATGGCTGATTAGTATTCCATTGTGTAAATGTCCCATAGTTGCTTTACCCACTAATCTACTGATGGGCACTTGGGCTGCCTCCATATCTTGGTGATTGTAAATAACACTGCAATGAACATAGGGGTGCTCATGTTCTTTCAAATTAGTGTTTTGGGTTTCTTCAGATATATTTCTAGAAGTGGAATTGCTGGGTCAAAAGGCAGCTCCATTTTTAGTTTTCTGAGGAAATCCCATCCTGCTTTTCACAGTGGTTGCACAGCCTGCATTCCCACTAACAGTGCATGAGGGTTCCCTTTTCGCCACAGCTTCGCCAGTGGTTGTTGTTTGCTGATTTAGTGATGATGGCCATTCTGACAGGTGTGAGGTGATATCTCATTATGGTTTTAATTTGCATTTCTCTGATGATTAGTGATGTTGAGCATCTTTTCATATGTCTATTGATCAATTGTATGTCCTCTTTGGAGAAGTGTCTACTCAGGTCCTTTGCTCATTTTTTAATTGGATTGTTTATTTTTTTGGTGTTGAATTTTATAAGTTCCTTATAAATTTTGTGTATTAAATCCTTTTCCTATTCTTTTTGCTATGGTAAATGTTTGAGATCTTTGCATATTCTTCATATCAATCCCCCATTGGCTTTATTTACTTATGCATTTATTTACTTAAATTTATTTGCCAATTATAGTTGACATACAATATTATATTAGTTTCAGGTGATTTTTAAAAGTGTAATTGGTGTTAATTTGTGTAGCCATTGTTCTCTAAGGTGGGTCTCTTTTAATTTTTTAAAGATGTCTTTAGTGTTCTCAAGGTCAGGCCAATTTCACAATATAATTTTCTTGAATATTATATTTTAGTATTCTGAGAGATGCCGGATTAACACTCCTGAGTAGCAAAGATTTCTGAAAACCCTTTTGATGGAAATGATTATTCACCATGATCAAAATCTCCTCCTAATCTGTACTTTTTTTGAAAACCTTAAAACACATTGTTCTTCCCCTCAGTGTGTCCCCTAGAGACATACCTGCATATCTGAATAGGAAGCATGTACCTGAATGTTCATTCTAGTGTTATTAAGGATAACAAAAAATGACAAGTATCTTCAGTGTTCTATCGATGGGAGAACAGATAAGTTACATATATTCATATGTGGAATGAACTACAGCTATATCCATCAGCATGAATGCATATTGAAAGTGTCAAAACGTTGCTGAATGGTAAGTATGGTAGGATACCACCTTTACAAAGTTTAAAATCATGCAAAATGTATCCATTTGGATGAACTAGGTTATCCTTCTTTAATGAATATTCCCAAATCTCAGTGGCTTAAAGCCATGATATGTGCAGCACAGATTATCTGGGGCCTCTGCTCTTGGCTGATATAAGCTTCATCTTGTCACATGCTTCACTGATCACTTCAACAATGGGACAGAGATTAAGTGACTTCTATGGTAGTTCTTAAAATTTCTGCCTGGAAGTGACACATTTCATTTTCACTCACATTTCATCATACAAAAGAAGTCATATAGGCACATGTTTATTCTCAGTCAGTACATTTGAGGTATGTTGTTGCTGAGTGTATTCGTTACCTAAGGTTGGAATAACAAATTACCCTGAAATTCATGCCTTAAAACAACAGATTTCTTTTTCTCTCACATCTCTGAAGACTGAAAGAGATGTGAACTTGAAGGGGACTGGGAAGTCAAATCTTACCACGTGCTTTGAGTGAATAACTAACTACCAGAGTAAGTAATACTCTATAGTGCATATGGATATATACAAGTATAGCAAAGGTATGTGGATTGGAATGGAAATATTGAATAAGCAAATTCAGATTAGTGATACCATTGTGAAGGGAGGAAAAGAAGGGCACAGGATGGGCTGAGAATGGGATAACTGGTATGTGCCATTGCAGTTAACTCTCTACCCTTCCCACTCCACC
>CM052552.1:23838347-23863744 GCA_028533065.1 Trachops cirrhosus
TTCAATATTCTTAGTTGTTTTTTTTTTGACATCGCAGCTCTGGCTTTGTGTTCCAATGTAGTTTTGAACAATAGAGGTGATGGCACATATCTATGTCTTTCCCCTGACTTTCGTGGAAATTTTTATTTGCTATAGATTTTAGGAAATCAAATTACCCCCGTAATGTTATTAGTTTGCTATAGGAATTGTCATGAACTTGTATTGACTTTGTTTCTACTTTTTTTCCTGTACCCTTTGATGTAATCCAATAGTCTTTTCTTTGTGTATTGGACTGAATTATGTACCTCAATATTTATATGCTTAAATCCTAAACCCCTGTTCTTTGGCATGTGACTGACTGTAATAAGGTCAGGTCTGGGACGTATTTCTTCATGTTCTCAAATTCTCTTCAGGGCCTCGTCTTTCCCGTGGGTTTGTGTAGAGTCCTCCCTCTGCTAAGCTATGTCTGATATTCTAAGATCAAGGTCTCTACCTTCCTGAAACCCTAAAGCTGGAAAGAAGGGAATTTTTCAGCCTGAGACCTCTGTTGGAGTCTTCTAGGATGGACATTAACAGTGAGGCAGGATCCTGTGGGGTACCCTCTTCTGGAATGTATGGATTCTTCACTCCTCTCCTTGTGAGGCTCCTCATATTGTATCCTGGTTTCTCAATTAAATACTATGTGGGGATTCATTTCTCCCTTCCAGTTCTGACCATTTGCTCATGTGTAACTGCTCTGGAGAAGGGTTTTGGGTTCCAGAGTAGAAGCTGGTTGGGGAGTCTTAGCACTCATGACAGAGAAGAAACTCAAGTTTACATAGGGTCTCTTCCTCAGCCTGACTTAGGCAATTGAAATGTTTCATTCTTAAAATGATTAATTTCTAAGCCCTGGCTGATATAGCTCAGTGGATTGAGTGTGGGCTGCAAATCAAATTGTTCCTGGTTTAATTCCTGGTCAGGGCACATGCTGGGGTTGTGGGCCAGGTCCCCAGTGGGGGCCACATGAAAGGCAACCACACATTGATGTTTCTGTCCCTCTCTTCCTCCCTCCCTTCCCCTCTCTCTAAAAAGAAATAAATAAAATATTAAAAAAAATTATTACTTGCTTTGCAGAAGTGGCTGAACAGCTTGATTTTGGGATGTCCTGCCTCTTTTGATATTATCTAGCATTGCATTGTCCAGTTCAGTGATTTTCTTTTTTATAAGCCCCATTCATAGTGAGAAACATTTTGCACATTGCGTATCTCTACTAAGTGTGTATGGAAAATGTGTGAATATATTCACATAAACATATATTTACCTATTATCTATCTATCTATCTAGCTATCTATTTAATGAAAGACTTCCTTCACTTTGTATGGGTGATTCATTGTGATATTTACTATTCAATTTTCAGTGTATTTTTCAGCTCTGCTAAAGTAATATTATTTTACAAATTAGTTCTTACCAACTTGTGTGGCTCAGGTGATTATCAGGAGACCAAAGACATGCTGTCTCAATAAACGTCATCTTTTCTACTGTCCTGACATTACTGCAGGGCTGGTGGCACCTGTAGTTTGAGGGTGCAACCACAGATATCTGCAAGGAAACAGGAGCAGAAGTTTATGCTTTTGTTTTTTGAATGTTTGACTATCCTGAGATCTAATTCTCCCTTCTTAGCTATTAGTTTGTAGTTGTCATACATTTTAGTTTTACCTATGTGATAAACCACTCCATACATTGCTATTCCTTTTTCTTTAAACTCTCAATTATCTGAAATACATTTATAGAGTAGGGAAAACATATTTTACATTCTTCTGGGCATTTGCCATTATATTATATCAAGTAGCTGAAATATTCATGTAAATGTCCTCTACTCTTTCTATCGGTCCATATTTCTATCTGGTTTCTTTTTTTTCTGCTTGGAGGATTTCCTTTAACATTTGTCATAGTGCCTATGTGTTGGTGATGAATTATTTCAGGCTTTCTAATTGAAAAAACATCTTTAGTTCACCTTTGTTTTTGAAATACATTTTGACCACGTATGGACATAGACAGTTTTTTCCTAAGTAGTTTAAAGATAGTATTCCACTTTCTCTGGCTTTCTTTTTTTGTTATTCTTATAAAATTCACACAGCATAGAATTGATCATTTTAACAATTTGAAAGTTTACAATGCAGTGTCTTTTAATGTGAAATCATCATCACTATCTAGTTTGACAACGTCTTCATGATCCCAAACAAAAACCTCATACTCTAATTAAGCAGTCACTTCCCATTCTCTCTTTCCCAGCTCATGGCAACCACTAATGTGCTGTTTCCATGGATTTTCTTATTCTGGATAGTTCATATGAATGAAATCATGTAATATTTGATATTTTGTGTTTGCATTATCTTTATTTTCACAAAAAACTACTGTCATACTTATCTTTGTTCCTATGTAGGTAAAAAGTGTTTTCCTTTTCTACGCTTGCTATTTTTATGCTTTTTCTTTAGCAACAGTTTAAGTAATTTTATTATTATGTACATTGGCATAATTTTCTTTTTTCAGTTGTAGTAAGATATAATTGAGAGATAAAATTGTAAGATATTTAATGTATCATGATGACTTGATATATGTATACGTTATAAAAGAATTTCACCCCATATTTTTCCTCTTTTGGGCATTTCTTTAGCTTCTTGGATCTGCGAAATTATGGTTTTCATCAAATTTGATAATTTTTCATTCACTTCTTCAAGTATTTTTTCTATCCCCCTACTTTTCTCTTTTGGGATATCCAAATTTATGTATATTAGGCCACTTGAAGTTGTCTCAGAGCCTAATGGTGCTTTATTCATTAGTTTTTTTCTCTTGGATTTATTATCAAAAAGTTTCTATTATTTTATGTTCAAGTTCACTAATCATTTTGTCTGTCTTAATCCAAACCAGTGTATTTTTTCACTTCAGACATTTTAGTTTTCAGCTCTCAATGTTCATTTGAGGGTGTTTTTAATATCTTCCATGTCTGTATTTAACAAGCTTAAACATTCCTATTTCTTGAAAATATGGAATTCAGCTATAATAACTATTTTAATGTCCTTACCTACTAATTATATCAATTATGTCATTTCTAGGTAGTTTTGGTCAATAGTATTTTCTCCTCATTATGGACCTTACTTTCTTGCTTCTTTGCATGTCTGGAATTTCAATTGGATACTAGACAATGTGAGTTTGACCTTATTGAGTGCTGAGTATTTTTATATTTCTGTAAACAATTATCCTTGACCTTTGTTCTGGGATACAGTTAAGTTACTTGGAAATAGCATGGTCCTTTGGGGTTGTAGTTGTTTCTTAGGGCTGCCATAACAAACGACCGCAAACTGGGTGACTCAAAACAACAGATGTGTTGTCTTACAGTTTTGAAGGCTAAAATCAAGATGTCACCAGGGTAGGTTTCTTATGAGGGCTCTGAGGGAAAATCTGTTCCATGCCTTTCTCCTAGCTTTGTTGATGACCAGCACTCCTTGGTATTGTTTGGCTTGTAGATGCATCACTACAATTCCTGCCTCCATCTTCACGTGGTATTCTCCCTTCGTGTCTCTTGTCTTCTCTTAGAAGAACATCAATCAGTATGACCTCATCTTGACTCAATTAGTTACATCTGTAACAACTCTATTTCCGAATGAGGTCACATTCACAGATAACGGAGGTTAGTATTTGAACATATCTTTTTGGTGGACACAATTCAACCTACAACACAGGTCTTGTTTTTAAACTTTGTTAGGAAAGATCAGAGCAGTGTTTATTCTAGGGCTAATATTTTCTCATACCTAAGGCAGAATCCTTTGAGTATTCTAACCAATGAATCATCAGTTTTCCCCTCTGATGGGGACAGGAACTATTTCTAGCCCTGTGTGAGCTCTGGAGTTTTCTCTCTGTATAGCTTTTTCCTTTCTGGTTTCTGTCCTACAAACTCTGGCATCCATGGTCTCCTAGCTCCATCTCATCAACTGATGGTGACTGCTGGGCACCCTCTCTGTACACTGTGTCATGTGGTCTCTCTCCAGTCAGTAAACTGCAACTGTTGCCAGATTCATTTGTTTACATCTCTGAGATCACTGTCCTTCGTTACCCAATATTCAATAAGTGGAAAATCATTGTTTCATCTATTTTGTCATCTTTTAGCTCTTTCAGATATGAGTAAAAATTTGGTCCCTGTTATTCCATCCTGGGTAGGAACAGAAATTGTATAATATTGGCTTGGCCAAAAAATTCATTTGTTTTTTTGTAGGCTGGCTGTAGTAGTGTTTAGTTGTCTAACTTCCTTTGAAACAATTTTGTTAGATTGTGTTCTAACAACTGTCACATCAGCATGCATATTTAAAAAAACTTATCAAAATTGATGAATTTTTGTGTAGCCATTTTGATATTGAAGATGGAATAAAATATGCAACATTTTCAGCATATTATGCTTTATTATTTCAAGAAAGGCAAAAACGTAACTGAAATGCAAAAAAAGATTTGTGTAGTGTATGGAGAACATGCTGTGAATCAAGTGTGTCAAAAGTGGTTTGTGAAGTTTCATGCTGGAGACTTCTTGCTGGACAATGCTCCATGGTTGGGTAAACCAGTTCAAGTTGATAGCGATCGAATTGAGACACTGATGGAGAACAATCAATGTTCTACCATAAGGGAGATAGCTGACATACTCAAAATATCCAAATCAATAAAGCTATTGGTGAAAATGAAAAATGTGTCTTTTACAGAAAAACCCACATGGATATTTTGGCCAACCCAATATAAATTTAAAACCTAAAATATCGAATGTGATAAATATCCTGATAACTAAAACTTATTAAAATTAAAACCAGTGTTGAAAGACTGCCTGACACATACATATGTTCATGTAGACAGACAGGACTTACAAACAACTGGGAGAATGTACAGCAAATAGCAAGAATGTTTTCCTCTTGCTAGTGGATTTCTAAGTGGTATCTTTATTTTCTTATCAATGGTTTCAATATTTTCCAACACTTCTGAACACATAAAAATTACCTACATAATTATGTAGCATAAATATTTTAAAATGTGATTTGGACTACCAAAATCAAGCACACATTCTCTACCTGGCTTGCTTTCAATGTTGATCATACTTCTGCTAAATTCTCTAGCCTCTGGCATACTTACCTCGCTTGTAACTAGAAAGAAGACACATTTGAAATCCAATTTGTAGATGATGTGTAGTCATCCAATTTCCCTCACACCTTCAAGTACAATAATACACAAGTAACAATCTGTCCTGTTTTTTAAGCCTTACCTCCAGAAACAGTGTTAACTTAAATTTTATAAAGGAAAATTATATTTATATATTAACCATATTCTCTGTGACATGATTGGATCCAATATTTTTATGGAAGACTGCATGTAGGCAATATTGGTAGGAGGAATTAGAATAATCATATAATTATTGTGTATTATTTATATGTAACTTGCCAATACTTTAACAAATTATATGACATAAAATATATTCTTCAGTCATAATTGCCATTAACTACAAATTGTGCCTGAAAATGTATTTTTATTCAAACACATCTTGATTTTCCTGAGATTTATAAAAGAACAATCACCATTTTCCTTCATAGAGTATTAGTATTATTCAACATGTAGTTACTTAACACATGATTATCTTTCACAAAGGAAATTCAATATAAAAAGAACTTTGATTCATCATTTTGTTAATATTTCTTTACAGTGGGGGTTATTTGCTTGGTTTTTAGCTATATCTCATATGCTTATTTTCTGCATCTGTCATTCTTCATTTTCACAATTGTGTTCACACACTGTCCTAACAAAGTTATTGATGTTTCCTCTCACATTGATATGTTATTTTTGTGTCTCAGAAATATTTTCACCACTGTATTATTTGTTCTTCTTTCTTTTCTTTTTCATTTTAGAAGAAGAACACATCCTCTTTCCTTCTGTGTACATTTCTCTTTCTTTATATTTTGGCCCATGGTGTTCTTTTGGAAGCTCATGAATTCCTGAGTTTTACCAAATTACCTTGATTCAAAGGTGTTTCTGTAGATATTCAATTGTAAAAGATATGTACATTATTTATTTTTTTCAATGTGATTATCTTTTAACACTTGAATTGTTTCTTTAATATGTGGATTCAGCCCTGGATGGTGTGGTCTAGTGGATTGAGTGCCAGCCTGCAAACCAAAGGGTGGCTGGTTCAATTCCCAGTCTAGGGTACATGACTGGGTTGCAGGCTAGGTCCCCAGTAGGGGGCATGTGAGAGGCAACCACACATTGATGTTTCTCTCCCTCTCTTTCTCCCTCCCTTCCCCTGTCTGAGAATAAATAAATGGAATCTTTTTAAAAAGTATGTGGATTCATTTTCTCTAAAACAATGGCATAATAAAGTATGTAATTTGTTGAGACTAGCCTTTCTACTCTGCAAAATGCCTTTGAGAGCCATTCACACTGGGTATATCAGTAGTTCATTCCTTTTTATTGCTAAGTAATATTCTATTGTATAGATGCATCATAGTTTACCCATTTATCTGTAGAAGGATATTTGGATTGTTTGTAGTGTTTGGAAAACATTAATAGAGATACTATAAACACTCATATATAAATATTTGTGTGAACTTGTTTTTATTTTTCCCAAGAATGAGATTGCTGAGTTATTTGATAAATGTGGGTTTGTAAGAAATAATCAAATCTTTTCCACAGTGACTGTACCCTTCTATATTTACATCAGCAATGGCTGAGAGTTTTAAGTTGTGCTTCATACTTGATAGCACTATACTGAGGTAGGAGAGCTAGTCTGAGGTATCATGCTCCTCCTTTCTCCCCCTCTGTACTGAAACAGGCTTGCAAGAGAAAGCAAGATTGCAAGGGAACACTGCAGAGACAAACAAGGACCAATTCTACCCAGCTGAGCCAGGTCCCCTGACCAAAAAGTTAACCAATAGCCAATTATAATATCATTATAATATCATTACTATTGCAGATAAAACAATACCCATCATGAACCAATGCCATGACAGTTCCTTGAAAGGATGAAATAAGGACAAAAACTCCCCCTCTCTTTGGGAAAGCACTGCCTCACTTGCTCTGCCTCCACTCCACCCAGATCCACCCCTTTAGGAGTTCCTCACCACTAGCCCAAAATATAAGTCAAGCCCTGAAAACCCTTCAGTATGACTCACTTCTTGAGTCTGCCTTCACTCTCTTAATAAAACCTCTGTACTTCACTGAATCTTTCTGTCTTGATCTCAAATTCCTTCTTGCACAGAGACAAGAACCTGGACACTGCCACTGGGTTGAGTCTTCCCTTGGCCTCCTTGTGAACCACAGACGTTACCACCAGTTAGTAATGCACATATATATTTAAAATTTAGTTATTCTCAAATATATATTGTGGTATGACATTGTAGTTTTAATTTACATTTTCTAATGGCTAATAATGTAGAACAAATTTTTATTTGCTTATTTGCCATCCATGTGTTCACTTTGGTGAAATGTGAATTGATGTCTTTTGCCCATTTTTATAATTGCATTGTTAATTTTCCAATTTTTGAGTTTTGAGACCTTTTTATATATTCTTGGTACAAGTCCTTTGTTGGATATAAGATTTGAAAATATCTTATTCCAGACTGTAGCTTGATTTTTATTTTCTTAAAAAGTGACTTCCTCGGTGCAAAAATTTTAATTTTGAAGAAGCCAACTTATTTTTTTCCATTATGGGTCTTGATTTTGGTGTCATGTTTAAGATTTCCTTTCCTAATTTCAGGCCATGAAATTGTTCTGTTTTCTGTTAAAAGTGTAATTTCCCTTTTAACATTGGATCTGTGATCCATTTTGAGTTAATTTTTGCATAAACTGTGAGGTCTGTTTTGCATATCATTGTCTAATTATCTTAATACTATTTATTTAAAAGACTAATAATTATTAATTGAAGATATCTAACTTGGAAAGAAGTAAAACTGTTTTTATTCACAGATGACATCATTATAAATATAGAAAAATCAGTACATAATCTTCTAAAACTATAATAGAACTAATAAACAAGATCAACAAGTTTGCAGGATACTAGTTTAACATATAAAATTAATTGTATATCTATGAACTATTAATAAACTCTTCATCTCTGGCTGGTGTGGATCAGTTGATTAAGTGCCAGCCTACAAACCAAGGGGTTGCTGGTTTGATTCCCAGTCAGGGCACATGCCTGGGTTGTGGGCCAGGTCCCCAGTCGGGGGTGCATGAGAGGCAACCACACATTGATGTTTCTCTCCATCTCTTTCTCCCTCCCTTCTCCTCTCTCTAAAAATAAATAAATAGAATCTTAAAAAATAAGCAGTTCAAAACTGAAATCTAGGAAACAATTTGATTCACAACAGCATTGACAAAAATAAAATATTTAAGGACAAATTTAACAGAAGAAGTCTAATCTTGAACATGGAAAATTACAGCATATAGCTGGAAATGTATTAAATAAGATCTAAATAAATAAAAAGATGTTTCATGTTTATGACTTGGAAGGCTTGATATTGTTAGTATGACAATACTCCACAGATTGGTTTAAAAATTCAAAACAATCCTTATCGACATCCCTGCTGGAATTTTTGCAGAAATCAACAAAATGGCCCTAAAATTTATATGTAAATGCAAGGGAACCAAAATAGTGAGGCAATATTGAAAAAGAACAAAGTTGGAGAACTCATACTAATTGCAAAATTCATACCAATGCTATGGTAATCAAGACAGTGTAGGACTGGCATAAGGACAGACATATAGATCAGTGGACTAGAACTGTAGGTCTAGAAATAAACCCTCACATTTATGGATAATTGATTTTCCTTAAAGGTACCAGGATACCAAACCTGTAAGAAAATACCAGCAAACCAAATTCACTAGTATTTCAAAGTTTTATTATTGCATGACTCAGTTGCATTTATGCTAGGAATACAAAGTTATTTTAATACCTGAAATTCAATTAACTGTATACACTATAATCATTAAATAAAATATGGAAAACACATAATCTTAGTATATTCAGGAAAATCAGTTGATAAAATCCATCACATGTTCATGATAAAAATTCCTCAACAAACTACAAAAAGGTTTGTTGTGTTCTCCACCCCAAGTTCATATGTTGAAGCCCTAAGCCACAATTTGACTGTATTTGGAGATAGGGTGCATAAGGAGGCTATTGAGGTTAAATGAAGTTATTAGCATGGGGTCCTAGTATGATAGGGTTAATGACCTCAAGAGGGCTCTCTCTGTGTCTGTCTGGCTCTCTTTTTTTCTGTCCATGCACATGCACCAAGCAAAGGCCTTGTGAAATTACAGTGAGATGGCCACCATCCAGAAGCAAAGAAGAGTGACATCACCAGAGACCGACCATACTAGCACCCTGATCTCAGACATCCAACCTCCAGAACTGTGAGAAAATAAATTTATCTTGTTGAAGCTACTAGTCTATGATATTTTGTTATGGTAGCCTGATCTGACTAAGGTATTCCACATTGTAAATGTCATATATGAAATACTACAGGTAATGTCATAATTAATAGTGAAAGACTGAATGAATGCTTTCCCCCTAAGATAAGAAACAAGATGAGGAAAGAATAGTCTTTTTAAACAATGGTGCTGGGATAACTGGATATTTGCATTCAAAAGAACAAGTATAAAGGACCCATGGACAAAGCCAAAGGGGGATAGGATTGAGGGTGGAAGGTGGGGGTGGGGTGGGGTGAGGAAAAGTGGTGGAGGGAGAATGGAGACAACTGCATTTGAACAACAATAAAAATGATTTAAATAAAGAATGAAATTTTACCCTTACTTTATACTATGTGCAAAAATTATCCCAAAATGGATTAAATCTTAATGTAAAAACTAAAACTATAAAACTCATAAGAAAACACTGTGGTAAATCTTTGTGACCTTGGATCAGGCAATGGTTTCTTGAATATGACACCAAAAACATAAGCAAAAAAATTGATAAATTATATTTTATCAAAATTTAAAAAATATACACTACAAAAGATACCATCAATCAGGTAGTAAAATGGCCAATAAGCAAGTGAAAATATGCCCAACATCATGAGCTATCAAGTATGCAAATCAAAATCACAATGAAATATCACTTCATACCCACCAGGATGGTTATAATCAAAATATATGACAGATAATAGTGTTCATAAGAAAGCAGAAAAATTGGAACTCTCATACATTGCTTGTGGGAAAATGATGCAGTCACCTTGGAAAACTGTTTAGCACTTCCTAAGAAAGTTAAATATAATATTACCATGTACTCTAATAACTACACTCTGATAAAGAACTCATATCTAGAATATATAAATAATTCAAAATTTAACAGCAAAAACAAATATCCAATTAGAAATTGGGCACACTTGCACTTAACACATGAACCAGCTATTGCACTTCTGGGCAGTTATCCCAGAGAAATGAAAACTTTCATATGAAAGTGCAGGTAAATGTTTATAGCAGCTTTATTAATAAAAGTCAAAAACAGGAAGCAATCTAGAATTCCTAGATTGGTTAAACAAACTGTGGTATATGTAGCCTACAAGATTACTGAAAAATGAAAAAGAATGAACTATTGATAAATACAACAACTTGGATGGGTCTTTAAAGAAATTTGCTGAATGAAACAGTCAATTTCAAATAAGTGTATACTATTATGGAATTGTACACTTGAAACCTATATAATTTTATTAACCAATGTCACTCCAATAAATTCAGTAAAAATTTAAAAACCTAATAGTTATATACTGTATGATTCCATTTGCATATCATTCTTGAAATGACAGATTTGAAGAAATTGAAATCAGATTAATGGTTGATAGGGATTAAGGAGGGTTGGGGTAGGGGAGAAATAGATGTAGCTATAAAAGATGCATGCATTTTTGTGATGATGTGAATATTCTATATCTTGACTATATATTATAATACAGTTTTCAAGGTGATACTGTTGGAGAAACTGAAAGTGTAAATATGATCTCTCTGTATTATTTCTTATGACTATATGCAAATCTACAATTATCTCAAAATAAAAACTTTAGTAGTAAAAACAAAAATATAGTTTAGAACTTTGTAACAAATGACCTTGTTTCTTCAATAAATGAAGTGCAAAGGAAAAAAAATGGAGAAGCCTGTTATAGTTAAAGCTAGTTAAGAAACATATCACCCCACTTCAATACTTGAATCTCGTTAGGATCCCGATATGAGCAAATAAACTTCTAAAATAATACAATAATAGAAAAAATATGAACATGGACTCGATATTGGATTATGTTAATGATTTATTTTTATCCTGTTAGTGTGATGATGGTATAGTGATTATGTTAAAATGATTTTATATTTTGGAGATATACACAAATATTTATTAATCAAATGACATTTCATCAGAGATTTGTTTCAAAATAATATGGATGAGTAAGGTGGACAAAATTCTGTCATGGACCCCATGCCCCCCTTGGTGACATGCAATATCTAATTAAACTTCACCCTCTTGAATACAAGTGAGAACTGAGAATACGATAGGGTATTGCTTCCATGATTATGTTATGCTTTATGACATACAACCTGTTTCAGATATAATGAAGATACCTAGCTAGCTGACATTGAGTTAATAGCATGAGACATTTTCCTACTTGGGCCTGATGTAATGAGGCTAGCCATGAAAAGAGATAAGAAACAGTAGATGCCTTCCTGCTGCCCTTGAAGAAGCAAACAACCGTGTTGTAAACTACCTATGGAGAGGGCCACCTGCTACAGACTTGAGAATGGCCCCTCGGATGCGAGAATGGTTCCTGGTTGCCAACAAGAAAATGGTGACTTCAGTACTACAACCACAAGGAATTGAATTGTGCCAGTAATCACAAAGCCCACAAAAAATTGTAGCTCCAGGCAATACTTTGTAACTTGAGGAGACCTTGAGCAGATAATCCATTTACACTATGCCCAGATGCCTTACTTTCTGTGAGGTAATAAATGAAGGTTCCTTGAAGCCTCTAAACATGTTGATAATTTGCTATGCAGCAATAGAAACCTAATATAGGAGAGTATGGATGAATTAATAAAAAACATGAAGTAATAATGGTTGAAGCTGGGCATTGAGCACATGCTTTTCATTACACTATTCTCCCTACTTTGAGATATGTTTGACTTTTCTGCAAGAATTTGAAAAATTCGCAAGATGTTTTGTATGCTGAATGCTTGACTTGTGGGAATTGGCAGAGAGGTGGAATGGTCTCTGTGGTTGGCTGTATTCTCTGAGAGGGTGGAACCTTAGACCCAATCCTCACACTTCTTTAAAAAGAAGCAGATCTGGTATACTTACCTAAAATTGAGCCTGCCTTTTGCTTTGCTGGTCGTTCTTTAGATTATTTTCCAACTTATGGTAACTGTGAACTTTTGGTACAGGAGGGTTGGGGGTGAGTGTGTTATGTGTGTTTATGGGCACATATGTGTGTATGAAACTGATGAATAAACCAGTAAAAGATAAAATAGCAAAAGTAGAAATAGAAATTGCTTTTAACTTTAGGCATTGTTTAGACCAGGGGTGTCCAAATTTATGGCATCTCTGGGTCACACTGGAAGAAGAAGACTTGTCTTGGGCCACATGTTAAATATACAAACACTAAGTAAAACAAAAAAAATCTCATAATATTTCAAGTAAATTTACGATTTTGTGTTGGGCCACATTCATAGCCATCCTGGGTTACATGTGGCCCTTGGGCTGCAGGTTGGACACCCCTGGTTTAGAGAGTTAAAATGCTTGAACTCTCTATAAATCTATAAACTCAGCTTTATACAGGTAATAAAGTTGTCTGGTGGAAAAAATGTGGCAAAGGGGATTAGTATCTTACTTGGGTCTACTAGCATGTTACGTTTGAAAACTTAGGCCACATAAACTCTGCTTCCTCTTTCTATAAAGTATTACCTGTACTAAATATTGAAACGTGTAACGTTAGGCCACCTGACCTTCCCTTTTTTCCTTATACAAAATAGGAGCAGCGCTACCCGCCCTTTCTAACTGATCTGGGTTTTGTGTGTGTATGTATTCACAATTGGCAGAAAGTAAAACTCCACATCTATCTCTCCTTGAAACAGAGAATTGTTTAAGAATTACATGTACAATTTATATCATGAAGTGACAGAGATCAAGTTGCTTTAAAAAATATCAGTTCATGGAAACACAGAAGAATACAGTCTACTCTAAGCAAGCATTCTCTTAGTAGTTTCACCAAGAAGTTAAACATTTTCTATTATGGAGAATGCACTATCCCCTGAGCAGCAGCAGCAGCAGCAGCAGAGGTGGCTTGGTGAGCTTTAGCTCCCCCACTTTAGCTTCCCCCATCCCAAATATCCATCACTTTTCCTTAATTAATAGATATGGACAAATGATGTTTGCAAGATCTTTTATAAATTGCTGTGCAAATGTAGCTTCCAATCCAGTCCCTTAGGATCCACTTGTGACTGGAGTGCCATCTCTAAATCTATCCCACATGAAAATTATCAAGCTGTCATTATTTTTAAGAAAGCAAGCTAGATCTTAGTTCAGTTTGACTATTAGAATGCATATTCTGACATTGAACCAAAGTTTATTTCATTCTTAACTCTGACCTTAGTCTCAGTTTTTATCATATCTAAAGTGTAACTCTCATGTGTGCTTCAAATGGCAAGTGAGAAATGGTAAATTTGGACATGAATCACATAATTATTGCCTAATTGATAAGGTTGGACCATACTTGTAACCATTCCCAATAAAAAGGAAGCTCCCAGTGGGTCTGAGAGGAGCATCTGGAACAATTAAGTTAATAATATAAACTTCTGGGAGAACCATCCATCACAGCAAGAAAATCTAAAACATGATGCTCCAGAGGCCAGATTTATGTTAACAACACAAATCACAGAGCTGTAAACAACTCTACAAACATGTTAGGGAGAGTAAGGTGAATATCCTTGGAGGACTATTAAGGTAGTTGTTTGAAGGTAACATATGACTATGACAAAAAAACCAGAAGCATCCTGGAGAAAACAAGAATCACTCCAGGGCTACAGTGAAGCTATAAATATTTCACAACATCATGCTGTGAAAGAAATTTCTTGGATTTCTGGCACCTAGCCTCCCTTCTTATGTAATTTATTCCGCATAAATGTTCAGACATTTTCGAAATGGCTGAGGCATTTGAAACAGCAAGAGAAACTGAAGACCAGGACTCCATAAACACCCCTAAATAAGGAAAAGGATGGTTTAAACCCCTCATTTTCACCTGTGTGAACTTGCCCGTGATGATGCTAGTGAACACCAAAAATAAAAGTGATTTAGACTGAAAGAATATAAAGGAAAACCCCAAATCCTAAGACTTCACCTTGAAACCATCACAGTTTTGCCTTTCACCTCCTGTGGAAAGAGTCGAAAGTCAGGATTCTCTTCAGATCTGAGAGTCCATTTGTTTTAATTATATTTGCAATTTTTGAAAAGGACCATCTCGCTTGATACCAACACACAGGGAATGTCTCCAGAGGACACTTAAGGATCCTTTCCTCCTATTTGTAGATGGTGATGCTGCTGCTGCTACTACTACTAATAATAAAACTTGTACTTCAGGCAAGTATCTCTCTAAATTGCATATCATTTCCACACTGAGGATAGCCTAGGCATAAAAAAAGAAAGAATGCTTTAGAGTAGATGTATATTAAATTATGTTTAAAAATATTTCATCTTTCTCCAACATTTACCTACCATGAATTAAGTGCTATGGTGGGCACTAAATGTAAAAAGGCACAATTCATAGCATTAAAGAACTCACCGTATAGTAGAAGAGACATATCTATAAATGCAAATTATATCTGCAAATGCAAATTTTGCCACTTATCTATAAGTGGCAAATTAGTTCTTTTAATACACCAAGAGGCCCTGGCTGGTGTGGCTTAGTGGATTGAGTGCTGGCCTGCGAACTGGAGGGTCATCAGTTCGATTTCCTGTCAGGGCACATGCCTGGGTTGCTGCCTGGGTCCCTGGTTGGGGGTGTGTGGGAGGCAACCGCACATTGATGTTTCTCTCTTTCTCCTTCCCTTGCCCCCTCTCTGAAATAAATAAGTAAAATCTTTTAAAAATACACCAAGAGAGTTGTTATAGACTGACAAAATGTAAAGTATGGGAGCACAGAAAAGATGATGCTTGCAGGACTGAGTCATAGAAGAAATGACACTATTGGAGAATCATGAGAAATGGTATAAGCTGGCCTGGAGAAGAGACGAAGAGACAGAATAACAGACCTGTAAAGGGCACAGAGGTCTGAATAAAATAACGTACTTTGGAAATATAACATATGGTTTTGTGTGATGGGTTTCATAAAATACATAAGGGGAAGGAAGTTTAAAATACAGTTTTTGAAAAGCAAGAAGAGAGAAATCAGTGTGGGTGGAGCATAGACGGAGAAAGGCACAAGATAAGATGGAAGCTTTTTCTACAGCACTCTTCTCCTTCTGAGACTTCATGAAAATCCCCTTTAACAGTATAATCATGGTAATGTAGACTTTTTTAAAGCATGCACCTCCAAACTCGTCTTGCCTCTGCTCATTACCCAGTTCCAAAGCCAACTCTTCAATTTTTAGATATTTGTTACAGTAGCAAGCCCATTTATAGTACCAATTTTCTTAGTACAGTCAGGCTGCCCAAACAAAATACCACAGACTGGGTGGCCTATAAACAACAGAAATTGACTTCTCACAGTTCTGGAGACTGGAAGTCCAAGGTCATAGTGTTAGCATGGTTGGGTGAGGGTCCTCTTCTGAGTCACAGACATCTCATATCTTAATAGGGTGAAAAAGGGCAAAAGAGCTTTCTTGGATCTCATTTATAAGGGCATTACTTTTATTTGTAAGGGCTCTGTTCTCATGATCTAATCACCTCCCAAAGGCCCCACCTTCTAATACTATCACGTTGGATATTAGGATTTCAACGTACGAATTTGGGGTGGGGGCACAAACATTCAGACCATAGCAAGCTGTTGGTAGTGTGAACAATTGGAGGGTGGAAGTAGTAAAAATAGGGAGACCTGTCAAGAAATTATTTTGTTAGTAAAGGAAAGAGTTCATAAGAGTCTGAACTAGAGTGACAGTGGAAATAGAAGAGTGGAAAGATTAAAGTACACTCACCAACCCTTACTTTGGTCAGCCTTTTACATTTCAGCCATTTGGTATGTCTGTAATGGTATATCACTATGATTGTAATCTGCATTTTCTAAATTACTATATTGAGCATATTTTCATATGCCTGTTGGACATTCATGTATCTTATTTTTTGATGTGTTTATTCCATTTTTTAAACCTAATTTTATTGGATTGTTTGTTTTCTTATTGTTGAGTTTTGAGAGTTATCTATATATATTACATAGAAGTCATTGACTGAATATGTGATTATCCATATTTTCTCCCAGGTTTGCCTTATCTTTTTATTCTCTTAACAAGGTTTTTGAGAAAATTAATTTTTTTTGTTGAAGCCCAATCTATCAATTTATTTTTTAAAGGATTTGGTGTTTTGGTATCATATCTAAGAAATTGTTGTCTAACCTAGAATCACAAAGTTTTTTTTTCATGCTTAATGCTAGAAGTTTCACAGTTTTAAGGTTTACATTAATTCTGTGTTTCATTTTGAATTGTATTTTTATATGGTGTAGTATACAGTGTTTTCCTCACTCATCTACCAATGGTCACTTGGATTATATCCAGATCTTGGCTATTGTAAATAACACTGCATATATTCTTTCAAATTAGTGTTTTGTGTTTCTTTGGATAAATTCCTAAAACTGGAATGGATGAGTCATAAGGCAGTTCCCTTTTAAATTTTTTGAGGAAATTCCATACTGTTTTCTACAGTGGCTGCACCAGTCTGCATTACCACCAACAGTGTACTAGGGTTCCCTTTTCTCCACAATCTTGCCAACAGTTGTTGTTTGCTGATTTATTGATGATAGCCATTCTTACAGGTGTGAGGTAATATCTCATTGTGATTTTAATTTGCATTTCCCTGATGATTAGTGATGTTGAACATCTTTTCATATGTCTGTTGGCCATCTGTATGTCCTCTTTGGAGAAGTGTCTATTCAGGTCCTTTGCCCATTTTTTAATTAGATTGTTTGTTTTTTGGTGTTGAATTTAAAAGTTCATAGTTTTTTAATATTAACCCCTTATTAGATGTATCAGTGAATATGTTCTCCCAACCAGTGGGTTGTCTTTTCATTTTGTTCATGGTTTCCTTTGCTGTAGTCCCATTTAATTTTTTCTTTGGTTTCCCTTGCCTGAGTAGATATAGCAGAAAAAATGTTTCTATGAGAAATGTCTGAGATTTTACTGCCCATTGTTTTGTCTAGGATTTGTATGGTTTTGAGTCTGTCATTTAAATCTTTAATCCATTTTCAGTTTAGTTTTGTGTGTGGCATAAGAAGGTGGTCTAGTTTTATTTTTGCATGCAATTGTTTAATTTTCCCAGCAACATTTATTAAGTAAACTATCTTTAGCCCATTGTATGTTTTTCCCTCTTTTGTCAAATGTTAATTGACTGTAAATGTGTGGGTTTATTTCTGGGCTCTCTGGTCTGGTCCATTGATCTATTTGTTTATTTATATGCCAGTACCATGCTATTTTGACAACTATGGCCTTGTAGTATAGTTTGGTATGAGGTAGAATGATTCCTCTAACTTTGTTGTTTTTGCTCAAGATCGTTGTTGCTATTCAATGCCTTTTGTGAGTTTATATAAATTTTTGGAATATTTATTCTAGTTCTGTGAAATATATAATTGGTATATCACAGGAATTGTATTGAATCTGTATATTGCTTTTGGTAGTACGGACATTTTAGTGATATTAATTCTAACTATCCATGAACTCAGTATATGCTTCCACTTATTTGTATCTTCTTCAGTTTCTTTCTTCATTGTCTTATAATTTTCCAAGTACAGGTTTTTTACATTCTTGCTTAAATTTATTTCTTGATATTTAATTCTTTTTGAAGCAATTGTGAGTAAAATTGTTTTCTTAATTTCCCTTTCTGGTAGTTCATTATTAGCATGTAAAATGCAACTGAATTGTGGATATTAATTTTGTATCCTGTTACTTTACTGAATTCATTTATCAGTTCTAGTAGGGTTTTGGTGGAATCTTTAGGGTTCTCTATATACAGTATCATATCATCGGCAAATTGACAATTTTATGTCTCCCTTTCCAATTTGGATGACTTTTATTTCTTCTTTTCTGATTACTATGGCTAGGACTTCCAGTACTATGTTGAAGAAGAGTGGCAAAAGTGGCCCTGGCTGGCGTAGCTTAGTGGTTTAGTGGTTTAAGCGCGGGCCTGTGAAACAAGAGATCGCGGTTCGATTCCCAGTCAGGGCACATGCCTGGGTTGCAGGCCAGTTCCCAGCAGGGAATGCACAGGAAGCAACCATACATTGATATTTCTCTCCCTCTCTCCTTCCCTTCCCCTCTAAAGATAAATAAATAAAATCTTTAAAAAAAAAACAAAACAAAAAAAAGATGCAATTCCTTTAAAAAAAAAAAAAAGAGTGGCAAAAGTGGACGTCCCTGTCTCATTCCCAATCTTAGGGGGTATACTTGTACTTTGTCCACTGAGTCTGATGTTGACTGTGGGTTTTTCATATATGGCCTTTATTACATTGATGGGTGTCCCTTTATTTTCAGTTTGCTCAGCATCTTTATCATAAATGGGTGCTGGATTTTGTCAATTTTTTTTGACATCATTGTTATGATCTTGTGGTTTTTATCCTTCATTTTGTTTTTGAGGTGTATCACATTTATTGATTTGTGGATATTGTACCAACCTTGCATTCCCATAATAAATCCCACTTCATCATGGTGTATGATCTTTTTGGTGTATTGCTGTATTTGATTTGGTAATATTATGTTTGAGGATTTTAGTGTCTATGTTCATCAGTTGTATTGGCGTATCTTTTGCTTTCTTTGTAGTGTCTTTACCTGGTTTTGGAATTAGGATAACATGGCCTCATAAAAAGAGCTTGGAAGTCTTCCCTCCTGTTGAATTTTTTGGAATGGTTAGGGAAGGAGAGGTGTTAAATCTTCTCTAAATGTTTGGTAAAATTTACCTGTGAAGCCATCTGGTCTAGGGATTTTGTTTGTTGGGAGTTTTTTTTTTTATTATTATTACTGCTTCAATTTTACTAGTTGTAATCTGTCTATTCAGATTCTCTGATTCTTTCTCCTTTAGTGTGGGAACATTGTATGTTTCTAGGAATTTGTCCATTTCATCCAGATTGTACAATTTATTGGCTTATAGTTTCTAATAATATATTTTTATAATCTTTTGTATGTCTTTGATGTCTGTTGTTACTTCTCTTTCATTTCTGATTTTATTTCTTTGGGTCCTCTCTGTTTTTTTTTTAAGACTTAATTTACTTATTTTTAGAGAGAGGGAAAGGGAGGGGGGAAGAAAGGAAAAGGAATATTGATGTGAGAGAGAAACATCGATTGGTTGCCTCTCATACATGCCCTGACCAGGGATTGAACCTGCCACACAGGCATATGCTGTGATCAGAAATCAAACTGTCCACCTTTTGCTTTGTGGGATGATGCCCAACCAACTGAGCTACATTGGTTAGGGCTTTCTTTTTTCTTGATGAGTCTGGTTAAAGGTTTGTCAATCTTGTTTTTTCAAAGAACCAACTTTTGGATCCACTGACCTTTTGTATTGTTTTTTAGACTCTATGTCATTTATTTCTGCTCTGATCTTTGCTATTTCCTTTCTTTTACTCACTTTTGGCTTTGTTCATTGTTCTTTTTCAAGTTCCTTTAAGTGTCAAGTTAGATTGTGTATTTGAGCTTTTTCATGTCTCTATTTATTGATTTTTTTATTGTCATGCAAGTACAGTTGTCCCAACTTTCCCCTCACCACTCCCCCACACCCCACCCATCCCCGCCTCTCATCCTTGAACCTACCCGCTTTGGCTTTGTCCATATGTCCTTTATACATGTTCCTTGATGACCCTTCCCCTGTGTCCCCCATTATCCTTCTCCCCTCTCCCCTCTCCCCTCTGGTTACTGTCAGTTTGTTCCTTATTTCAATGTCTCTGGTTATATTTTGCTTGCTTGTTTTTTTTTGTTGATTAGGTTCCACTTATAGGTGAGATCATAGGGTATTTGTCTTTCAATGCCTGGCTTATTTAACTTAGTATAATGCTCTCCAGTTCCATCCATGATGTTGCAAAGGGTAGGAGCTCCTTACTTTCTGCTGCATAGTACTCCATTGTGTAAATGTACCATAGTTTTTTGATCCACTCATTTGCTGGTGGGCACTTAGGTTGCTTCCAGCACTTGGCTATTATAAATTGTGCTGCTATGTACATTGGGGTACATAGGTTCTTTTGAGTTGGTGTTTTAGGATTCTTAGGGTATAATCTTGTTCCTTGAGCTAGGCCTATAATGCTATGAATTTCACTCTTGAGACTGCTTTCACTGTGTCCCACAGGTGTTAGTTTGTTGTATTCTCATTTTCACTTGTTTCAAGGTATCTTTTGATTTCTTCCTTGATATCAATGTTAACCCATTCATTGTTTAGTAGCATGTTATTTAGCCTCTGTGTTTTTGTGTGTTTTCAGTTTTCTTTTTGTGATTTATTTATAGTTTCATATCATTATGGTCAAAGAAGAATCTTGATATGATTTCAATCTTCTGAAATTTGTTGATGCTTGTTTTGTGTCCTAACGTGGTCTATTTTCAAAAATGTTCCATGTGCATGTAACAAGAATGTATATTCTGCTGCTTTGCTGTGAAATGCTCTGATAATATCAATTAAATTTATTTGATCTACTGTGCTATTTAAGGATGCTGTTTCCTTGTTCATTTTCTGTCTGCAAGGTCTATTCTTTGATGGCAATGGGGTGTTAAACTCCCCTACTGTGCCCTGGCTGGTGTGGCTCAGTGGATTGAATGCCAGCCTGTGAACCAAAGGGTCAGTGGTTCGATTCCCAGTCAGGACACAAGTCTGGGTTGCAGGCCAGGTCCCAAGTTGGGGGCACACGGGAGGCAACCACACATTGATATTTCTCTCCCTCTCTTTCTCCCTCCCTTCCCCTCTGTCTAAAAATAAATAAATTATATATATATATATATATATAAATTTTATTTATTTATTTTCAGAGAGGGAAAGGGAGAGAGAAACATCGATGTGCGAGAGATACATTGATTGGTTGCCTCTCTCATGCCCCCCACTGGGGACCTGGCCTGCAACCTAGGCATGTGCTCTGACCGGGAATTGAACCTGTGACCTTTTGGTTCTCAGGCTGGCACTCAATCTACTGAGCCACACCAGCCAGGACAAATAAAATATTTTTCAAAAATCCCCTATTATGACTGTATTTCTGTCAGTCTCTCCCTTTATGTCCATCAAGATTTGCTTTACATATTTAGGTGCTCTTATATTGGGTGTATAAATGTTTACTAGGGTTATATCTTATTGTTGGATTGTTCCCTTTAACCTTATGTGGTATCCTTCTTTGTCTCTTACTATAGGCTTGATTTTAAAGTATATTTGGTCAGATATATGTGTTGCTACCCAAGCTTCTTTTCCCTTTCCATTTGCATGAAGTATCTTTTCCAGCTCTTTACATTTGGTCTGTGTGTATCTTTCTTTCTGAAGACAGCATATATATGGGTCTTATTTTTTTATCCAATCAGTTACCCTATGTCTTTTGATTAGACCATTTAAGCCATTTACATTTAAAGAGATAGATATGTATTTACTGCCATTTAAATTTTTTAGCTGTATTCCCCTGTTTTTTTCCTCTTTCTCCTCTTCCTTCTTCAGGCAAGCCCTTTAACATTTGTTGCAATGCTGGCTTAATAGTAACAAACTCCTTTAGCTTTTTCTTGTCTTGGAAGCTATTTATTTCTCTTTCAGTTTTAGATGATAGATGTGCTGGGTTGCATAACCTTGGCTGCAGGCCCTTGCTTTACATCACTTTGAATATTTCATGCCAATCCCTTCTGTCCTGAAATGTTGCTGTTGTGAAATCAGCTGGCAGTCTTTTGGGAGCTCCCTTGTAGGTAACTAACTGCCTTTCTCTTGTGGCTTTTAAGATTTTTCTCTTTATCTTTAAACTTTGTCATTTTTAATTATTATGTGCCTTGGTGTGGGTCTCTGGCTCCATTTTGTTAGAGAGTCTCTGAACCTCCTAGACTTGTGTGTCTTTTACTTCACGAGGTTAGAGAAGTTTTTGGTCATTATTTCTTAAAATAGGTTCTTGATCCATTGATCTTTCTCTCTCCTCCTTCTGATACCATTATGATGAGGATGTTGTTATGCTTTATGTTGTCCCAAATGTCCCTTAAACTATCCTCCTTTTTTAAAGTTATTTTTTCTTTACTGCTCTTATTGGGTGTTTTTTTTCCTACCTTGTCTTCCAAATTGCTGATCTGATCCTCTGCTTCATCTGACCTGCTGTTTATTTCTTCCAGAGTAATATTTCTTTCAAATATTGCATTCTTCATTTCTGGCTGTTTTTAATGTTTTATATGTCCTTTTTCATGCTATTGAGCATCGTTATAGTCATTACTTTAAACTCTGTATCTGATAAATTGCTTGCCTGCATCCCATTTACCTCTTCTTCTGGAGAACTCTTTTGTTATTTTATTTGGGGGCTGTTTCTGTGTCTCCCCACTTGGCTGCCTCTTTATGTTTGTTTCTAAGTATTAGGTAGATACCAAAGACTTTGGTGCAGGCCAATGTCAGGACAAAGCTGTGCACAAAGGCTAGCTTTTACCAGCACTAGTTCCAGTGGCAGGTCAGCAAAAGTCTCAAATCACCCATAGATCCTCCTCCACCTGCTGGTTGCTTGTTGGGCTTAGTCACTGAAAGATCCTCTGGCTGTACTCCTCACTAGGGCTTAAGCTCCATAGGGTTGGGCAAGAGGCTTTTCTGATGGTGGGGCTATTGCTTTCCTCCAGGCTAATGCTGCATAGAGGGGAGTGCTCTGCCCAAGAAAGATGGCTTCTGCAGTATGAGAGGATGAGTGACCACAGGGATCCTGGTGGCAGACCTTCAACTCTCTCTATTCCCAGAGCCACCAAACCCAGACTCTCCTCACATGGCTGCAGTATGCTCTGACCTCCCTCTACTGGGTCCCAGGGTATGTGGCTGCAAACCAAATTTTGTTTGTGGGCCTTTTAAGAGGGTGGCTGCATCTCTAGCATTCTCTCCCTGTTGGACAGAAACTCAGGTACTTTTCACAGCTAGATGTTGTATAGGTGACTTTCCCAGTTCTGGTTCTCTAGGCTGGGGAGCCCAGCTTAGGGTTTAGAACTCACACTTCTCAGAGGGCACTCCTCTGCAGCTGATATTTGCTTCTAGATGATCACCTGCCACCCATGGTAGTGCAGCCAGCCCTCTTGCACCTCTGCTTTTCTTACCAGTCTTGATGTGGCTTCTTATGTATGTCTTGGTTATAAGGCTTATCTCCAGCTAGACTTCAGTTAGTTATTCAGGATGATTTTTCTATAATTTAGTTGTAATTCCAGTTTGGTCCTGGGAAGAGGTTAGTGTAGCTTCTATCTAATCCACTACCATCTTGGATCAAGCATCCATGTGAATTTTATAGTCAGCTTGTTGATAGCTACAAAATTTTTATTGGTTGTTTAACTGGGTTTGCGTTGAATCTATAGATGAAGTGAGAAATAATAAACTTCTCAGCAATATTGAGGTGTCTAGTTCATAACATGGAATGCATTTCTATTTGTATAACTCTTTTTAAATTCTTTCATCACTGTTTTGTATATTTCTGCATGCAGATCCTGCACATTATTCATTAGATTTTTATCTAAATACTTGGCGCTATTGCAAATAACATTTTTATTTATTTTTTTAATTTTAAAGTATTTATTTATTTATTTATTTATTTATTTATTTATTTATTTATTTATTTAATTTTCTGCCTTTTACTCCCATCCCAGCACACTACTCCAGCCCTCCCCATGTCCTTCCCATCCTCCCCTTGTTTATGTCCATGTGTCCTTTATACTTGTTCCTGCAAACCTTTCCTCTTTTCCTCTGAAATTCCCTCCCATCTCCCCCTCTGGTCACTGTCAGCCTGTTCTCAATTTCAGTGTCTTTGGTTATATTTTGCTTGTTTGTTTTTTTTGTTGATTAGGTTCCTGTAAATGGTGAGATCATATGGTATTTGTCTTTCACCACCTAGCTTATTTTGCTTAGCCTAATGCTTTCCAGTTCTATCCATGCTATTGCAAAGGGTAGGGGCTCCTTTCTTTCCATTCTGTAAATGTACCATAGTTTTTTGATCCATTCATTTACTGATGGGCACCTAGGTTGCTTCCAGCACTTACCTATTGTAAATTGTGCTGCTATGAACATTGGGGTGCATAGGTTCTTTTGGATTGGTGTTTCAGGGTTCTTAGGATATAATCCTACTGTTTTCCATACCAGTCTGCAATTCCACCAACAGTGCACTAGGGTTCCCCTTTCTCCACAACCTCTCCAGCACTTGTTGTTTGTTGCTTTGTTTATGATGGCCATTCTGACTGGTGTGAAGTGGTATCTCATTGTGGTTTTAATTTGCATCTCTCTGATATCTAGCAATACTGAGCATCTTTTCATGTTTCTCTGGATCCGCTGTATGTCCTCCTTGGAGAAGTGTCTGTTTAAGTCCTTTGCCCATATTTTAATTAGGTTCCTTGTCTTCTTGGAGTGGAGTTGTGTGATTTCTTTATATATTTTGGAGATTAAACCCTTGTCTGAGGTATCATTGGCAAATATGTTTTCCCATACAGTTGGTTCTCTTTTTATTTTAATACTGTTTCCTTTAGTTGTGCAGAAGCTTTTTATTTTTTTTTATTTAAAAATTTTTTTTATTTATTTTTATAGAGAGGGGAAGGGAAGGAGAGATGGAGAGAAACATCAATGTGTGGTTGTGTCTCCCACATCCCTTACTGGGGATCTGGCCCACAACCCAGGCATGTGCCCTGACTGGGAATCGAACCAGCAACATTTTGGTTTGCAGGCCTGCGCTCAATCCACTGAGCTACACCAGCCAGGATAGAAGGTTTTTATTTTGATGATATCTCATTTGTTTATTTTTTCCTTTATATCTCTTGCTCTAGAGGACATATCAGTGAAAATGTTGCTGTGTGAAATATCTGAGATTTTCCTGCCTCTGTTCTCCTCTAGGACTTTAATGGTGTCACAGCCTTATTAAAACCTTTTATCCACCTTGAATTTAGTTTTGTGTATGGTGTAAGTTGGTGCTCGAGTTTCATTTTTTTGCACGTAGCTGTCCAGTTCTCCCAACACCATTTGTTGAAGAGGCTCTTGTTACTCCATTTTATGTTGATGCCCCCTTTTTCAAATATTAATTGACTGTAGAGACTTG